>OX424573.1:33948386-34408386 GCA_949152435.1 Gastracanthus pulcherrimus
GTTCACCATGGTTCTATATGTACAAATGATTCATACAATTCTCATTCTAAAGTAATTCTAATTAATGTATAAAAACTGAAAAGAATTGAAAACGTATTTAGAGCATGTAGTCAACAATGTATAATATACATATATCACCAAAAAAATTATATTAATATTATTAATTTTAAATAATGACAATTTTCAATAAATTAAAGCAAGTGCAGTGTATATTAGCTACTTCCCTACTATCACTTTAACATTTGAAAATTTTAACTTTTAGTATTCATAAATGACAGCATAAATATAGCTACATGTGTATGTGTATAACACAAATTATACATAAAATAGTCAATAATATGTATAAATACAACTAGATGTAGTAGTCTTCAATCGAAAACAAGACACGTGACTATTTCTCTTGTAAAACAAATATCTAAGATGTAGAGTACAACGCGAAAAGCCGACGACAGTACTGCCTAATACCCACGTGTAATTCATCGTAGCGAGCATACGCTATACGCGCGCACTTCCATCCCCGCCCATACATCTCCGAGGCGAGGGCACGCGCGGCCCGCATATACCGCATCTCTGTCTCTCTTCCGTCATCTTACGTATTCGCCCATTTATCCGTCTGTCGGTCCGACCCACGTCGTCTCTTACTACTTGTACCGTCCCGCTGCCGTCGACACGCATCCACTCGCGTATTCTCCTCCATCTCGACTTCTAGGCGGTCGCTGTGTGCAGCGCAGTAAGTATGCGTCTGAAGATGAAGAAGTGCGGTACGTCTGATTTGAAAGTCGAGGCGACGCAGCTCGCTTTACTTGATTTTTCATTTTCCGCGATGCGGAACGCGGTATAAAGAGCGCGACGACATTGGAATTTATGAATGGAGAGTGGACCGGAAATGCGGCGGTGACGGGACTCTCTAACGAGAATAGAGACGGAGGCTGTGCGACGATTCGCGAAACCTTTTACCCCCGCGCGCAGAGCTTTATTGTTCTTTGTGGCCTGGATTATTCCTCTCTTGCACGCGCGGGGCAAAGATCGATACGAGGTGAGGGAGCGCGCAGGAGAGAGAGAAAGAGAGATAGAAGAGTGGGCCTTGCGGCGATTAAAAACTTTCTGGTCTATATAGATCGATGGTTATGTATGAGAGACGAGTGAAGATGTTTTTAATGAGTCGACGCTGGTTTTATTGAGTTTGTAATTTGCGAGGATAATATAACCGCGTGCTCGTCGTCGGAAATAAATTTGAAAGGGCAATTTCAACTTTTCAAGTCGAAATCGCGCTGCTGCCGCCTTTTTTTCTCGCTGGTGCCCGCGAACATTTTATTAGTCTGTTTACAAGCTCCGGAACGCGTAAATCACTTCTGTGATACTATGTGTACTTTATACTTGCTTTTTAGAACCTCAGATTAATCTGGGCGCAACGCTGATATACGTAAATTAATTCTTTTTCATATATGAAAAAATAGCCCAGGAAAGTTTTATATTAAAAAATAATGTTGTTAAACGTAATTTGGTTAGTTTTATGGTTTGTCTTTTTCAACCATTAAACGTGTTTATGTATCTATATGCTTATGCATGTGTATGTCTGTGTTCGAATGGGTTGAATATGGATAGTGTTATGGATGTAGATGTGTGTGAGAGTGGGCGTAGGTATGGATATAAACGTGCATGTGTATGCGCGTGTGTGTAAGTGTCTGTGTGTATCACGAATAGAAAAAAGAGTTTGAATCAGACCTGTGGAGGTTCGAACTAGTTAGCCATACACCATCTCGATTTTATCTTATTATCGATAGTTGAAAAACATCGATAACAGTGCGAATTGATTTGCATCATTCAGGACATCTGTACCATGTCTGAGATAATCATGAAAAATCATGCGCAGCATCTGGGACATCTGTACCACAACCGAGATGATCATCTCGCACACGTATATGTACACCCACTGAAGAAAATAGTTTAAAAAATATCGATGACAGTGCAAATTTATTTACAGTATCCGGGACATCTGGACCATGCCTGAGATGATCATCTTGCATAGGTGTACGTACATACCCCACTTTAAAAAATAGCGATCATTTTAAAAATCATTTGCAGCATCCAATATATCTGAATCACGCCTTGTATGATGTAGAAACTCTCGAAAGTACCCATACGTATGTACGTACGAACACACGTTAGAGGATCCTCCGCTAATATTATGGTATGTAGATAGTAGATAAATGCAAATGAAACATTTTAAGCGAGGAAGGATAGAAGATGAATGTACAGAGAAAGGCCGGCATTTAATTAGAGTTAGAGTTCTTAACAATTATAATTAGAGTGATTTATTTCACTCATTCTTCGAGTGGAATTTCACTCCAATGGGTTTGGCGTGTAATTAAATCGTTCATACGTATCATTTTTACCCAGATTTATATGAAATAAAACATAAAAAATACTGGTATACATTATTTTATTAATCTTCAAATACCTTTACAATCAATATTTCAAAATATCAATGGAAAAGTTATAAAACAAAACAGAAATATCATCGTTTATAAGTAATTTTATACTCTTTCGAAGACAAAATGAAGCGATCATAGAGCCCCCTTGGCTCAGTGGGTAAGACGCTTGCCTATCGATATAAGACGCTCAAGCAGTCGAGAGTTCGATTCCCGGTGAAAATTCTCGAGAATTTTTTCTTCGAGTTCTTCGTCTGGAAAAGATCTCCGACTACGCATTGTGTTTGATGCAGGACGTATGCGCCCATATACCTCCTCAAACGTGTCTGAGACGCTAGTAAGCAGGGTTTCGCTCGACCGACATCGCACACCACAACAAAGAAGTATATAAAATACAAATGTAAAATACAAAATCACATATGCATTGTGACATATCGGAGTCCAACAAAAGAGGGGCCACATGTCCATTAAATACAAACAAAGAAAGAATGAAACAATCATATTATTTCTAAAATACAAAAATAATTTACCTTATCGATTTCAGAATATCGTAAAATATCGTAAAATAAAGAAATCATTGTAAAACAAAAACGGATCGATTAATCTCAAAATTCGCCTTCGGCTCGTGCATGCTCGCCTCCGACTCGTACGGGAAACTCATGAGGGCGGTAAAAGCCTATTTTTCGCCCTCGGTACGCAATATACTACTTCTAGATTTTCGGGTTCGGTTTCGTTTATAGCGGTTTTCGATTTTTAGGCTTTAGTTTTTCGAGTATTTTAGATATGTTAAAAATATTATCATTAATGTAGTATAAATGCAATTTAAAGAGCACAAAATTACCTATTTTTCTGATCCGAAATATTTGATAAGTTATAAACAATAATGTGCCTTTTTTAAAACTGCTACATATCAAAGACGTATTATGGAATGTCATTGAAAATATTGAAAATGTTCTGTAACATGGAGTATAATATTAATGATAATATTTTTAACATACCTAAAATACTCGAAAAACTAAAACCCAAAAATCGAAAAGCTGTTATAAACAAAACCGAATCCGAAAATCTAGTAAAATTATTTTCGTGACTCCATCGTATTAAAAGAAAACAAACAAACTGAGTCCTGAAACATTAAATTTTACTTTGGATTACTCGAGATATCGAAGGACACGCACACGCGTATACATTAACACTCACACTCACATACAGCAATTAAAAAAAATCGAAATGATGCTGAAAAAATGGACTTTACTAATTCGGTTGTTTCATATTTTTTTGGCGGTATCGATTATTTCAATAGAGAATTTGAGCCGATTCACCAATCTGTTTGAATTTTGCAAAATGAACGAGATTTACAAAGGTTACAGATATCGAAGGGTTTTTTATGACGTCACGATTCATGCGATTTCAAAGGCGCCGCGTATGAACCATGTCTCGTATCTTCTTTAATTTTGGTTGAATTGCAAAAATTCTAATAGTTTACATAGGAAGTATACTATAATCTATTAGAATATGATATAAAAAAGATCATGAAACAACCCAACAGAAGTCATAATGATCGCAAAACGCAAGCTTTATCATGTACGAGTAAATAGTTAGAAAGCCTTTGAAAATAAATTTATTTAGATAGATTTACCTTTTTCTGCAAAGACCCCAATTCCTAAATTAAAAATATTTTCTTTAGAGTAAAATGTTTTCATAACGTACAAAAGGTTTCTTTTTTGAGTCCATACACTAATAATTTAAAAATTCAAATACAACCTTGTCAAAAGTTAACGAAATGGCTCTCCTCTATAAAAGATCGATGGCGGGAAAATGCGGTCTCGCATAACATACCCGGCTGACACACGAGTCGCCGCTGAATACCCAAATAAAATCGAACTTGTAAGCACGCGCTCGCCAAAGTTTCGCCGAGCCGTGCAGCGGTAAACTCCTCCACCGTATTACCTTCCTGTTTGCGACTCTCGCTCTCTGCGCGTTTTATCCGCTGCGGGTCCTCCTCACTTTATCTCTACTCTGCAGAATTGAAAAACACATTTATGCATATGTCGAAAATTGGAATTGCGAGAGCAGGGAAGTGCCGGCAAAAGAATAGAAGAGAAAGAGAAGAGAAACGGGCAGAGGCGTGAGATGACTTTGGGCCACGGTACATCGTCGGCCGTGTAGATCCGTATACTTTTGTGGAGATGAAAATGTCGCGCGTGCGCGCGTCGATGGCGTAAGAGTTTTTTCGCGCGTGTCCCAGCCTGATGTGCACCTTCTTCGTCAGTGCACGGACGAAACGAATAAGCTGAGAAGCGTGCGGGGAGCAGACAAAAAGTTGAGACGTGAGTAGAAGAGTGGAGAGAAGGCTTGAGGAGAACTTGAGAGTAAAAGCAACGAATGCGCAGACAATGGGAAACTGTTTTAGGCAAATATTTCGCGTTGGTTACTTACAATCGGATTTGATACGATGCCCAAATCAATTGTTTTTGGGTTGTACTGCTATATTTAGTTAAGTAATGAGATAATATATTATTTGGTAATTTTCTTTAACTATTCATCAATTCCTTATATATACAACTTTTAAATCAGGTCTGAACAATTAAACTAGACTTCTGCATAAATAATCAAGTTAAAAAGGGCTAAGATAATTCTACTCGTAAGAGTAGGGGAATCTAAAAAAGTATTGTCAAATTGAAACTTACATTTCTTGGCTAAATAAATTAGTTATTTAGAACTAATATTTTTATTATTTTTTTTATTTGATAATGATTCTCAGACATGAAGTATTTTATCGGATTGACTGGAAATTTGGCTGTGCCGCTCTTCATTGTATAATGAACAAATCAGCGGAAATTTTGCAATTAAGTAAATTTATCCATACATATGAATAATTATTTATAATACAGTTCGCATGTGTTCAGTGTTTCACAGTTCTCTTCAGTACATATACTGGAATTAAAATATATAATATGAAGATTGTCAAGGAAATCAAATATTTCATTGTCGAACCAGTTTTGAAAATGGTGATATGTTTGTCAATTTATAACTTTTTGCTATAACTCAACTCAAAAGACCTTTTTAGGGCAGTGAGACATGTTTGACCCTGTTTCTGGGTAAGTTTGAGAGTATTGAAATTTCAGAAGTTGCAGTGCCAAGATACAGGAAACCTATTTTCAAATGAGAGACATTCATTATTATTACGACAAAAGTTGTTACAAATTTTCTTAATAGATACTTACTATAATAACTGATAATATAACCAGAACAGCAACAAGCATATTACACCTCTATCTTGTCAGTCCTTTCGAATAATAACCTTTAAACCCTCGATCTACACCATAAGCATTTAGCAAATTCAATTAAAACTCCCCTGCGCAATAACCTCCGCGCTCTCAATATCACCCGCGAGAAGAAAAAACTTCGAGAGAAAGGAAAAAAAAGAGAGTCACGACAAGTAAGTCAAGATAAAAAAAAAGGGAGGAAAGAAATAAAGAAACTTAACAAAGCGCAAACTTGAAAAGAGAGTCAGTGTGCGAGATAGAGAACGAAAGAGGATAGAAGACCCGGCACGGCGGGCAAGAAATGCATAAAGACAGAGCCGAGAGGAGAGAAGGGAAGGTATAGGTGACACAGCGGCAGCGGAGAAAATGCGGAAGAGCAGCAGCCGGCTGGAATATCCGGGCGAACTCGCGAGCGCGCGCCGAAGGTACGCGAGGGTTGGAAGGAGGGAGAGGAGAGGGCACAAACGTATGTAGGTCGCATTGTCAGTGCCACGACCTGAATTCGCGCGCGCGGGGTCGCGACCGACCCAGTGCCAGCGCAGTCGAAAGCCGCCGCTGCGCCCCGGAGCCATCGCCTTACCCCTGCACACGCTCCGGCTCGTATTCTCTTCCGCGTTGTCCCCCCCCCCCCTCCGCGTAATGCATAGATATATGTGCGACCGCGCGAACGGAATTTTGTAGTAGTCATTGTGGAGAACGCGTAAATTTTGCGTAAGCTCTGTGGCTATTTTGGAATTTTGAGTAGGTGGCTGTCTAATTTTATTCATAGGGTGAATTTTTTCGGTGTCATGCAGCAATTTAAATTTATCCACGTCTAATATTGCCGTTTTGTTTTCTTTTTGCTGCCTCTGTGGTTTTGTAGGGTAGGTATCAATGATGTAACATCTTAGAACTTTTTTATTTATTGTTTTTAAACAATAATGTGCGTCGAATTATCTTGGGGTTTCTCAAGTAGTGCGCTAGGATGCGTTATTTATGCATCACAACAATTATGTAAGCAATTAAAAGAAATTTTCACATTTACTTGAATGGGGTATAAATAAAGGCCGGAAAATTATGTTAACGCAGCTTGTATATACTTTGTTTAGAAAAAAAAAATACTTATAAGTACCTATTGTTAATCATAACCTGTATCGAACTTATTAATCATGTAAACAATTATTATCCAACATAAACAATCATAAATCAAAAAGTAATCACAATCTTGAATGTCTTTTCTATTTTCTGCCGCCTACCTATTGTATACCCAACTACCCATTGTGCGCGACTCTCTCCTATCCAAAAACGCTGCTGGCCGGTCGAGCCCCACTATCCAGATTAACCCCACTCTCCCTCTATCCTATACACACATATATAGCCCAAGCGAAGCTGGCCACAGCAGCAACAGCAGCAGCCGGTCTGATTGATAATCGAATCGGGGCTATTGTCAATCAACGCTGGTGCCTCTGTGTTGGCCACGAGAGCCGCTATTGCGTTGCACTTTGTTGCTTCGGCTGAGATGCTTTTTTGTCAAACTTTAAGTATATAGTTGTCTATAACGAAACACGTGCCTGAAGGGGAGGTGGAAATAACTATTACGTTAGTATTTTTATTTTGAGCTATCCGAGCTTTTTAAAACATTCACTGCAAGTAAACAAATGTACAAGCACGCGAAAAATGTCGGGATCCTTTTGTTGGTCGCGAGCTTTTTTTTTGATGACAATGTTACTGATAGGGGTTCCCTCCTTCTCTCCTCTTCGCTCTTTTTTAGCTCGCTTTTATTTATACAAGGCTGACGCTTTTTTTCGCAAGCTATTGTAGAATTTTCGAGGGTACTGTTCTGTCTGTTATACGCGTGTTTCTATTTTATGCGCATATAGCGAGGCCTGGTAAAAAGGAGAAGCTGGCTGTGGATTCAGTGGAAAAAAGGGGTGGATGGGATTCTGTTGACGATGCATTGTTTGTATATCGAAAACGGGTAGGTGCGCGTTTATTTACAGGAAAATTGCATTAACAGTCGTACAAAATTGAATAAATTATGCCGATTCGCGAAAATTGGTCATTGTTTGTTGGTCTTCTGATAAAGTCATGAATTTTTGTTAAAGCTTAATATCACGCGTATTGAATAACTGTGAAAAACTTTTGTATACATTCTTAATCTTATCACTGTCTACTTTTACAAAATTTGAATAATGTGTTTTGACATCTCAGACATTTACTTATGAAACTTTTCAGATGCAGCAAACATATGTGTTATGCAAAATGTGGAGCACTCTGTATGTAAACACAAAAACATTTTGAAATATAAACTTGAATTTCGGTTTGTAAGATATTTGCTGAAAAAAAACATGAATCAGAAATTCAAAACAAAATAACACATATTTTACTGCAACGTTTCGGCATACATACATTTACAGCAATTCTTGTTGTAATACATAAATGTGGGTTATAAGATTCTGTAAATTAATGAAACGTTTTTATTGTAGAATAAAGTTATATTTAAAACCCAGTTTTTTAGCATGTTTTAATATAATTCTTTATTGTTAATCGACTGATAAGAAAAAATATATTTAATTTGAAGAATAAATAATAAATAGCAGTTCCAAATATTTATATCTAATGAAAAAGCTGATAAGAAACTGGACTCTTGACATTGATAATTTTAATAGTAATACGTAACATTCTGCAGATACGTATTATTTCAGTCTTTCAAAAACCCTTATTTGATTGAAATTAATATGAATAGCTTACTTGATACCCGCAAATGCAATGCACGTGCTGTGCATCGAGTTGATTTTGCCTCCCCGTCGAAAGAACATTATGAGCGACTTATCTTGGGCAGTGGCCAACGTGGTGAAAGATGGACATCCATCACCGACGAGGCGCCGTTAACTACGGAAAGAATCTTATCTTTGCTTTTAGCCGTTCTTTTTTACTGGAGATTCGGCGCAATGATAATATTTTTTAAACGCCATTATCTTCATCCCCTAAGAACTATGGTCGTTATACTCGTGTACGCTTTTTCGTTACCGAGAATTTATCGCTCACCTTTAATAGGCTTTTACCGCTTTATACGTCTATTTTTCCAAGCACACCTTTTTATTTACAGCACTGTAAATCATATTATTTAATAATACACGATATCGATTTTTATTTGTATATGAATATAAATGATTTTATTAGTGAAATTTTTCATTATTTCATTCGTATACACTCAACAGAAAAGAAGTAATTTTCTTAAATCAAAAGAAATTATTCTGCAATATTTTCTGAAACGAATTAGTATTCTTTTAATTGGACTGAAACAGACAAATAACGTCCAAATATACATTTTTCTTTTAAAAGAGAGAGATTTCCTTCCAAAAAATGTTAGCTGAAATAACTACAGTTCAGTGTAACTATATTATAGCAACACTACAACAATCCATCCAATTAAATATAGAGACTAGCAAATTGTACACTCGCAGCTCTGTAATGGTGAACAGTGCAATTAGTGTAGCACGAGCTACAAATTACGTTTTGTTTAACTTACAACATCAAAGCGTAGTATACAAGTAAACATAACCTATTAATGTATAATGCGTGTTTACATATATAAATAAGCAGTATTTAAGCCTTATACAAACCTAGTAGCAAGTGTGTGTTATAGTAGTAGTTACTTTCATCTTAAACGTATAAAAATGTTAATTAAAATTTAATGTAATTTTTAATTCATATTCTGCATTTTTCAAACCACATAAACTTATAACTTTCCCTGAAGTATGATGTATATAAATAATCATAGAAGTATACATAATATGACTTTTGCTACTATCGTGACCTAGATTTTTAAAAAGCACAAGTTACAATTTCTTTGAGTACGCAAGTGCGACTGTAAAGATTGCAAAGGCGTATTCTTATAGTCATAAAAAAATGTATTTGTATAAACTTTTTCGATGAGGATAATACAACAACTGTACCTACTCAGTTTTTATCGAAGCACTAAAAAACATATAGGGCACATATCATACTCTATGTAATATTTATAAGCCAATCGTTTACTAATTATTCATAGCTGTATAAAAAGAATATAATGCATATAGAAAATTAATGAATATGTGTCACCCTTCGGTAACGCGATATCTCGATTATATTTATTTCATAAAACTATTATGTATCCTAACTTTTTTCAAATGCAAACTTTCCATAAAAACACAGTAATAACTATTTTAATAAAATACGCTTGCATTAAAAATACTATACACTTATACTAGATTATCGCATATCACCCATTACATCCATCATGCAAAGTTTTATCAAATTTGACGTCCTATTTGTTACCGTAAAATTATTGTATGTTAAGTTATTATTTAAAAATTTATATTTTAAAAGTTCTCATTCATATCTGAATTAACAAATTAGATGCACTGATTTTGTTTATAATTTTTTTTCAAAGAATATTGAGGGCAAGTGAATTTGCGTTTTGCCTCGATCTACAAGTATTTTTTTCTTTTAATTAAAGTCAAATATTCATTCTTAGGTAAAATTCTTGAATAAAACAGTCTATAAATTAATATACAAGTTTCACATTCTCTTAAATAAATTATCAAAGATAACTGACTATTTTCTACAGAGAATACTACTGTAGATTTGTGACGTCGAAGATTTTGTTCTCTAGAGGCATTCGGACTTTGCCCAAAAAATCGTTGCAACCGAACATGTCCGAGTGCCCGACTGTCAGACACAATGTTTGCGATCCGAGACTGTTTAGACTTATGTAAACCTGGGGTGAAAATGGCCATGTTTTAAAATAGCTATTGCAAATAGTGTATGCAGAAAAAACTTTCTGTAACACTTGCAAAAGGCACTTGACACCATATCAAAAATGTTTGAGCACTCAAAAAAGAATTTGTTGATATACACAAGTTGTAATAAGAATTTTAAAAGGTGGCCATATATAGACTCAAGTGTTTTACGGTAGCAAAATTTAGTTACTTTGAAAAGCACTTGACGATATAACTATTTAGTGCATCAATAAGTAGAAAACTCCCGATGTCTTTTAAATTTGTTACAACTTATAAAATATGTAGCTTCTTAACTCAGCCTGCAAATGGAAAATAAAACATTCAGCGAGTGAAATCCTATTTCCGCCAATTTTCCATCAAAACGTGAAGTCGAAAAACCTTGAAATCCCCGTGGGACTCCCCTTTAAACACGCCCATACAAATACATTCAATCTACCCCTCGGCGCGCAATGAAGCCGCTGCTACTTCAGCACCTTGGCAACGGACCTCCTTTTAACTTGACGAAAGTCCTTCTCGCCGGAAAGCTGCTCGATCGATCATCCGAAGTCGGCTAATCTCTGTATTCCTAGCCGTCGAACGCCCCTAAAAAATGAAATTTTAAGACCCCTCCCTATGCCAATTCGCCTTGGTAGTTATATTGAGCGACATTTTACGGTCATTAAAAGGAGGAATAAATATCGGAGTTTTCTTTAACTTTTCGTATTTATTAGCTAAAACAGTCCTACATTATAGTAAAATAAGTAAATGTATAAAACATAAATATAATCATTTTATTTATTTTATGTTAATATAATTATAATAGACTCCCAACCTAACATAACATATAGCAAAAACTCTTTAAAAATTATAATTAAATACTTATTCAAAAACTATGAAGCAAATAGTTATTTTCTTTCGACTATAGTAGGTGAAAATTTATGTTGTGTGATTATAAAAAAAGCCCTAAGAAATCAGTATCAGTGACAAGCGCATTATTTAGCTCTAGTTATACATATAATAATGTAAATGCATATAATTCGAATTTGCCAAATTTTTTAGAATCAACTTAATCCGTTATACTCTTGACAGCCCCATTTATAACAAACTTTATGCATGTTATTGCAGTTCGATCAAATTTTACTAAGTAAATGACAAAAATGCAAACTTGAACAAATGATAAGAACTACCGAAATTTCATTTGCATCCGCACATAGTTTTCCTCAAACAACTGCTACGATAGCCGCCTAAAATATTCCACCAAAATCCAATTGTAAAAATGACTTTTCGTCGCTTTTAGTTACACTCGTCGTTGCTGAAACTGAAACTGGGTTGATGTAGGTCCGCGCGGTACCAAAGGCAAATATACAATTGCCGCGTGGCTCGGTGCATATATCACTCGCGCGTCGAGAGGCTAGCAGGAAAAAAGCCGAGCGCTCACGCGCGCTTCCAACTCTTCTTCAGCGTCCATTTGCGAGCGAGAAGCAGGCAGCAGGCAGCAAAACTAGCTGCGCCGCTACCACCCCCTACTTCATCGCGCCTCTCTCGTTCTTCTCCCACCCTCCCGCGCACGTACAAAGCGAGCTTAAAACGGATTTCGGACGCTCGATGCGCGAGTGCTGCTGCTGCTGCAGCGCCAGCGCCAGGCTCTAGCCGGTGTGTTTTCCCGACCACCAAATGCACGTCCGCCTCGCACGCAAAAACGTTTCGATGTACGACTCACTCGTGGCTCTTTTTTGGGGATTGCAATATTTTTATCATTCGAAGGTATACTTTTTGGTAGTTGTATATTTATGTTCTCTTTGGGGCTGTAGGAAACATTCATTGAAGTACTAAAAGCGCGAGAATGGTCTGTTTAACCCTTTCAGTTACAGCGTATCGTGTTATGATATACCTACTCAAACAGTATTTTGCTTTCTCAAAATTAAATAAAAGCTATGTAACGATGAACATTTTCGGATCAGAGATATTAACGAATTTTTATGTTTTAACTATATCTCGTATAGTTTATAATCTATTGTATTGAATTTTTCCATCCTCCAATAAATAAAGGTTCAATATTGACTATTTATGGTTATTCTTTTCATATTTTTAAAGCTACAAATAATGAAAAAAGTGCCTTTGATATTTATTATATAAAAATTATTCGTGAGTTAACTAGTATACTATTTTCTTTAAAACTTTGTACATTTTTAAGATTTTTTCAGGTTGCTAGTTTTAAATTCACACGGAAAAAAATTTCGGTGAGACAGTCAAGTATTATTTGCTAAAGTATTTTAGGTAAATTAGTTTACCTAAGATTGGTTTACCTAAAGTAAGTAAACGGTAATTAGGTAAAATTTGGCTGAATTATCAAATTTTTTCACTGGTCTAGCAAAATCTCTGGCTAAAACAACATTTATGGTGCTGTGCCAATGACACAGATTTCTCGGTGCATTGTCAGATTTCTAAAATTCAAAATAATGAGTTCGATATGGCGGACTGAAATCCTAAAACCGATTGCTTTAACATTTTAACAACGAATTTTTTGGATATCTGATTATGAATCTAATATCAGAATTTCAAAATAAAAAATGGCAGATTCAAAAAGCGAAAACTAAATTGCAAATGTAGTACTATAAATACTTCTCCGAAACTTTTTTACGATTTCAATGATCAATTTTTATTTTTAAAAAATGTATGCATTTATGTAAATTAATGCAAAATATTCGACCGCCGCATGAGCCTACAGTAAATTATTGGAGCGGAACGACTTATTTAAATTTTTTTTTATATATTATATAAAAAATATATATATTTAACTTAAATATATACTATAAATATATTTAACTTATTTTTACTTTTTAAAAACTGCATCTTAAACTCATATATTAAGTTCAATTTTTATACATTTATTCAATGCATACCATTTTAGAGATAACAATTTACCTACCTTATTTTGCTTTCTCCAAGAGAAAGTTTTGTAATAATGAAATTTTGCTTAATCATAGAGGAAGCTTTTAAATTGTATTTTTTTTTATTTTTAACAGTAAATTATGTACATTTTTTCCTGCGTGCAAGGATTGCAGTACAGTAGTAATACAGTAAAAGTCTGAGCACTGTGAAATGACGAGACCGAGCAAAACGTGCACTGTGAACCTAACCTAACGGCTCCCATCAATTACAGAAAAACATTGCGGCCTTCTTTTAACAGTGCCCAATTCTGATTTTTCACACTACCCGTTATTTCACAGTGCCCGTTTTCACAGTGCACATACTTTTACTATAGTATGCGTATACGGATGTGACCATGGCGGTCCCTACTCAGAGACATGTCGGTGTAGCACTCACGCAAAGCCCATTGTACTATAGCTCATATCCTTCTTCAGACCTTGAAATGAAATAACCTTTATTAATTTTATCCCCTGTTATAGCCTTCTATTCATCGCTTGTGCCACTTGGAAAATGGTTTCTAGGCTGAGCGATCTCAGATTTGTCTTCTTTTGAGCCGCACCATCTGTACTTCCCTACCTCTTGTATACCCATCTTCCAAAGATGGTATCCTACTTGCCAATGTCCTGTCAGCCTACAGTCAACCTGAGCTTGGTTCTGTTCAGGTTCTCTATGGCCCTGACCCATGCCTCTGTGGATGTCCCCCCAGAGTCCCCTTCGCTTGTCTCAGTCCCGTTGTGCTCTTCCACTTTTTACTCAACTCATCTTTGAGCCAAGTCTTTGTTACCTTATTCACCTCGCAAGTCGAGATCACCGTCTCACAGTGCTTTGCCCTTATTCGTCGGAAGCCATTACCTGCCAATCTATCCGTCTTCTCATTTCCTTGGATTCCCGAATGTCCTGGAACCTATAACAGTTTCACTTTGTTTCGAGCAGACATTGCCTCTAGGGCTTGCCTGCACCTTAGCACCTCCGTTGAGGTGATGCTAATACCGTTTAGTGCCAACAGAACGGCTTTGCTATCCGAGCAAATTGTTATTGTCCTTTGTTGGGTGCCGATAGCCGTCAGCCACTGTGTGCATTCCTTGATCGCTCTAACCACTGCCTGGAACATGGTCGCGTGTGGTTCAAGCAAGCACACTATTTTTTGCGCTCCTACTCCATCCTCGTTTTTCGAGCCGTCCGTGAACCAGACCACTCCTATCTTTATTAGGTCATGTGACCCCTTCGCCCATTCCATCCTATCCGGAATGACGATTTTGAATGGTTTCGAGAACAGGAGCCTCTCCATCATTCTATCGAAGTCCACCTGCTCGATATTTAGCAGGGTCCTTGCCATTAACTCCTTATCCTTAAAATTCTTGCGGTTTTCCTCTTCCTTGAGCCTACAGTAGGTCTTAAATGCGCTGACTCTAATTACCTTATTTAGTAGTAGGATATCCAGTAGGATTTCCAGTGCAGCCGTAGGTGTTGTCCGCATGGATCCTGTGATATGTCTTGTTCGGATTTATGCCACCAGACCAAAGCTCCGTATGTTAGCCTCGATTTGATGGAGGATTTATAGATCCTCCTTACTTTATCCGGTTCCAGTCCCCAGGTAGTGCCGAAAGCCCTTCTGCATGCCTTGAACGTGCTAATCATGCTAGCCTTCTCGCATTTTGTCCTTATATGACCCCCCCCCCCCAATTTAGTTTCTAGTCAATTGTGACTCCCAGGTATTTGGCTTACTTTTACCAGACTTAGTTGAACTCCCTCTAGGTGAAGTCCCTCCACTGGCTACACCTTGACCTGTTTGTGCACAACATGAGATTAACCTTGTTGGGTTTTACTCCCAGTTTTATCGACTTGCACCATTTTTCTACAAGACTCAGCGCGTATTGCATTAAGCCTGTCAGTGTCTCCTCGTTATCTCCTCTTACCATTATCACTATGTCGTCCACGTATGCCTGCACGTAGACATCGGCTTCTATTGTACAGTTTCCTTATCTTGTCTCTTCGTTCTTCAAGGGAGTTGTTCCACCGGGAAGCTCCCTTGGGTATCGTCTTTTTCTTTAGTTCGCAATTATTCTCAAACACACTTATTATATCTAGTAGAACTTCATAGCAATAATCGATATCCTCCTCTAACCCATATGTTGCAGGGAATCTGTCGATCTTAGCCTTGAGTTTCTATCTATAACCTTCCCAATTTGTTCTTCTTGGGTTCCTTCCGAGCCTGCTTTCAATGCCCTCATATAAAAAATCGGCAGATAAAACTGAGGCCTGACTTATATATATATATATATATATATATATATATATATATATATATATATATATATATATATATATATATATATATATATATATAAGTCAGGCCTCAGTTTTATCTGCCGATTTTTTATATGTATATATATATATATATATATATATATATGCACCCGCGATTGTTGCGGTTGGGGATCATTCTTGGGTATTCGGGTTCGTTCCTTTCTATCGTTATTCAGTATAACGTTTCATTTATCTTGTTATGGGTTGTTCTATGAGTTAGAATGGATTGGTTTGTGTACTTGTTAAGTTGTCGTGTTAGACGTGTTATTTTGTATAAGTATTATACGTCTGCAAAATATGTGCTTTTTACTTTATATAAGCATACAACAAAATTAATTTTAGAATAATTGTCAATAAATACTAATTTTTTGGGTTGTTTTACTTAGAGCTGTAGTTGGAGCAAGAATTGCAACACCCATAATAAACGAATAATAATAATGTTTACCAGCGGTTATTTAATCATATATTTAGATGAAAAAACATTATTCCTATGGTTACCTTCATTTTATGATCGTTAATCGAAAAGTATCAATGAAAATTAATTTTATTATTAGTTCATTATAAATATTGCTTACGTGATATTCTTGGATATCACCTATTGTATATATATATATATATATATATACCTATTTGGATAAAACTACTCTATTCAGCTCAATTTTCATATATCAAAAATCTATCCATAAAATTCCATCAAAATTCGTAACCCAAACTCTATTATGGTCTCTCCTTGTGAGAAGAATGTTTTCTGGTGGGCAACTCGAATTTGATTGTGCGAGTTAAGCTACGTAAATAAATGTAATAAAAGATCAATATCTTGTTACCCATGCTATACTTATGTTTACTATGAAAAATTTTCATTATAGTAATCTAAGTATTCTACCTAAACCTTTGGGAAACGGATTTAGATTAGGTTTTGGAAGCTGCTTTCTAGTATTCAGAAATTAAATCTAGAACGTTCGTTCCAATGGACTTTTGTATTCGCGATATGAGCTATTTTACATAAAAAATTAAGCAAACAAAGTTTAAATTTTGCCTTTTTTTCGTATAAAAATATCAATTTGATCTAAAGCTATTAACAATGGAAACAAGTGATGGAAAATGTATGAAAAATCAACGAATTATTTAACATACTTTTTATACTTCCAGGGTTGTAAATCTAAATTATTTTCTCTTACAAAAAAAGTGTTACTAGTGGTATATGCACTCTTAGCAGTAATTGGTTAATTTATAGGGAGTTTAAAATTAGAGAAATTTATATACAAGAATTTAGTATACAAATTGTATTGATACAAAGTGTCCAGAAGGAAAGGTAAATACAATAGCCCAATAATCCAAGAACCCAATAACCCAACAAACCAACCTTTTTTCGTGAGCTATTGGGTTATAGAAAAATAATGCATATTAGGTAAAATTTGGAGGAGTGGCTCTGGAGGGGGGGGGGGGTTGCGGCTTAGAGGGGTCTCCTGGATTCTTAAAACGACAGCAGCGGTGAAATATCTTTATAATATAGAGAACCAATTATTCAGTTCTCGATCGGTAAAAATCAAGGTGAAAAATTAGATTTTTTAATTGACTTTTGCGGAACATCATAATAAACAGTAGCCCTTTATTTACATTTTAAAAGTAGAAAATTATAATTTTGAAATTTAATGAAAAGAAAAGTCGTTAATTTACTCTTTTACAATTTTTACTTTTTTAGATTTAAAGTGCAATTAAAACTAATGATTTAACGATATATATTTTATAAAATTATAACAACTATTATGAATTTAAAATATAAGCGTTTGTGTTTAGGTGACCGTCAGTACTGCATTCTGTCGTACGTAGCAGAAGGTCAGTCTCCTGCAAACTGTAATATAGAAGTCATATTTTATAGTTGTATAGACTAATAAAATAATATATTAATATCAATTAATTACAATTATTTTATTTTGAATGATAACATTTTTGCAGGCTCAAATTCTATTTTTAGCCTGACCTGATGAAGATTGGCTAATTTTTAGATTGACCAATACTACTTAAGGTGGTTCATGCGTCGATGAAAGTTCTGTAGAATCAAATAAAACTCATTCAGATTATTTATAAACATGAAATTTTAGAGAAAAAATTACTTGAATATTTATATTTTAACCCATTGTCTTATGGGAGTCGTATAATTCTGAGCAGTAATATTAAAATTTCTTTCGTTCAACAAGATTTCCGTAATCATTCTTTGTACATACTCAATCGACTTTCAAGTCATACATCAACCACCTTAAAATAAGAATATAAAATCATTTATATATAAAAATATGTTGGTACTTTTGTCGTAAGAAATACTGTTTTTATTAAAGAAAATCCTAAAGTTTATAGGAATTTATAAATATTATCCTATACTTACTCCAAAAAAGCAGTTTACCCCCTACAGACTTTAATAGCGGAAGAACGGGCGAGAAGGAAAGGAAGAAAAAGGGGTCGAACCGCCTGATGAGGTCTTGGCCGTTGGTTTATCGAGTTAAAGGCAGCTAACGCCCGGAGTCCTTTAATAAAATTATGCCCCTCTCCTCTTCCCGGGTGAGATTGCGCGTTCGTGGATGCTGCATGTACACGCGAGAACGAAGGGGGCAGAGAACGCGACAAGAGACTGAGTATCGGCAGATCGAACAATGGATTTTAGTGTATATATAGATGATATGTCATAGGTAAGTATTGTGTACGTATATACCCGATCTGAAATATGAAAAATTCGATTGTTCATGTACATTATCGGTGGAATCAATATTTTGAATGACTAGTAGCAAAGGAGAATTCGAAGGATTTTGAGTGGAGACTTAAAAGCATTTGTCTGTCAATATTATTATTCGTAAAATAATAAATCATTCAAAACCTGCACACTGTAATGTAGAAAAAAATACAATGTTCATAAATTATAGAAATGGAACCTATTTTACCCATATAAAAAAAATTGATCCATATTATTAGTGTCTTTTTCGATAATTAGTTTTTAAATAAATTTTGTGAATTGTGCTTCAAGTTTTATAGTGTTTTGAAGGAAAATTTATATTCGTTATTATAGATATGGTGAAAAGATTTTTAATAAAAAACAAATTTTCTTTTTCTTTTATTTTTTTGTTGTATGAGTAAAAGGCAGAGTCTGTCTACATAGCCTTACTGATGAATCATGTAGACAACCTTGGGATGAAACGCATTGTTATTTTTACTTTAGATTATTCACATTCAGTTTAAATCTATTACATACTTTCTTTGAAGAGAACGGCTCTCCATTACAAGTAATAATCTTAAAGAAAAAAATTCGGGTCGGAAAAGATAATTTTATGCTCTTTCAAATGCAATTAAACTGAGGCCAAGACTGAAATAATTATATTATGTGTAACGTACCGAAATATCGGATAAACTAGTGTCCAAAAATCTAAAAACCATTAGAAATACAAAAACGATTCCAACAATCAATAAAAACCCACACATATATACATTTTTTAAAAATAGCGTATTTTTAATGCAAATCTCCCAAAACATATTTCTAGCATGTTTTTTTTTAAACTTTTTTACTGTATACTTATTACAATGCATCCTCTTGGAGAAAGCAAAACAAATTTAAAGACATTCAACTAGATGTTGTACAAAAATAAATACAAATGTTAATTTAAATAATGATGAACATGAAATAGCAGCTATAAACCTTTAAAATAATATAAAATACGAATATGTGTAGGTTATGCATGTTGACCCATTTTGATATAAATACGCACTAACTATTTTTTTATTACATTTACCAAGTAATTTGTTAAATTAACAAATGAGTTAGCAAAATTAACTTATCGCTTTATAGAAACAACAAATTACTTGGTAAGTGTAATAAAGTAAATAGTTAGTGTGTATTTTACCAAATGACTTTACTAAATTAACAAAGCATTTTTTCCGTATAAGGACTGCATAACAGCTCATGCTTATATTTGTGGTGAAGCGGTAAAACGACTTAAGTCGATTTTTCAAAATTTTGAAATATTCAGATTTGAATTTTTAAATTGCCATTGGCAATAGTTTTTTACATACCCGCTAGATCGCTAACATTATTTCTAACGTATAAAAAAAACGAATAACTAAAACCCAAACATCGAAAACCAGTTAAAAAATACATTGAAAAACAAAAAAAAATATTTTCATAGCCCCATCTTATAGAATTATAATGAGTATTATAATAAATGAGTCCTTAATAATTAGATTTAAGTGTGCATATCCAGAGATATGCTCACCCACGTGCATACACGCATACACATACACACACGCACACATTCATACACATTTTCTAAAAATAGTGTATTTTGATTTCTTAAGTCTCAAAACATGTTTGTAACGTGTTTTTAGTAAATCCTTTTTTTACTATCATAAAGCTTCCTTGTTAAGGAAGCAATAATTATAAAAATATGATTTCAATATTCCTAAATCAACAAACCTATATTTATAAAAGTCTTCTAAAGGGTTGTATCAAAAGTCAGTCAACCCTCTCTATGTTTCATTCTCTGTGTCCATTTAGATAAAAGCACATCCTGTGGATTATGAATAAATCACGCGCGACCGAGCGTGAATTATAAAATCGATCGTTGGAAATGTTGACCATCCCAGGCTATATTTTTCCTGCATCCGTGCCTGCTTTCGAGTTTATATTTCGATGAGTGGTGATTTATTTGTTTGGAGTCCGTGAAAAGCCTGATTTAGTATCTGCGTTCCATTTAATATTTGCTAAAGCAAATGAACACTTTGTATTTAAACTTTATTGATTTTAATACATAATGAGAAACAATTGTATTATTTACAAATTAAAATGCACCAATAAATGAGACTATATTATTGTAATTTGCACAATTTGTAATTAAACTACTTTCAAAATTTACCTTTTAAAAATGATAAAACAGATGTGCCATTTTATCAACCGTGATGGTAATTCGATTCGTGAAGGATTGTATCAACATTAAAAAAATCCACTGTTACACTTTAACATTCAGTTTATTTGTGTTTAATTACATCTTAAAAGCGATTCATTTACATTGTTAGTGAATATTCTTTTTTTTTCTAACGAACAAAAATGTATGTACAGGTAGGTACACATTGCTTAATAATCAGGAATCTACCTTACCGATAGTCTTAGTTCAGTGAAGCAGCAAGAGATGGGGACACGTTACTGTCGGCCACAAAATCTATTGAAATTATTTAAATATTACACAATTCAAAAAGAAAAAACAAAATACAATAATTAAGAATACTCTTAATAAATTAGTTTTTAATTAAAAACATTAAAAAAAAAAATATATTTTTTACAATTATTTGTTTGAATATTACTATAAAATATTTAATAATTATACCGGAAACCAATTAAAAAAATAATCATTAACATTATCATATATTTGACACATATATAGAAAGAGTATGAGATCGTGTAAGTAATTCGTATAAATCTAGTTCTAATTAGCCTTTCATAAGATTCTATGACACTGGTCGGTGTATTTACTTGCAAATTGTAAACTAGGTCATTGTGAATTTTTTGGTTTTGTTTGTAAAACATATAAATTAAAAAGAAAGTGAATTAACAATTAAAAAAACTATTTGTTTTACATAAATAGAAGAAATATATGTAACCTATACTCATATAGTAATTGTATAAAAAAATTCCACTCTCATTAATATATACTCTGTAATAAAATGTAGCAAAAAGAGTATGCTTGTATAAAAAATACTTTGTTTTTATTTATTTCATTATAGAATAAATTAAGTTTTTTTTATAGAAAACTAATTTGTTATGAGTATAATAAATGATGGTTTAAATAATGAGGTACTAAATAAATGTAAAGAAAAATGTTATAATGTGCATTACTGTGTATTTCACATACAAAAGAAAAAATAACATTAAATACAACTTCAAAGGAGAGCAACGTAACTCAGTCGACCCGTGCATCGAAACGACACGATCGAGAAGCTATTTTCTCGGTTTCATTATTTTTCTTAATACGAGAAATGTGGTTGCGAGATCGGAAATCGATGGAAGTGAGTTCGCCAAACTATTGCACTGAACTAAGCATATTTCATTTCTTTTGCTGCATCGCTGCCCAACGAATTCCTTCTCTTCGCTTTTACTTACAGAACAGAAAAAACGCACTTAAATAATCGCACGCGTTTGCACAAAATCATGCTCCCAAAAAATAAACATAAAAAGAGGTAACAAAAAATAATATTATTAATAATAAAAATAATAATAATTATAATATAATAATATAATAATTGTCGGCTCACGCACACGCAAAATTTACGTATCACATTTTGTGTACAGCTGTCTGCTTTACTACGGAAAGGACTAGCTTAGTCTTACGTTGCTATATTGTATGCTAAATATTTTTAAACAAATTTCCTTGATTTTTGAAAAAAATGAGAAATAAAATACATTTCTTTAATATTGTAAGTTATAATGTAATATTTCAAAAACAATAATTTAGAAGCATTTCTTACTTGGAATAGATATGTAAACGCCACACCTTTTGCAAAGGCATGTACGCATGATTATGTATGTAAGCTTGATATGTATCACACTCTGGCTTTGAACCGAAAGTCTGTGGCGCTATATAAGCGTCATCGCTAAATTTTGATACAAGTGGTGTTGCTCCACGGCGAATTATACACATATTCTTCGGTTAATGTATGCGTAAATATGTACATACTTTTGTATTTACACATTTTATAAGTAAAGAAAGACTTAAAATAATAGCAAAATTACAGTTTTTGCCAAGCACTTTAAGTCTTTTTTAATAAATTTGTGTTGATCAATTGTCAAAATAACTTTAACATAATATTTAAATATTTAATTATTATAAATGCATTGTGCAGTCATCATTAATTTCTTCTTAGAAATCAATCAAAACGAAAAATATACAACTTTTTTACATAAAAGATATAATTTTTTGTTAATAAAATGATTTTGACAATTTTAATAATTTGTCAATTATTCTAATAATTACATTTAGATCTTTATTTACATTTCATGTAAATATAATAATATTTCTAGAAATTGATTCTATAAAACTTGTATAAAATTTTTCTGTTAAAGAAACATCAGATTTTTCATACAATCTTATGAAATCAATTTCTACTAAATGGATCTGACATTGATTTTGTACAACCTTAAAATATTGATATTATATAAACTTTTTAACAAACACATCTAAAGGAAATGTTTAAAGCGTGCATAATCAAAAATTAAGTCAAAACACTATTTCAAGATTCAAACAAGAATTTAATATAAAACAAAAAATAAATCATTTTATAAGAAAAAATTTAAGTGAAATAAGAATTTCCCAAGAATTTAATCAATCATGCAGTGCTACAATCCTCTCCTTTACATCAATAAAAACTTCGCTTTTAAGATTTTCCTCTAATCAAAGTTTTTAATTCAACTAATTATATAAAGAAAAGAACAATCTTTTGAGTTCCCGACATCATAATGTTCATTTTAAATTTAAAGGATACAAAACCAAAATTTGTTTTCGTTAAAATATTTAAATAATCGTTTTGTTCATCGGGACACTAACTATTTTACGAATTTCAAAAGTAAAGCCGTATTTTCGTCCCACCTTGCGAAAGTTTCTAATCTAAGCTAGTGCTCGCCCCGCCAAATCTCACCTCCGAAACGTGCCCTCGCAAAATCGATCCCCGCCTCCACCAGTTTTCCCCGTATACGTATATACGAGGATGAATCGTGGTCTCGCGCGGTATCGAAAAACTAAAGCGCTTTCCGGGTATGTACATTATTCATGAGCGCTCGCGTGCGCGTCCGAATTCGCCAGCGAATCGCTCTTATCGATGATCTTGCGGCGCGTCCCGAGAGTCGAAGCTCCCGCGGAGGACTCTGGTCGGAGGCAGCGGTATCGGCGGCTGCATCGGCTGCAACTGACGCGGCCGATGTCGTCGCCGGAAGTCGTCGCCTCGACGAGCCGGTCATCATCTGTGCGGACAGGACGACGACTGGGGGAACAGGTGGCAGTGCAACGATCTGAACCTGTGGACAGAGAGAGCGGAAAATCCGATTTTTGAGTATATTTTTATTATAAGTGATTTTCTTTTGGTGAGAATTCAACATTTGGATTACATGTTTTTCTCTTTGATGAACATTAAAGTAAAGTATTGTTTTAAAAAAGGAAGATCTAGTCTTATTTATTATAAATATAAATAAAGTGAACCTTTATTAATTTTCTAGTTAAAATGAAAAATGCCTTTTTTTCTGATAAAAATATATTTAAAAAGAATTTACTTTTAATAATAGAATTTAATACACTAATTAGTAAAGTAAATATTCAGTAGGTTTTATTAAATGTTATGAAATACCAAAGCAAAATCCTTTTAAGAAATTTTTGTAAATACTTTTTTATTTTTTATTTTGGCATAAAAGTTAACGCAGGTGTTATTATTCTCTATCACAAAGTTGAATATTAAAATACATATTGTGCATTTTCTCTGAGATTTCCTTTTTAAAATTATTAATAATAATAACTAATAAAAAAGGCTTAGTTTGTCCAGTAGCTTACTTTTCTCAGTTCTATACTATTTAAACTATATTTTTAAAAGAAAAGTGTTTTATTGATCTACGTACTTCTTAAAAAGACTAATATAATTTACAGCTAAAAACTTCATAATTGACCTGTGGCTACATTTATAGCCGCGTAAAATAACAAATCTTAATACAATAACAGGTGGTCATCAGTGCGACAGCCAAGAGTCAATTACCACGTCACAAGGCACAATACAATAACCCGAACCCACTCTAAATTTAAAGTCCCTAAAATAAACCCTTAACATCTTGCGGTTGAAGGATTTAAACGAACCGCTGCTCGGCTCATCGAATTTCACGAGCCCACTGCAGTATGTATACGGCAGAACAAAAGAATTACTCGACACGCGCGACACAACGCCTTTCTTTCTTCAAAAAACAGGGGCCATCACGCACCTTATACAATACCTATGCGCACTATAAGGTTTCTCGTAAAAAAACATTATTCGCAAGATAAATTAACAAATGCTTTTTTGCATTTTGTCGTAAGGTTGGCATTGTAAAATGGTAATTTGAAAGATTAATTTTAATAAAGTGCAATGAATAAATGTTTCATAATAAGTATCAGATTTTATTGTTTAATTTAGTTTTAAATGTTAACACATATAAGTATTACATGATGATTTAACTACTGAACTTCTGTCTAATAAAATTGAAATATGTCATTGCTTTAAAAAATATATAATTTTTGTATTTAATATTTGTACATATTTGAAATACAAATAATTTGTATGTAACAGCGATGTTGGAATAACGGTACAATAGGGATGAATAGTGATTGCCGGTTTACAGTTTACTGCATTTACTACAAATTTAGATACTTTTTTTTTAATTTTTGGATTCTCACCATAACCTTTTTATTTTTAAACATATAAATACATATACAACGGATTAAACTATTTATGATTTACACGAATGTCGATCACAAAATAAATTTTGTATTCTGCCCGATTGTCTCGAAATTTTTTTTCAAAAACAATAATCTAAATGTGTAGGGGGGGTCGTACAGCATGAACAAGCTTTCAGTATGAACACTTTTTAGTTCTGGGCTGTCACCGCTCGGTAGCGACACCTAACCAAGTTTTGATGATTGTTGTGGTTTTATTATAATGTAATATATATATACGGTATTTTAAATTTACGGTTACCGAAGTTATCGCGCAAATAATAACTGATTTGCCAATTTTTTGCGAGTCAAAAGTTATTTTCGGAAGTTTAAAATCGTCACTTTTGTATTTTAGATAAATAACTTTGCCCATTGAATTTAAACTCTACCAAGTTTCTTCTTCAGACAGGGTTATTCAAAGAATAAATCCCTTTTTGAAAAATCAATGTTCATGGCTCCAATCAAAAGTTGTAGTTAAAATTAGCTATGGATTTTCATACTGGACGCCACGTTTTAAAAATCTTAAAATTGTCAATATCATATTTTTGCAGATAAATAATTTCGCGAACTTTTGGAAGATCAATTTTCGTTGTTCTAATGAAAAGTTGCAGCCAAAATATCTATGGGTGTTCATACTCCATGACCTTCCCCTACTATCGTCTCGAATTAGTCTCCCACTCTCACAGTTCCCGATGACACACGAGTCTGAGCAACCCGTGTACGCGCGCATGCACCTAATTATTAAGAAGTCAATTAAAAACCGCGGCGCGGCTTCGCGTTTTATGCTCTTCGTTATTACTCGCACGGTACACGCGCGGCTGCAACCCTCGACTCGACTTATATATATATATACTTCCGCGCGCCACGGCGTGTGTATATACGCGCCGACTGCACGCGCCATCGCCGTCTCGATTGCAATTATGCAAGTAATTGAAGGCCCTGCGCTGGCACTGTCGGCTGATGATGGGACGCCTCGCAAAAACGGGACTCTCGGGAATGAATCCGATTCGCCGCTGCGGCTTCTTTATTTTTTTCAATCCTTCTCACGCTGACGCTCGATTTCATGGCGATTCCCTTTCCTTTCTTTCCTTCGTTTGTCCCTTTGTTGTGTTTTTATTATTGTTTATTTCTTCCGGATGGGATTGAATGCGCCTCCGCTCCTCCCCTTGGTCTTATTAAATAATTATGTATTTACGGGGGAGAGAGGAAAAGAATAATAACGAGCTCGTAATTAATTTCGATAGCACGTTCTTGGTCTGTAACAACGATGAGTTCTCATTAAGAAACAACATTGACGGTGTTTTTATCAGCTATGCGATTATAATTAGAAGAGTTCAGTTTTTACATCATTTATGCACACGGAAAAAGTTAATTAAAATGTAGATATATAAAAATATAATCAAATATTTACTATTTAATAATTATTTGGTTTTGTTATATTCAAGTTAAAAATAAATCTTTCACTGTGGGTTTTATTCAACTAACAAGATTTTCATTCGCTCAATGACTGTCTGCTATTAGTACCATATTATCCAGTAAGAAGAGTAGGGAGTAAATCCTCATTCATCATTTATTATATACTCACATTAAAATAATATTAAACTTTTCAGCGTACTTTTTTTAATTAAGTTCAAAACGTTTACTTTTTTCCTAATGTATTATGTAAATCTTTCTCAGCCATTACCTTAGACTACCTCGCTATATATTCCATTTTTTTTAATTACAATTTTTTACACATTAATTTGATGAACGTCTTTAAGATAATACATATGATAAGTTCATCGATTAATAAAAATATTCTGAATCTCACCTTTTTGGATCATCCCTGACGCTGGAGCCGTCTATCTTGACGACGTTCCAGTCGTCCCTCGACCCCTTCGAGTAGCTAAACGACACCTGCAACAGAAAACCAGAAAAAATCGCTCGTTACTACAAACCCATACGTCATCCTGTGCACTCATTCTCGGAAAACGAACGCGACGAAATACCGAGAGCAAAATTATCTAGGACATCGAACTACGCGACGTCTATAAAAAGAAAAACGAGAATACCGAAAGGAAGAAATAGAGAAACAGCGAAATACGCCTGCCACGAGTACAGCAGAAATTGATACATTATATACAGGCGCGCGCGGTCGTGTCAGATATTATTTTTCCCGCGCCCCGCGCGCGCGCGCTGCACTCATGAAAACCGACGCCGAGGGAGTATCGGGTTCTATATGCACTCGGCCGTGCAAAGAAAATATTTGTCGCCGTGGCACGTTTCGTATTTTATCCGTGCGCGCGAGCGCCTTTTCACCTTCTGCCACGAGCAGCAGCGGCAGCAGCCAGCAGCAGACGTTTTGGCCCGCGAGGTTATTTTTCTTCGCCTACTGCACTATGCTCGCGGCCCCTATTTGTACGAGCTGCCACGAGCGCAAGCTCGCCCTCGAGTGTGCGAGGAAACAATTTTCGATGAATCGTCTATATACTGCACTGCAGTTTGCCCTCTCAGCTGTGAGGAAATTGACCTGCTTTGGGGGGGGGGGGGATTGCAGGAATCGCGACGCGAGTGGGTCGCGAGTTTTATTCGGCTCGTTTATTGCGAGACTACAAGGTAGAAGTGCTGTTGAGAGTTTTGAAGGGGTAAATGCTTGTATAAAGAAATGTTGAAGATTGGGTTTTACAATTATGCAAAAACTATTTTTCTGCAAGAGTTATTATAAATTATTTTGTGCTTTTTTACTGATAGAAGAAAATATTGTATTAAATGTGTATTCTACTCTCAATATTCACAGGCTCTAGTAGTTTTCATTATTTCATTTTTAGTTATTTTATAATTACACGGTACGAAGATTACGT
The DNA here is from genome assembly GCA_949152435.1 of Gastracanthus pulcherrimus. Taxonomy (NCBI): domain Eukaryota; kingdom Metazoa; phylum Arthropoda; class Insecta; order Hymenoptera; family Pteromalidae; genus Gastracanthus; species Gastracanthus pulcherrimus. The sequence goes on from OX424573.1 coordinate 33,976,384, forward strand.
AAGGAAAGACTGTTTCCAGTCTTTTTATTTTAATAATCCCCAACTCTGAAATATCGAAAATTTCAATTTACGTTCATATTGATAACGAAATAAAAGAAATAATACAATTTTCCAGCTTTTCTTTAAAACTATTTCCCTTCAATACTTCAATAAAGATTAAAACGAGATTATATTGTCCCTTTCTGATACAATAATTTTATCCATATACATTAAACATGCGGTCTTAATAATTTTTATATAAAAAGGTCTAATTTTAAAAATGTATAAAAGAAGATAGGTATGTAATTTTATAAAAGACTGCAGGCTATGAAAATGAAAATGTATTTCAGTGTTCTTTTTATTCCGATCTATCTCGCATGCTGTCATATTTATTACTGTACTTTCCTTATTTACTTTATTTTCAAGTCATGATTCCTGCAGCATCCGCGCAAAAAACCTAATGCACAAAGACTAAAACAAGCAAGAGCATCACTCTAATTGATGGTCTAGCCTCCGACATAATGTCTTATCATTCAGCTCGCTCCTTCATTATACTCCCGAACGGGAACGCGATGTGTCGTCGATCGGATCTCGATGAAAAATATTTTTTCCCCGCGATCCAAGATACGCCCTTGCTCGGCTCGTGAGCTATGCACGTCAGCCAGCGAGCGACGGGAGCAACCGCCTACCATACGCATCGATGTTTGACAAACTGCTCTCGCGATGCCGCGCGCAGTGGAAGTCGAGGAAGAGAGCCTCATAGCCGATCCGCGCGCGCGCGCTTATCGCGAGCGGCTGCATCGCCGCTCGCTGGAGCAAAGAACTTAATAGACGAGTTATGCGCGTCTGTATCTCGACGTCTCGATCGCGAATGCAGCCAAGGCCTCATGTGTGTGTGTGAGTGTGGGTATATATACGAACCGCGCATCTGCCGACTTTGAACTCGACGAACGCGAGAGTGCATATAGTCTGTGTGTGTACAGACAGCGCTGGGGTGTGCAAGGCTTTACTTGGATGCGCGCTTATTCGCTTTGAATGTGAATGTGTAGTAAGGAGTTTGTCGGGGAAAACCGCGGTGCTATGATGTATATGTGTGCGTTTAGAGAAGTGGAATTGACTCGTTTGAATTTTCGCGGGAAATTGCGGCTCGACCTACTCTCTCAATAAGTTTGTATGAGTAGATGTGTCTATATGGAAGTTATTGATAGGGTCTTTATTAATGACATATTACGCAGCTTCGCGGGATAAATAATCTAAGCCGATTTATCGCATTTTCAAAACGTACAAGAGAGATAGAAAGTTAAGCTGTACTATTAGAATTATGATTAAGATATCAATATTACAATATCAATCACAATACGAAGCTGAGAAAATACTTGCTTATTATTCGGGAAACAAGCAATATAGAACCTATATTTGGACTTGAGTTGTTATTCGAAAAAGATATGTACTTGACACAATGATTTGTTAAAAATTAGCACCGAAGGAGTTCTAATGATAAGGAAAATAACAGAAAATATTACTTTTCTTTAAGACACGATTTAATGTCGTCATTATAGCTTCCTGGGTATAAATTGCATACAATAACGGTCTTAAATTGTTTTTACAGAAATACTACAATTTCGTTTTTATTAATGATTTAATTTACTAATACATAAATATTTAGGTAAAATCATAAATTAATTGTCAACTAATATTAAAAAATTGGCAAAATAAAGTTATAAATAAAATAGATCGTTATTAAGTACATTTCAAATGGGCTTAAGTCGTTGTGTATTTTCCTATTTTCAATCAGAGTTATATTTTAGTATCACCTTATTCTTCTATGTGAAAGAGACCTATTTAAAGATATATATGAAATGTAATGTAATTTCAATTTTTAAAAAGATTGTTTAAAGTATTGCAAGTTTTTGCAAGTCTTGAATGCAGCTGTTTAAGAAAAACTTTCTGTTATAACCTTGTAAACTAAATAAGAATAGATGTTTGACGTTTCAACGTAAATTTAAAAAGCAAAATAATACAGCAAAATAATGATACTGTTGTAAAAAGCAGTCGTATCTTACTAAATTGCATACTAGTTTGCAAAAGTACTGTGGAATTCTCCACTTACAGTAGAAAATAAAACTACAGAGATTCTAAATTTGCATCTCTTGGAGTCGTCTACTTTATGAAGCGATATGACATTCTAGTCACGATCAAAGCGAAAATTTCAATAGGATCAGAGAGCGCATAAAGGTACGAAATTTCGGTCATAGATGCCTCGCATTGCCACTGACGACGAGGACGACGCGACTGCGCAAGGCCGCACGTGAAATTTCGCTCACGGAGTTGCAATCTCCCGAAATCGTCTACATAGATACGCCTGGATTCACGGTGACGAGATTTGCATATTTGCATGTTTTAGGGAGAGGGAGAGACGTCGATATAGGTGCGCTCGCGGGTTTCTGCGGATTTCCGACAGGCTACGTCTACGGAGCGGAGAGGGAGTTCAGTGAACCACGCGGAGGAGATTTTGCTACTTTTCCTTCTAAAACTATATTCGAGAGTATTTTCAAGAGTAAAGCTATGGAAGCAAGATTGAGGAACAAATGAAAATGTACATCTGCTGTTTTAAGTTGAACATAATGTTGCATTTACAAAGATCTAGGCATTATGTAAGCACAAAATGTAAATAAATGATAACTCCTTTTCTCTGCTTTTTGAGGTATAATATACCAAATTAAAATAATTAACAAAATTGGCTTAACTGATACCGTATAACTGACACAATTTCATATAGTAAAAAGATATTGTCAATATTAAGTCAAATTAGAAATCTGAAATGTTACGGGAGCACACCACCTTTGATCCCAAAAACAGAACTTATTTGTTTGAGTCCATAAAAACTCTTCCTATCAAAAGCAATAATTCTGAATTTATTTTTTTTTCTTGTTGTAAATACTTGGTTATACTTTTAATTTTACCGTAAAAATAACTCAAAATCTGGATCCAACCCGTGATATAAAATTACCATATAGTTATTCAGCTCCTAATACACTATCCACGGGGTTTTATATGACGTGTTGGATCAATATTATAAGGTTTTTTTTTGTGAAATCAAAGGTAATACCAAGTATGTATAGTAAAAAAATTTCAGAATGATTGCTTTTGAAAGGAAGAATTTTTATGAACTCATAGAAATAAGTTTTGTTTTTGGGTTCAAAAGTGGTGTGCCCGCTTAAATTATACATTATAAATACATTTTTAAATAGCTTAACAATTTCGCTCTTATTAAACTTTTTCATCACTGCTACGATTTTGTTAAATATTGAAATACTTTCGTACTATATGCATATTTATTACGCGTACAAAAAAATAAATATATATGTATGTCAAATCAATGGATTGACTCAAATGAATTAAAATTACTTCGTCACGATTGCTCTAGATATGTTTAATTCATACAGAAATAAAATTATATTTCCATAGCAAAAGAACACTCGCGATGAAATGTTTCAAGGCCTGACGCGCGCGTGAACTTTATCAAAGACTCGCTTCACACTGACCTGATCGTGAAAGGTATCTTTGTTGAGGAACTTGAGGATTTCTAGATGCGAATGAAACTGCTCGACTACGGTGAGCTGTTTCTTCAGCAAGTGTTCGATTATGTATCCCATCGTCACGTCGTCGGGTAGTCTGATTCTATCTCCGACCGTGATGAACTTGCCGCCTCTGCAACAGAAAAATAACCAAGAATTATTGTAACCATACAATATATAATATATTTATTGTTTTATTTTATGTTATATAAGAATATTTTGTAACAACAATGATTTAATAATAGTAATAACTATACATATAATGAATGCACATACATAAATCGATCATCTAATTTATTATTATAAATGTAAACATTGTTTCATATTGTAAAAACAAGTATTGTTACAATTTCGGTAAATTAAAGTGAAATATTTAAATATAAAAATACGGCACTCACTATTTCATTTACTTTAAAGTTCAACAATATTGTACGACATATAGAATAATGTAATCAATAACCAATCAAAATAATGGAATACGCCATAATAGTGATGTATACCTGTTGGGCTGCTCAATAAAGCTAATATGAAATATAGATGTTTGTTTATTAAAGCAATTAACTGTCAATACATTTAACAACACAAATTATGATTTTCAATACTCTAAATTTTAGATCAATAATTATTCTTTATTAATAATTTATCATGCGTATATAAGTTAAAAGTAAACTTTGTGCTTCATCAATTAATAAACTACTTAACAAATAATTCAAATCATTTACGTTATTTAATCTCATACAAATCAGACCATTTAATATGAAACGCTTTCTAGACTATAGAAACAAGCCCTTCGCACAAAAATTAGTAAGCAATCCTTCGTTACTATTCTTAAAATCGTTTCATCTAACCTTAAAATGTCCATTACGTATCTACCGCGAGGGAAAGATACTCAAACGTACATAAAACTTTAGACAACATTAGACAACAACAGCAACATACGATAATGCACTAAAAAAATATTTTTCAACTTCGCATATAAATCTCTCTGCGAACATCGCTTGGCACCGCCAAAAAACCCGGACACACATACTTTTTTGCTCTGCCCCTTCATTACCCTAACAAGCTCGCGATCGCCGCGCGATGTACACAGCTCCAGTATGCACATATTCCCCGCAGCACACGTATATATAAACTTCAGCATCCGCGAACGAGCGCGTAAAGCACGCGCCGCGCGCGCGGCTCCCTCGCGATACATAAAAAAAAGGTGCGTGCGTGCGTATATCGAGAAGATTAAGCATCGAGCCCGTATAATATAAGATAAAAAGAAAGGCGAAATAAAAAGGAGTCAGAGAGAGAGAGAGAAAAAAATATATATACGCGGCTCGGCTTTGAGCGAGAAGATTTCGCCCCGGTCGAATCGCGCGCGCGCGCGCGCGGAATTTAATTATTCGACCGCCTTTAATTCGGCAACATTCCGGCTCGCGTATAGAGATTAGGGCCGCGCGCGATGGACCACGAGTCTCTCGCCGAGTCGTCGTCGCACCTGCCGTACAGTCGCTCTCTCTCTCTCTCTCTCTTTCTCTCTCCATCTCGTCTCGATCCTCCTCTTCTGCTGTGTATATATGTATATACGCGGATGCTGACCTGTTAAACGAAAGCGGCTTATTACGCTTTATACACACGCGCGTAGGTATATATATATACAAGGACCGGTGCTCGCGTTCTATATACCTACCGATTAATCGCTAATGGATCGGATTGCCCACCGCCGCCGACTATACATATACGTGCATATGTATATGTCCGATTTTCTTGCCGATTTAAATCCTCGGGGCTTTCACTCGGATCTTGGCTTCGAGTCTTTTAGGTTGCTTTTGGATGGAGGAGGAGGGCGAGGGATGGCTTATCCTTTATTGCGTTTGTAATAATTAAAGTTACCGATACCGACCGCAAGGAGCGGCCTTGATCGATAATTGCCCCTCGGTTTATTTTAAGTAGCCGCGAGAGAGCGAGTTCGCTTCGTCCTTTTCTTGGCGATGAAAGGTGCGTGTGTTCCAGTGTGCGCGTGTGCGTGTATGTGGGTGTACCAGTGTGCGTGTGTACGCAGGATTGCGGCGTTATCTGCTCTCGCCTTTAATTAACATTAATATTTGAAATGCGCGGCGATTTTTTCCAGGGATTTATCGGAATGATATTTTTTCTCACAGCGCAGGTGTTCGTTTTTGTGAAGTTAAATAAACTAAAGTATATGAGAATAAGTTAAGAATATTTCTTAACGCAGAAACGCAGAGTTTACTTATACACTGAGAAAACCATATGTAAAATATCACTATATCGATATCGTAAAATTTTCCTAATAATTTTTTTTTAGTTGATGTAAATTTGTATTGGGTATTGAAATATGGCTTTTTACAAAATTTTATTTTTACGATACATATCGTAAATTCTACGACATATATCGTAAATTCTACGATATATATCGTGCCAGTTGCGATATAGCTTTCACAGTGTAAAGTTTAAAAGAGAGTGGAGCTTTTTTGTATTAAAGTCAACGTAAATCTTTTAGAATATGTATATAGCGTTAACATTTTTAAAAATAAATATTATTCTTTAAGAATAATATATTAAAATTCCTTTATACCGATTGATTATTTTGATATAAAGACCTAATAAAAAGTAATCCTTTTCAAGCTGGTTTGATAATTTTTTAGCCATTTTAGATAGGATGAGTAATATATCTCATGCACACGTTGAATGAAAAAATTTATAATTACTGTAAAACGTTAATCGATTTTTATAAGATATATAACATATAATTTCAAATTCGCATTCCAGACTTGAATTATAACACAAGGACGAATCTTAAGCTTTAATGTCATGGGTCACAGATGTCTTAAAATTAGTTTGGTCAAAAGCTGTAATAAACGAGACGACGACTATACCTGCCCTGTTGCATATGGGAAGAGCTCAGTTTGAACAAAAATACTCATCCCCGACCGAAGGAGGTTAATAATAACTCAGTTGACCCCATTGCTTAAAACTAATATTGTACGATATTGTATAGATGCCCATTTTGCCTTACAGTTTACACAACAAAATAATATAACAATTACTTCACTAAGTAATGTATAGTATTAACTTCTAGACAAAATATATTACTTTAAAGAGCTTATTAATTTTCTAAATATATTTAAATACAAAACATTTTCAATGAACTTTAAAATTTTAAAATGATAGGATGATACTATTTTAGAAATCTGTTCAACGACTTAAATTTTATGTTTGTTCCGTTTCGCGATTATCGAGATGCAACAAACAGTACTGATTCTATGTATACTATTCTAAATGTCTATAGACAGAAATGTCCTTCTGCCCGTTCAATACCGCATCCATCCTCCATAGAGTATAATCCGAAAAAGCTCCGATCCCACGCTTTTTACACATCATCCCCGCGACTTGACAAAACTCGAGCAAACTCACAAAGCAAAGGCCGACGCGAAGTGTCCCCACATCCCACCGCCGAGTTCCTGCACGCCTACGCAACTTTCGCACGCTCGCCTTGCACATACAAAGAGACACCGACGCGACGCGGAAAAACACGCGGACTCCGCAGAAAAAGCTTGCCTCGGCCCCCCAAAAAAAACAACCTCACACCGCGTGTGTAACCGCCTGCCCCTGCCTAAAAACCAAACCCAGGCTCCGAAAGACAGAGAGAGAAAGAGAGAGAGAGAGAGAGTGAGACAACGGACGTCGTCGTCGTCGTCGAAGAAGAAGAAGCTCTCAGAATTTCCATGCCCTGCCAATTAGGGCCCCGGCCGGAGATATACTAGTCAACGGGCGAGCGCAGGGGCACCCAAAGACGAAGAGATAGAACCTCGCCGAACTCACTGACGCGCTCGCGCTTTAATTAACATTTTTCGCTTCGATTGGTCCGTCCGTCCTTTCGTCTCCTTTCGTTCGGCCTCTCATTAGCGAATACCGCGAGCCTCTCCCACCTCCCCCTCCTTCATATACGCAGGTGTGTGTACGTATATACACGTATATACATATACATATTACACGTGAGTACGAGTCCGATTGTTCATTTTTGCTCGTCCGAGGGCATGCGCGCCCGAATTCGCGAGCGGCTCGCGCGCAGATTTTCGTCGCAGCGCGCGACCTTTTTAATTGGACGGATTAGGCGGCGCGCACAGAAAAGTCGGCCTTTATCGGGAGCCGTTTTTTACGATTTTGCCGCGTTTGCGACTGCTGCCCTTTCTTTTTTTTCGATGGCTTTCGGTGCGTGAGACATGAGAAAGAGAGCGAGTAGAATGGTATAAGGGGAGTGTCGGACTCGGGGATCCTTTCGGGCGCAAAGGGACCGGGGCGCGCGTATTCGCTCCGAGGAATATCGGCCTCGTTAAAATACCACGCGACGAAATCGAAATTTCGAGGTTAAGTGGCCGCGTGCGTGAGCGCGTTTATACACCACGGACCAAATGCAGAGGAGAGCGAGAGAGAGAAAGAGAGGAGAGAAGGGACAAGAAGGCATAATACGGCGACAGGCCATAGGAAGAGAGTCTTTTCGCTTTCCGTTCTGCGTCTTTCCTCGGGGTTTGTTGGCCCTTTTTTTTCAATTCTCGCTCGCTCCGTCCTCCTTCGCGTATTCTTCCCTCGCGCGGCTTCTTTACTTTTGTTGGCTGTGTATACCTATACTCGCTCTCGCTGCTGCTCTGTGTTGGCTTCTTGTTATTTCTTCGGCAGGGCGCGGGGAGCGGCAGCATGTGTATCTTTGCGCGAGCATCGGCTTTAATTAAACTACGATGTTTATGTGCGAGAGTATTGTTTAAATTATATTGTATGTAACGTATGCGCGATGAAACGAACATTCTTGGCGTTCGGAGAGCGTGCAAAAGGGATTATCTGTATTTGGGATTATTTAAATGTGAATTTCCGCATTATGCTGCGTAGATTACGGCAGTTAATGAACGAAAGTGAAAATAAAAGAAATCACGTGAAATTTAGAATTATTATTGATAATATCAATAGACGAATCAAAGACTTTTGGCATATTCACGGAAAATTGCTACTTCGTTAATTTGAATAGTCAACATTATAGTTCTACTTGAGCAAGTTGAAAAAAGCTATAAGCGTATGTCTTAACAATCATAAGAAACTTTCAAATTGCTAAGTCATTGGATATACGGAAAAATTTCGAGCTTTAAAGTCTTCAAATTCTCGTAAAAATACGAATATGAAAAATTTCAAAAGTCTTAATTAACGAATTTTAATTAGTCTCTTGAAATATTGATTTTATGTTATAATTTGTATGAAAGTTCACAATTGAAGTTTCTATTTATTTATTTTTTATACATTTTGCGGTCTGAAAATCGATAAAAATGTATCGTACCCACTAAAATACATACCTGCCTTAATAATTTAAATTCATTTTTTTTAATAAAATAATAAGTTGATGTTTTAGATGGAGAACGATTCAACTTCATTTTTAGACCATTCATATAAGAAGTGGAATCAAAATTTGAATAATTATAGAATGCGAGCTAGCTTTATTTTCTTAATTATTGAGCGTGACAGTATTCTGTCTGCAGGTTTTAATTTGACACATTCTGATTGTTCCATTAGAGAAACCCATATTTATCATGTACATTTTATGGCATGCTGCCTATTTAACCGAACCAGTATTTAGTTTAGAGTAAAGTTTGGATTTCATTTTCGAGCTAAAATATATACCCCTATATACGTTTAACTGGCTCATTTACATATTTAAATGAGTAAGCATCAGTAAATAAGCAAAATGAAACTAACTTTCAGTGCTTTTATAAACTAAGAAATGCTACCTTAATATCTGTAAACAATTTATTAACCATTTTCAAAGCAACTGAAACGTTCGCTGGCCATAATAAGTATGATTTTAGAACTTTATATTCACAAACCAACTTAATACTTGTATATTACCATATATTTATTAGTATAGCATTCTTTGTGATTCACTGGTGTGATATTTAAAAGAATTTTATGTGTCCTACATATATTTTAAGAAATATCCTCTAAAGATGCTATAATAAGTACAATATTTTAAACCTGCTCCCTCCGTTTCGTTTTAGGATCCCTTACAATGTATTATTAACTTATTACCATAACTTTTGTCAAACCAAACAAAAATATTATTTAAAAATGTGTGTAACACGTTATATACGCTTAACATTACCATGTCAAAAAGAAATCCAGACGAATTATTTACGACTAAAAAATTAAAATATACCATTTTTCTATTAAATAATTCTATTAAATTTCGATAGTTCAACATTCGAACATTTTGACCGTATTCTTCAATTCTTCAACGCTGAAAGTTTCAGAAGCCCATCCCCAAGTCTAATTAACCAGGATGCGCGCTCGTATAATTAAATTGACATCCGCGTATTTTATATCCCCGCTCCGCTCGGATAAATCACAACCTTCGATTCCGACAAAATCTCAAGGTTCTCGCAAGAACCGATCCGGTGATGAATTCGACTACTGCCGCCGTGGCGTGCAGACCGGTAACGACCTCATTAACGTGGCCGATAAACCTGTCAGCGCGATTCCATCATTAAAAGAGCAGCCCCCCGTCGCAGCACAGGCCAAAAATCACTTCGGCGAAGACGCAAACGACGACGCAAACGACAAGCGAAACCAGGCGCGGAACACGAACGCTATATATAATACACTTCGTTTGTGCAGCGCGCGGGCGACACGGAAAAAGCATCTTTATGATTCACGCGGCGGTGGCGGTGATCGTCGCGACTTTGCGCGCAGAGTGGCCGATTCGAATGCGCACGGCGTTCGTCATCTAAAAGCTTTTTTTTCGCTTTCGCTGTAAGAAGCATTGACTCAGAGTGAGATAACGAAGTTTCCGATTTTGCAATAGTAGCAGATCGCTTTTTTGGTCTTTGTCAAATCTTGAAATTTATACTTTACCTACTTTCTGAGAAGCTACAGACATGGAGCTTTCAGCATACGCGCAAATAGATTGATAATATATACTTTTTAGCACAACTGGACAAATTTGGGACGAAATCCAGCATTTTGTCAATTTTCCAACTTTTTCTTTATATCTGTCAGTTTTTATGACAAGAGTGTCTATCTGTATGTACCGAGGAGAGGGGAGGGGTGCAAGCTGGCTGTATACTTTAGTTACGTAGATAATATATCAATTAAATACTTAACAAATTGACGTCAAAATTTTTTAAAATACTGTTTAAACAATCGTTTCAATTGCACCAAAAGATGAAAATAACTTTTTAAGTCATATTCTTCAAATAAAAATGTATACAGTGTGCAGTAAGTATACAGTGCGCCTCACGCAATTTTTTTAGCTATATACTTTTATATTAAACTTTAATTTTGACGCCGAAATGCCTAACCAATCAAATCGATAAGTTTTGTACTGACATAATAGCCTGCATTGTTACTTTTTTAAGACAGGAATAAGGTACCTGAAAAAGTTTTTTTCCTTTTTAAGCGCAATTTTACTAAAAACGTTTTATCAATAATTTTTTTTGTAGTTGTTTTATAGAAATCAAAGATGTTTAATTCATCGAGGACTCTAAAGGATTTTTTTCTACCTCGAAAGTGTCTTCTAGCTAGATGCTGAATCGGATACAGTTAAAAATGTTTCTTTTACTTGTCATCAGAAAAGTGTAGTTTTTGCGTTTTATAACATTCCTTTGGATCAACCTGATAATTCATTACAATGACTCACGCAACAAGCACAAGCGATTCTCGCTCCATCAGAATAAAAAAAGCAGACGTACGCGATGTATACAAAAAAAAACGACCAAAAACGAGGAAAATGTAGCTGCCTCGTGAAAAAGTCGAGAGTGCAATATCGAGAAGACAAGGCGAGGAAGGGTTGCCGCAGCGAGGGGATATTCGAGAGAAGAGAGAGAGAACGGTCTATACAGCCAATGGGAGCGTCGCGTCCCGAGCAGGGTCCCGATCATTCCATTATTACTCGCCTAATTGGATTCCTTTCGTCGTGGCCGATTGCGGCAGGCAGGCAGGCAGTCGGAGGCGTATATACGCGCGGGGCTATCAGCGGCGCGGCTCGTAAAACCAATTTGGGCATTCCGAGGGCAGAGAGCGAGACGGAAGAGAGGGCCCAGGCCAAAGAGAGACAGAGAGAGAGAGATCGGCAGACTGATCTATGGCCGCCTTGGGTTTACCGCGGACGCGCGCGTACAAGTTCGCCCGGTAGTCGCTTCTCGCTCGCGGAGCGCGGCTCTCTCGGCTCTGACACCCCCTGACCATGCTTCGCGGGTATGGCTTCCTGGTACGTGTTCCGGAGAGATGTTTGCTTTGCGTCGAGTGATTTTTGATAATTTGTGTAAGGTTTGTTTGTTTTTATATTTTGTGTATATTTGAAGCTTGAAAGAGAATGTCAGTATTCGAGGTATCGATTTTTCATTTTTAAGGCTATACGCTGTCAACAATATTGTCACGGAAAGTAAGGTTCAGTTGAGGTATCTTAAGAGGTATTGGTATTATTTAGCATTTCTTTTGTTCATTATGCGAGACACTCGAATGAAACGTTTTAACAAGAAGTTCACGCGGTTCGTGATTATAGCTGCATTTTTCAATAGATTGACTCGAAACTTTCAGAAAATGTTCACATCAATATTTTCTTAAAAATAAGCAAAACAGAAGTTGGAAAGAGTTTGGTTTCAATAAAGAAATGTTTTCGCATTTATGTAGTATACATTTTAAACACGTATACATGAGTTTTCAATTCACAATTAAAACATTAAAGTACAGAACGTATCATTTTTACTGATTAAATTAGTATTTCATTTGTATTATGTATGAAAGTACTAGGAGATATGTAAATATCAATTTTTATAGAAATAGCTAATATTACTATTTATGTGCGTTCATTGGGGACATACTCATTTTTCTATAAAAATGTTCATATTGATAGAAACAATTACCATATTTCAAGTCAAAATTGTGAAACGAATTTGAAATTTTTCTATGAATATATAAATTTTTATTATATATATGAAAATTTCTATAGAAAATGGAGAAAATCTCCAACGTACAAACATAAATAGTCAGTTTTGCTGTATAAATTGTAATTTCAGCCATATTATATATCTGCGTTCACAAAATCGTTCATCTTATGACTATATTAACAAGTTTCATATTATTAAAATATAATTAATATTTGTCTGTTTTATAGTTGTATCTGTTATATACACCACTATTATTTATTAATAATTAATAATACACACATATGATATTTAATCGTACTACACTCGAAAATTCAGCACAGCGACAATCATCTTGAAACGCACACCGAATATAAATGCAAATACAATTGCCATTTCTCCATCACCCTCGTCCCTCCTCTTTTTTACCCGACCCTCATATTTCCTGCTCAATCTCAATTCCTGCTCGTTTCGCCTCCTCTCCACATCCACGCGCAGTCGGATGCATGCGCGCGGGGGGCTTTGATGCCGCGCAGTTACGTACAGCCGCAGCGCGCATATACACATAGCTCGGTACGTCGCGAGGAATTCAACCGCACGCACGTGCGAAATCCTAGGCGATGAGATAGCGGGTTCGCCGGCGAATTTCGCGAGAGGCGAGATTCGCGCGTGTGTAAACGATTCTTCGCGCGACCAAAGGGAAACGGGAATTTTGCGGGGAGAGAGCGCGCGCCGGAGAACGGGGTTGAATGCATTTGTTGCTTCGCTATGATGGTAATAAGGTGTTGCGATGAAAATTGTTTTATGTTATTGTTGAGAATGAGATAGAGGAGAAATATGATTGGCTAGAATGTTATTGTTGAATTTACTATGGGTTGACCGAAAATTAATAAACATTTTTGTAAGTTCGAAATAAACTCAACGAAATCGGAAATAGTATTTGCTTCTTCCAACCACAACTACTGTGTATATCATTTTATTAATAATTTACCATTTACTGAAAAATAGATCGATGCGTGAAATTTTTACTTGATGAAATGTTGACGGATCCGTAAGGTGTGCATGTGATTATAAAACTATAAGTTATATCTATAAGTTGAAAAGAATTTAGGTAAATTAACAAATTGTGTCTGATTGTCTCGCTCTAATCAACCGAAAAACGACTTGAAATAAAAAAAAATCAAGCATGTCTTGAAAACATGCTTTAACATAAAACCAACCCAAAAACAATTTAAAACCCATATTTTCTTCAACATACTTTATTAAAAAATAAACATATTAACAATCAGAGTAGTTATTTTATGTCTTATATTAAAAAAGTTCAATTATTCCAAAATAATACGTCAAGCAATATACCAATAAACGGCTTTTCAGTCCGATTTTCAAGGTAATCTTTCAGAACGCTCACGTATCGGTACCTCAAAGGCTCTGCACCACGAGCATCGAACGCTGAAATAAAAAGTATATCTCCTCTACGATGTTAATTTTATTATCTTGGAGACAGATACCGCGCGCGACAGCGTCTCGATTTGATTGAGTAGCCGGGATCATCATTTTCTCGCGCTCGCGCGGCTCTATAATACCTTCGACGGCGCGGCGCAGGCAGCTGCGCGCGATTGAGCAGCGGACAAGTGAGTAAGAGAGAGAGAGAGAGAGCATTATCGTCCGCAGAGATCTTCGGCGGCTGATGGTCGCCGCTTATTTCTGGCAGCTCTTCGCGTCCGTTCGTTGGTTCCTTTTTTTTTTTCTTAACGAGCCCGAGAGCTGGATTATTTTTTTTCGGACCCGTGATGAGCGTGAATTCCGAGAATTCGATGGGCGACGGCGGCGGCGGCAGCAGCAGCAGCGGTCTGCAGCGAGGCGCTAACGATGTTTTCGAATTTAGCTCGTTTCGGTAATTTTGATTTTTGTCTTGTTTCGCTGGTGAAGAGAGGTTTGCTGACTATCGAGTGCGCTTAAGGCTTCGAATTAATAATTTTTAACGAGCTTGGCTGGTGTTGCGTAATCACGCTTTCGAGACTTCGATTTATTACTATTGGATCGGTGAAAAAGTTTAGTAGGGGTATTGTGGTAGAATGTGACAATAAAGTGAAATGTATCATTATTTATTTATTTATTTTTTCAAACAAATCAAATTTTATACAAAGAATCAAAATATAGTTGGAATAATAACCTACAAAAAATAGCTGATGAATTTTCATGATGAATTGTCGACGTAATCGGCAGAAGATAAAATTTTGCTTACATTTTGTGTTACACCCGTTAAAATATAAGTGAATTTTCTATATCACAAATGTGAAAATTGAAACGCGATTCAATGTAGATCAACTCATTTTTAAAGATGGTTATTATACGACTGCTCCATTATATTTTAATACAATTGCCTTCGTGGAACTTCTCTTAAAAATCATTATAGACACTAAAAACTAAAAAAAATCGTTCAAACACTATATCCCCCTTAAAATATTTTATACTTGCAAAAAAGCAGCTTATTAATGCATACCAGGAATCATCTCTTCAAATTGCATTTTATTCAAACAAAAATTCATAATTACACGGCCACATAATCATTATCGCGCGCCTTTCCTCGTATACCAATACAAAACGCCTCTCAATTTTTCCCGCACAAAAGCTTCGGAACTCTCCGCACTCCTCGTCATCGTACAACCGCCAACTCCGACCACTGTGTATCCGAGACACCCTCGACAATAAAGCTTCGACTCGCGCATCTAGAAATCGGGTGCGAAAGGCCACATGACTAAGCTGCTTTATCTTCCTCCGCGCGACGATCAAAAAGCATTCTGCGCACCGCTGAATATCCGCAACTCATACACGCGAAAAAGGCAAGGACAAAAAACGGACGCGGCGCAAAAAGCCGCTTCAAAAGTGCGAGAGCGTCAGAGAAAGAAACGCGGAATCGAAACGAACGAACGCGCGCGCGTCGTTGGCCCATTGTTGCGCGCGAAAAAAGAGAGAGATATAAACCGTCTCTCTCTCTCTCTCTCTCGGTCTGCTCTTGGTATATATATCGGGACTAATTAAGACCCACCGCCGCGTGTGCGAGCCCCCTGATACCGCTGGTATAACGCTGCGAGAAGAGCCATTAAACGGCCGGCGCGCATTGCCCCATTGACGGCCACGCGGGCCGTAATGGCCCGGGCAAGCTTTGATACGCGCGCGGCGGAGTTTTGTAACGAGATGTTGCGCGGAGCGGCGGCCAGGTTATCTTTTTCGGCGCAGAGCGGAATTTAATGGCTTTTCGGCGTTGTACTTTTGGAAATTTTTACCGGCCGTAATTTCTGGCTGGATTTTTTGTCGGGACTTCGTTTTCTTTTAGTATAGTATGGAATTTAAGTGGCAGCGGGGTGCCATAACAGTTTAGTATGAATAAATAAATTATGGTTATTTGTATATTGAGCAGGTTTCTTATATATAGTTTCCGTTGATAATCAAAAAAGTTCAGTATATTTTAAATGTAACAAAATAAGAATTTCATAATAGAAATAAATAAATATGAATGAATTGATCATATATTTTAAATTCAAAATTGATAAAAACGTACTAATTTTATAAAATGATGTTTACGCACGAAATATTGACCAATGTACTTTAAATTTTTTTCGAAGTCTTTTTATTATACAATATCAACATTGTGCATTCTTGTTACAAATAAGTAATTTTTAACTATTATTCTAAATTACTTTTGAAGAAAAAATATACTGTACCAAATTTATTTATTAAAATTAACACAATTTATATAAAAAAAATATCTAGAATAATTATTTTCTAACGAGAATACACAATTTTTGTATTCTGCCATAATGCTTATGTTATGTATAAAAAGAGCTTATTAAATAATATAAATATGTCGGATGTAATAAAATTTGAAAACATGTTTTGTTTTTCATTTACAAAAATATCATTAAAAATTAACAGATCTCACTTAATCAGTTCTACGCTTTTAATTCCTTTTATCATTCACTCGTAGAAATACATTTTCTGTTAATATTCCGAACCTGTAAAATCTGGAAAACGTATTCACCACGAGTACTTTATGCCTCGGTGAACTCGGCTAACTGCAAAACTTCCTCAACTAAACGAACTAACAACTGCGATAAACTATTCCATCCTGCAAATAAAGAAAACTCCAATCACAGATAAACACACTCTCGAGCAAAACAAAGATTCCAAAAAAAAAAATAGTCAGCAAAGAAAGTTTCACTGCAACTCTCGCAACTTCCTTGTGCAGCAGCTGGAAATCGGAAAAAGGAGAAAACCCAGCGAAACACAAGCGCAGAAGGCATAAATTATATCTCGCGATTAAATTGCTCGATTCTCCCTCTTAGAGCTATAGAGCTATATACGTTCTCCCCGTAGAGCGGCGGTGGCGCCTTTTTTCTCGTCGGCTTTGAACCCGCGAAGGGAAGATCCTCGAGCGATTCGCGCGCGCGCAACGAATTCTTCCAGAGCGACATTTCTCGCGGTCCTGATCCTTTACGCGCTGCTCCCATAGCTCCTGGGTGCCTTCTTCAGCCTGTACCCCAGTATCCTCTGTTCCTTCTTTCGTGCGAGCTGCCTAATGAAATGGCGCGCGAGAGCTCCTCGACAAACGAGCGAATGCTTTACGGTGGGAAGGTGTGCGAGACATTCGGCGCGTTGTAACGCTGGGGATTGGACTCTATCTTCGCGAGACGTTTGCGGTAACTTAATCGATGATTGCACGAGTTTTGTTGAAGGTTGCTCGCGGAGGAATTTGTGGAGTAGGCGGTTTTAAGGTAGGGGCACGGCGATTTTTCAATGGCGTATTATAATAAACAGCGAAATTATTAAATTTCGATTGATTTAGGTATTTTATAGGTTAGGAATAAAGAATGTATTGTTTCATTTGTTAAAAGTGTCAAGCTTTTTCTTTGATGGATTATTTCATGCTAGGTGTTAAACTAATTGATCAATCCATTTGGAACTGTGCTTAAAGTTCATATCTACTTTTATATTTCAACATAATAAAATGTAAGTACGTAGTTATTTTTAAAATATTTTGAACTATACTGCAGGCTAAGAATTCATTAGTATAAGGTAATGATTAGAAATACTTTCTAAAAGAAATTCATATTTTTATTTCTTAAATTGAAATAATGAGACGTTTTTAAGCAAAATTTAGGACTTTGAAGAGATCATACTTGATAAAATCGTCTACCACTTGTATATAATACATAAAACTCTTTTCTCAGTGTAAAAATAACCAAAAAATATATAATAATTTACAAAAAAAAATAGGAAAAAATTAAATTTACATAACATATTTTAAAATCGACAACGTTAACATACCGTTGCTTTAATAAAAAGTTAACAAAGAAATACTTGAATCATCCGAAGTTAACTGCATATTGATAATTTATTTGTTGGAGAATAATTTTTTATTTAGAGAACATATACAATTTTTTCGAGATTTACGATCTATAAACTTGTCAACAGCCTTTTCCGAAGACTAACAAAATATTTAGCGAAAAAAATCGAATAGTCTTACACTTGCTTTAGAGGGAGTAAAATATATTAGCATTTCCATATTAGCTTTCAGATTAACTGTTTAACGATCGAAACATAAATTATGACGATACAAGCAAAAATCAAGTTTTAATTACTGTGTATATCTTTTAGTATTTACAGACAATGAAATTCACGTTTATTCGCTTAATTATACGATGCCTGAAGCTATAATAATCTGACGTCAAGCTTCTCTTTACTACTATATTACCGACATAAATGAAAAATTATGCATTTTATTTTACCCGAAAATCAATTAAAATGAATTTTACTCCACTTCGCACGTAATCACTGAACATGAATAATCTCAATAATATCACGAGTAATCTCAATTAATTGCTGTGGCTTCTAGAAATAATGACTCGAATCCATTTAAATAAAATTGAGTTAACATCAAATTTCATATAAAGAGCAGGTGTTTCAGAGCATAACCATATAATTGAAAACAGTACATTACATAATAACTTAAATCCATTAGTTCAAAATCTGCACCAAAAATAATGACTGAAGATTAGATTAAGTTAATTAATTTTGCTTGTTTTACCGCATAACTATTAAATTCAATACTTTGATTAATATTATATTTGATACCTGATTCAACAAGTATAGTTTTACATGCTTTCCAATACACTAATATTAAAACTAAAATCTTAATATCTCTCAAAACACTAAAAATGTACTTATCGCTACACCAAGAAGTCACAAATTTCCAGCCACGTACTTAGACACCCAATCAAAAATTCCCATAAACGCAACGTAGACATCCTCCCAGTAAAAAAGAATAGCCCCGAGTAAGCGCTATAGGTCTAAGACAAGCGCGCAACGACGCGCGAAGGCAAAGGAACTCGCGCGCGCACTTGACGAAAGAAAAGAAAACTAAAAAGAAAAAGAGAGTGAACTGGCGAGTATAGGTATAAGAGCGAGAGCGAGAGAGGCGAGTCGACGATGTGCGGCGCGTGTAATGGTGGGCGTCGCGCAATTACACGTGCCCCGGATGCTCGGCTTCCTATACACATATACCCACTACAAGCTACAAGGCGCAATAATTATTACGCTCGGCCGCCGCCGCCGCGTCCTCTTCTTCGCGATATTCTTTCTCACGTTGCGCCGCGCGCATAGTTAACCCAGACGCGGGGACTACGATGGGAAATAGCCGAGGAAAGAAGGAGCCGAGGAACGACCCCACCCCGCGTGCAGCGCGCGCCTGGAGATTCCGGAAGCCAAGCGAGACGGACTCGACGAAAGAGAGAGAGAGAGTTTCTTCATATCGCGCATGTGTGTGCGTGTAATACGTGTGGGATTGGATTATGGGTATACGAATGTGGTTTTGGGAGGATGGAATTTTAATGCGGAGAAGCGAGAAGTTTCGTGCCGATTGCGCCGCCGTTAATCTCGGCATCGCTGATTTGTGAGAGATATAGGTGTGCGTACGAGGAGTCGGTGGTCGCGGCCGGCTTTTATTGCGGCCTTGCTGGCCGGCCGATGGCTTGTACGGAGTGCGATCGCGCGGTGATACGCAAATTTTCGGGCGCACGGGCGCGGGATTTCGTGGTTTTCTCGCGCTCGACGCTCGGCAAGGCGGAATGATTGATTGGCGTGAGGTGTGTGCTTATTTTTCAATTTTACGCCGGGAGGTACGGCGGTGAGCTTACAGTGGCAGATAAGTATGGAATTGACTTCATTAACTGTTTATAATGACCTTTAACTAGAATTAAATTATTTCGAATAATGATTTAAGATGCACTTACAAAATAGCTGAAAAAGTAATTTATAATTCGTACTTCAAAGCTCGAGGAAATAGTGTACACAGTGGAATAAATTTATCTGAAATGTTCACGAAAAAAATTATATTTAAGATTACAGTAAATAGTAAGATAATACTTAAATTTATTGTATATAAATCTATTTTTTTACGAATTAATGTAATAAAGAAAAAAATGAATTTCCTGCGTGCGAAAAACTTAATATTATATGATTGTATATTTACATACAATCAGAGCAGCGTTGAAATAACCATAAAAAGCTTATTCTAAAGGGCATTATAATAATGAAACAATTAAAATTCAGTAGACTCACATTTATTATAGAATTTTGCGATTTCTTGTCTGTTTATTTAGCATTTACCAGCTGCTGAATTCTAATGGATCTTAATTTAATATCTTTACGTCATTGCTTTCGAAATCTTTTGAATTAGAAGTCTGGCCGCGAAAAACGCAATTTCTGCTAAAGAAAAAAATATATATATGGCTGATTCTATACATATTAAATGTGAACAGACTCGTGCAATTACATTTTAAGGCTTACCTAACATGAGAATATTTTCGAAAATCTTCATTACTAAAATTTAGTAAATACAATTATGTCGAATAAGTAAGTATCATCAAGAAATATAGTAATTTCGATAACTCTGGATATACAAAATTCATATTTAAACATGTTATAAAGTGTTATGCAAGTTTGTACCACGAAATAAAATATCAGTTCCGTAGTAATGCACCATCAAATTATAAATTTAACGACCAATTTATCTTCTATTTTGAGCGCTAAAAATGTCTATAAAGTTAAAAGTCACCCCTAAACTTTCATAAAAAAATACTTAGAAGGTTGAGAAATACAGATACTCAATTATATATTTACCAACACAAAAATGACAACATCATCAGCCATATTCACACAAAAAGACGACATTGTTTCTCACAAACACATCCTCCCCGTCTCATTACTTCGAAACCAATTATAACCGAGCATCGCGAAATACTTCAATGTCTTCATAACGTCGAAAAACAAGTCACCTCACGAGTTCCGGCCTCGCTCTCGAATCTTCAATTCGTCATCGAAAATCGATACGAGCTCTCGGCGCGAATAGGACGAGACACACGAGTGGCTGCGAGCACTGGGCCACGGCAACGGCAAAAGTACATATATATTTATATACAACAGCGCGCGGGGCAAGAATCGACGTCGTAAAGTTAATGGCTGCAAGCGGGCCCCGTAATGAATTCAATATCACCGAGAGAAGAGGCCGAGCCGTGCCGCGCGACGACTCGGCTTTTTACCGAAAAATCGATTAATAAGCGCGGCTCCCGCGCGGACTAAAAAAAGCTTCGGCGGTGCAGGCGAGCCGCAGCGGTTCAACGCACTCGATTTTTCCCTCTCTCTCTCTCTTTATCTCTCTTTCGGCCACTTGTTCGTTCGACGAACAAGTGCAGAGAACACGACGCGAGCGCATCCTCGTTTCTCCCCTTTCTTCGTCCTTCTTTTTACGCTATTATCCTTAGCCGAGCGCGCCGCAGCGGCAGCAGCAGCTTTCTTTATTTTTCGATTTTCTTTTTCTTTGCAATTCAAATGTGCTTTCTCTATGTTTCTCTGCGCTCGTTCCCTCCTTTTTTCGCTGATTTCGTTTTCTACGTGTGTACTCTCTTCTTCCTCTCGTAACTCTACTTTTTCTTTCATTCTGTATGCTCTCTCTCTCTGTCATTTGCTACACCCCACGTCGATACTCTTTTTTTTTGTTTCTTTCACTCTCCGACTGCAGTGCGTCGTCGTAGCTCTTTATTTTCGTTATTCCCCTCACTCATATCGGGGTTTATTACTTCGCTCACTCTCTCTCTCTCTCTCCCGGTTGTAGACGCGCATATGCTACTCGGCTGCTTTATTGGCAATATATATCTTATGTATTTCCTTTTCGCCGCTCGCGCGCCGCACGTCTTCATTATGAAAAAAATGAGCTCGTATTCGTGAAGAAGGCGCAAGCGCTTTTTCTTTCATGATTATTTTGACCGCAAATTGGTTTTTACCGAGTTATTTTTGCTTGTGCAATGCTGGCGCGTCTATATGGTCAACAAATTTTAAATTGCGAATTACTTGACGAGTTTTACACAATGTCAATATAAATGGTGATGCGAGGCTCGACGAAATAAACAGAGGCATGTATATTTTCTTATCCGTGTGCATTAATATTATTTGAAGGTAGTTTGTTAGAAAACGATAAGAACAGATTTTAGTGAAACTTACTATAGTAAATATTCTAATACACATATATGTGCAGTTTGTTAAATTTGAATCGAATTTACTTAAATTTGATCGGACCGCATAGTGTTCAAGAAATGGTCATGATTTAGTATCTGGCATGAGTTGTATGGCAATTGAGATAGAAAAATTAACGTTAGGTACTCGTTTCTTTGTAATAGTAAGAATAATCTACAAGAAAGATTGAAATACAAATCAGATTAATTAAAAACATGTAACAGGTCAATAATTTTAAACACAAAATCTCGAACTTTGACTAGCTCAGTTAGAATACAGCCCTAATATTTAGATTGACTTACATTACGTAAAATACGGTTTAAATTTTTTCATTATTTTATACACGTTTGAAAATTTCGTATTAGTAGTGTTACACATTTCGTAAAAGAAACAAAAGCAACTCGATACTCTCTGTACATGGTCCCTCAGCAAATTAAAGCCACGAGACGAGTCGTACATGACCGAAAGTCGATTACTTTTCGTGTCCCATAGCGATCGCGGCGCGGCGACGAAGAAGAAAAAGTCGACGGGCCCGCAGCTAACGTCGCTCCGCGGCGGCGACGATCGATCGATCGCCAACGTCAAAATCCGATGAAATTTAATTAAGATGTCCTCATTATAATTTTTGAAATTCATGACTCCTAATTACGGGCCCGAGCGCGGAATCGTCTCCGTTCGAGCGGTGCAGCAAGGTGTACGTACGCGAAAGCCGCACGAGCAAATTCTTTTTTGCGAACGACCGAGATTAATTTTTATACGGGAACATTACCGCGTTGAGATGCTCATTTTTGTTGTCAAGTCAGGCGTAGGTTTACGTATAAAAGTGTATTATCGCGATGCGCGTGTAGCACTTGGAGATCGTAAAGTTTTATGTTTTTTCGGGGAGGGGACTATATGTTTAATTTGATTATGTCGACTTCTTGTGCGATACGCAAGACACGCACTTTTTGCGGCTTATGCATATTGCAAGAGTTTGCCGATGTGTTCGGCATTTTTAAATTGCTAATTTAATTTCGACAAAGTTGCATTTAGCACTTCACATAAATATGTCGGCTGGAAATTATTAATTAAACCGATAAAGTGCGTTCCAGCTTTCTCTTTATTGCATAATTCGCGGCAGTTTATGAAATATTCAATAGCTGTTTTATTAATGGTTTACTTTATTAAAGAATAATGCAGAGTAATGTATACATACATTTATTATAACGTTATATATCTGCATTTTGAAATTCACAAATACTAAAAATAAAGAAAATAAGCAATCATCAAATATTAAAGATTGAAAATAACGTAATGAGAGTAGCTTTCACAAACATAAATCATCTACCAATATTGGGATTTAGATAATAATTTGAAGTTTGTTATGCAATCGGGAATAAACTTTGAATAATGTAATGTCGGGAATCAATATATGTTACTACGTATATATGCAAATGAGCCCACGCGCGTTTAATAATAAATAATTAATAGCCGATGAATTAACTACAAAGCTAACACAAAGTTTGCACATTAATTTGCAAATTTAAAACTGCATAAAACATTACTTCCTACAGAGAAACGCTAAAAACCCATACAAAATGTATGCAACTGCCATTCGATAAAATGTCGATATTTCACCCCGCGGCGTCGCACGAATGACATCGCGCGCGTCTACATGCATCCGCGCGCGCCGTCGCGTCGCCTCGTCAAAGCCAACATTTGAATTGCACTTGACACACTCCTTCCCACCGGCACTCGTCGGTCTCTACTCGAACCCTGCAACCACCGACGCGCTCCCATGCGTCGTCCGGAATAAAAAAAACAGTGTCCTCGCGATGTGCACACACGAGACGCAGAGAGCGAGAGAAGCTGCACATGGGGGAGGGTGAGCGATGGTCTCGGGCGACGAAAAACAAGACGTAGTTCCAACGGAAGCCGGAGACCGAGCGACGAGCGGCAGGGGCAGCGAGCGCGTCAAGATCAAGAGTGTTTAAGGACATTAAAAAGGCACGACTGCTCTTTTCTTCGTTCGTTCGAAAGGAAAGAGAAAGAGAGAGAGATAGGCGTACGTTTGCACAAGAACCGCGCGCGCGCGCTCGAGGAGAGTTGAAGCTGGCAGCATCAGTAGTGCAGAAGCGTAGGAAGAGGTTCGTTTGTACAAGTCGAGTGTTTAATCTCGTCAAATGGGCCACTTCGTTGATCGCCATTTGCGAGGATGACGAAATGGCTTTTCAGTGCGCGGGAGCTGATGCCTGCGCTGCAGGTCTCTCTCTCTGTATTTCTCCGTGTCCCTTGCTCTCTGCGCGGGATGACACACGCCGGCTACTGCGCGATGCTTGTAAATTATAATTGACACTTTTTCGTGAGTCTTGGGTGAGGCGAGGATCTGACTGAGTGGCCGAGGGTGGAATGAACGTGCACTTTTCTCAAGTTGAAGGCTCTGGAGATGGATCGGCTTGATTTGATTTGTGCGGGCATGTTCGCGTGTCGTTTAGTTTTGGTATTATTTAAGCAATTATACTCTTTTCGTGTAATTTTCTTACAATTTGTATAATAAGTTAAAATTATGCCATTTGAGTTAGATGTGTATCAGGATAAAAACATCAAGATTATTCAAACTGTAACTTAATACTCTTTATATTTTTTGTAACTATTGGCAGTGAAAAATAATAATTTGGAGATGAAACATTTTGATAAATGTTAAACTTAATATAAAAAATCCGATTATACTTCCAGCAGTCAAGAGGCCATTCACCCTATATGCTTTATTATTATGATAGCAAATACATTATATTAATTTCATGTTTTTAATTTAGAGCATCAAAATGAATATTTCAAAATTTGTATATACAGTTGTAACTATATATTTAAGATCATATGGTTAATGTGCTTAAAATGTATTTAGATAGTGATACAAATGATAAAACCACAATACAAGTTTGTTTTACAAGTTTAAAAGTGTTGATATACTTTAGTAAGGCTTTGAACAGTTTATTATACTTACATTTTGTTAGGAAAGAAAACATTTTGGTGGGCAAACAAACTTTAATAAGTACATGTGTAACGTGAACACAGGCAAGATAAAAGCAAGCTAACCTAGAGAGATCTGACCCCCTTCTTTCTGCGAGCAAAACAAAACAAGAAGCTCTTGTCCCAATTTAAGGTTCAGAGGCGGCAAAAATATATATGCGAGCCCATCTCTCGCCTTTTCATGCAAACGACTGCAAGACAATAGAATGCAAGAGAGCGAAAGAAGGAGAAGAGAAAGATGAAAAAGAATGCAAGAAAGAAAAAGAAAAAATATTATTTAGATATATATGTATGTAGATACGAGGAGAGAAAAGTTCAAAGACAACGTGGAATAAATAGTTAATGATATTCGTAGCATGATAAGATTTTCCTAAATACTTACCTTCTTACATTTCTAACTACTTTACTATATTATTATAGTTTATAAGGTAATTTGACATAATTATGAACCAAAATGAAACAGGTATGCTTAAAAATAAAAAAAAAGAATTTCTGTAATAAATACATTCCATTAGCTTACGTTTATGTTACTTCTGTCCTTCTGCAATGTACATAAAAATTGTAACACAAGCTAGTGTCATTTTAAACAGAACAATGACAAGAAGCATATCATCATACTTATAAAAGTACTAATAGCCAGGGTGTTCGTATAGCTCACAGTAAGTGCGCATCATGTATTTGTCAAGAATGCATGAACACAGCGCGAGTGGTACACAATGCAAGGCAAAGCAAGCTTCTAGAGAAGACTCGCCGAGCGAGAGAAAGAGACAGGGAGCAAAGAAATGAGCGGGAGACAGTAGGGGGCACACAAGTGCAGCAGGACGGAAAAGTCGGGCGAGGTAGGTAGGTACATATATAATACAAGGTAAGGTGCAGATCGTGCATGCAGAGTAAAGCGGGGCGCGAGTAGCCCGATGCAAAGGAATGCTTATATATATATATATATATATATATATATATATATATATATATACATGTATGAAAAAAATAAGACAAGTGCAGACTCACCCGGCCACTGGTATCATTTTGAGTGCGAGCGCCCTGCTGATGCAGAAACCGGCGCCACCCGTGGCGAACCAGAATCGGACCTTCTGCTGCAACAGACAAGAGAACAACACGGGGCCCACGTGAGATTGGTTAATACGATATTTCGCCTATATATGTATAAGACGCGCAACGTCTCTTCTTCTGCCCGTCCTCCCTCTTCCCCCCCCCCCTGGCCTGCAACGCACACCCTTAATGCCCGGTCGCTCGGGCTTTTTTCTCGCGTGCGTGCGATCATCGTTCCTTCCACTCGGACACGCTTTAACTTAATGCATAACTGGCTCCTTTGCTTTATTCCGCGAGCGCGCGAGAGAGGCCATTTAAGACGGTCGGTTGCTTCCTTGCTTTTTGTCTTATTCGCCTTGGCTGCGCGCCGGGGACTTGAATTTATACGCTGCAATTCCACGTGCGTCGGGGCTTCGATTAATTTTCGTAAATGGGTGTCAAGCTTTTTTCCGCGCGGACGATGAGAGATCGAGCCGTGCATTCGGAGCGATGCGCAAGAATGATTAATGTTTTTTGCGCCGCGATTGCACACTTGGACTGGTCGCTCGGAGATGTCTTATCGTGTGGTTTCTTGGTGTTTTATGGTCAGGCTTTGACTTTCATTCGGTGCTTATGCACTGCAAATTCGAGTGCATAAAATTGTATTCGCATTACGTGTAAATTCCTCTTATAGTCTGTTAATTTAATACACTTGGCTTGTCACCAATTTCACATACCTCCGTGTGTCTTATTCTTGCAGAAAAAGTATAATATAGGTAAACTGAATTCCACATATGGAAGTATGCAAAATTGCACTCTAAATTTGAATCCAATGAATGGGTTATCAAACATTTCTACTACTTTGGATTCAATTTTGAAAATGAAGATTGAGCTGTTCCTTAGATTCAAATTTGAATGTGAGGAATTTAGAGTGTGGTGACATGTCAATAGGTGATATCCAAGAATATCACGTAAGCAATATTTATAATGAACTAATAATAAAATTAATTTTCATTGATACTTTTCGATTAACGATCATAAAATGAAGGTAACCATAGGAATAATGTTTTTTCATCTAAATATATGATTAAATAACCGCTGGTAAACATTATTATTATTCGTTTATTATGGGTGTTGCAATTCTTGCTCCAACTACAGCTCTAAGTAAAACAACCCAAAAAATTAGTATTTATTGACAATTATTCTAAAATTAATTTTGTTGTATGCTTATATAAAGTAAAAAGCACATATTTTGCAGACGTATAATACTTATACAAAATAACACGTCTAACACGACAACTTAACAAGTACACAAACCAATCCATTCTAAATCATAGAACAACCCATAACAAGATAAATGAAACGTTATACTGAATAGCGATAGAAAGGAACGAACCCGAATACCCAAGAATGATCCCCAACCGCAACAATCGCGGGTGCATCAATGATGTACCAGAGCTACAATGATCGCGTGACGCGACGATGATCGATCGCGCGCAGGCCGAATCGCGTCCACGTAATATCTATCACCTCGTCACTCGCCATTAACGCATCATCAATTAAATTTCATGCCTCCTTGCGCGCGCGCACGCATTCCCGTCGTTGTCGGTGGTGCAGCGACTCAAGCGCGCGCGGGGGCGCGACGAAAAAGTACGTATATATATATATATACGACGCGCAAGGAGAAAGACAGACGGGAATTGACAAATTAGCCGGTGCGAGCAGCGATTGTATCTGTCGGTAAGATCGAAATGTAGGTACGTGTGTGTATACGTGTGTAGGAGCTCGAGTGCCAGCGATTAAACGATTAATCATGGGAAAGTGCGTGGGACGATAGTGTGCGTGTGTAGTGCACGTTTTACGCTGATGGGCATGTGTATATAGTACGCGGAATTAATCGATATTGCGCTCGATGGGGATTGATGCGCTCGAGAGAGGGATGGGTATCATGCGTGAGAGACGGTTTGAGACTTGTGGTTATCGATTGTCAGCTTGCCATATCAATCGTTGATAGGGTGGCGTGGTGTATACTGATTCATTATTGGTTGATTGTTACTGAGGTTCTTGTTGGAATTGTAAAGGGGTTTTGAAATTAAATTGATGTATCGCATAATGTATGATATATTGACATGTATATATACTTCATTTGGTGTAACATTTGATGAATAAAGTTATTACATATTAAACAAATAAAGGAATAAATCCTTCATTATTATTTAATTATTCGACTAAGTGTATTCAATATTAAGTAATATTGAATGAATTCAATGATTATTTACCTGGAGACCATGACATGAATACATTTTTATAATCAATAGTATTTCGAGACGTATTAACTAATTAATTTATCTTGATATAAATCTTTTCAGACTGATCTTAAAATCAGATTACCAATTTTTTCCGTCCAGACATCATCTTCCATCTTTCTTGGAAGAAAGTAGATATCTCGACGGAACTATCATTCTATCTATCGTTATTTATCACTTTGAGAACGATCCATCACGTCAAGAGTAGAAGCTACCCGAGAATTTAACCTACAGCCAATATTAGTCACTTACGCGTAAGTACACTACAAAAGGTCTTCTAAGGTAATTACGAATTCAGTAATCAGTATACCCTAATGCTTTGCTAATAATCAGATTTAATTTATAAAACTGTGACCTTTGTGTAATGTTTTACGATAATATACTGTTCTAATTGAGTATGCATTTTACTATATTCTACGCCTAATTAAAATACTGATCTTAGGTACATTTTTTAAGAATTCGTATAATCTTGCATTCATATTTCTTATTTCTTTGTTGGTTTTTAATATTTTCGTAACTAAATTTTTATTACATTTTAAATAAACATAAAGCTGTTTTACTCAACAGGAATTGCAATGTACTAATCCTAAAAATTTGTAGTTGCTGATAAGCTACAAAACAGGTGGGCCTAAATCTCGAAGCGTATTACTATTTTTAGTCATTCATCTTTTCGAAATCCATCCTAATAGGTACCGTTAATGAAGGCTCGTGTTGAATAGCCGCTAGAAAGTGACAAAATTAGAAGCATTCGATCTTTTCTAAAATATTATCTCAATTCTTCGGTATCTTATGATCTTGCCCGTTTCGTTTTACATAATCTTGAATAATGCTTTGACGCAATTGATGTACGGCGTCGTGATTCTTAATTAAGTGTCGAAAAAAAAAATGACCCGTTACACCTTAATTTGCATATCATTAGTAGGCTAAAGAATTTATCAGTTTTAAGCCAATGATAGTGTAAGAAAACCTGGACAAATTCTAATTTATTATCGAATAAATAGAAAACTTCCAAAAATTATTCGTGCATGTATCTACAGTATAATTAAGATAAGAACATCATCGATAGTAACATATACATTAAGAGTTAACATTTACAGGTTGGCGCAAACGTTCATACTTTAACTATAACAACATAACATCGATTAACCTTAAACATCCTTCTTTCAGAGCATATTTTTGAATATTAACCTATCCAGTCTCGTGTTTCGCCATCGCCAAAAACGCAGTTAACCAGCATAAATAGCATCGTCAATGGGACATTCACCGAACAAAAATAACAAATCATAACATTCATGCGAGCGCACCCGATATACAATGCAAAGAACCAAGCTATACACAGCCTCGGCGCATTATCATATAATTCCCGTATACGCCCTAAGCCTTGAGCCACCCACCCATACAAAACTATCCTCGATTCAGCATTACGTATGCATATATCCGCGTGCGCGCGCTTGCTCGCCTCCTTCCGCGAAACAAACGCCGAGATATCCCCCTTTGCGCGCATTTATCGCCAGCAATCATAAAGCATCCTCGACTCCTATATAACTCCCGAAAAAAAAAAGGAAGCGCGCAGCTCGCCCAAGCCAACAATCCCGCGCAAAGAAGAAAAACGACACATCCCAGATCCAGCCAATACGAAATAAAAAAAGAGGCACGAAGGAAAGCGAGCGCGAGCTCTAAATACGATAAATTACAAGCGCGAGCGCAACGGCCGCGTAAAATGTGTCCCTCGCGGGCCGCGGCAGCGCTCTCTGCTCTGTATAGTATAGTATAGTAGCCCGTACGTGTATACAACCTATACGCGGGGCTACTAATGCACCGCTGCTTTAACGGTTTTAAACTGGCTCTCGCGCGCGCGCGCGCGCCTTGCGGATTTTACGGGCGCGCTCGCATAAACGCTAGAGCAGAGAGCAGCAGCAGGCGCGTGGTTGCGCCCCGATAATGTCCCGCTCGACTCATGCACCGCGCCCATCCTCCTGCATATATATATATATATGGTTATATAGGCATGGGGTGTATGGGTGAGTGAGTGTGGAGTGTAGTGTACGTGTGTGCAGGAGGCTCGTTTATAAGGCCTGCAGGCTGATCCTATCGCGAGCAGGCGCGCGCGCGCGCGAGCGCGAGCGCTATATGGCGGTGAGGAGAGGGAGAGGGAATGTACAGTCTGGGGTAAGAGCGAATGGCTGGAGTGAATATCGGGTCTTAGGGGTGTTTGGGAACGTGGTGCAATAAGTGCATTCTGCTGGAGACTGCGAGGCCCTAATAATACTCAAAATTTAATTAGTGATACTTTGCTTTATAACTAACATTCCTTTTATGTAAACTCTTTAAGTAAGTATCATTACATTTATTGTGCGAAGGATGGAGTGTTAAAAAATTAATTATTTAAGAAGGTTATAAATACTTTTTTTGTCTAAAATGCTTTGTTTTAAAAAGTTTACACGTTTAAGGTGATGCGAAACCCATGCGTCACCGATAATTACGAAGACCCATTTACTTTTATTTAAGTACCTATTATTTTTCTGGAACGCGGTTGTTTCAATGAAATACAATAACATTGCAGAAATATTTTTTAAAAATTGAAAATTAAATGAAAAAAATGGTTCTCCGTGCATACTTGCCGGTAACAGGAGGGTTAAACGTTACCTTAATGAAAATTAGAAAAACTTCCAATATTTTGTACTTATTTTATAAATTATGCATACATATTCATAGAAGCGAAATGTGTATAGCATGGGATTTCACAAACTCCACCTCGCTAGTTATGTGACTAAATTATGATATAGCTAAGGGTTCATATGATATATATATATATATATATATATATATATATATATATATATATATATATATATATATATATATATATATATTAGTATAATATAATTCATATGATAGATCTAATATTAATCTATTTCATTTGATTATTGTTAATAATAATTTATTTATTGATTTATTTATTTATTCCACTAAGATTCTGAAGATAGGATGTTATTATTTATGAATATAAGTGTTGGTATAAATGTTATAGCAAACGTTTAATATGACAAAGTTGTGTAGGAAGGTAAAGTTTTGTAATGCGAAATTGTCGAAATTGCGAAATTGTGCGAAAGTGCTAAATTGTCATCCGATATGTTTGCTCTTACTATAAAGATCCAAATAGATATCGAGAGATAGATATATAATATGCACATTTATAAAAAAATACTACCAATTTAAATTTTTTTATTATAATACTTCTATGTATAAAGTTTATACATATTTGTAATTAAAGTATTGATTTTATAATAAATAATAATAATAATAATAATAAATAAAAGGCATTATTAGTCAATATCGTTTGTACTTTCATAATGTGAACATATATAATAATAATAAAATTATATTAAAAATAAAAATAGTGTATTATCTCGAATCGAGATATTCTGCTGTTGGCGTATAAATGTCTAAGATTGTTTCGAAGATTGCAATTGCAACTACAATATTGACTATTGTACTACATGTGAGAGCAATAAATATGACTGTGTAAATCACAACTTCATTGCAGTTATCATGAAATTGTATCTTTCAAGAAAATCGAATTGATCCTATAAAGCTCTTGAATCTATCGAACATGTAAACATTTTCTTCACGATGCAGAGTATGATAAAATACTTCTTAGTCCTTATAGGAATGTAAGAAAATAATATATTCAATCACATTATATGGCTTTTGAAATGGACTGTATATCCAGAACAAACTTAATGGTTCGCAAACGTCGAATGCAACGAAGAGCCCCGCGCATGTACTGTCCAGTATACATACATGTACATGTTTGTACCAGCCCTATGTACGTGCATGCACGTAAGAGTAAATCGTTGTTTGGCATGTAGGCGTGTGCGTACGCGCGTTTAGAGCGAACGAGAGAGGCAAGAGAGTACGTGTGAGAGAGAGAGAGAGAGAGTGACTATGTGGTATGTCTTTCATGTATGTATGTATGTACACTATGTGCAGGTGGAGAGGTAGTTTTAGAGCGGTTGCGGTCGTTGGTCAAGGCTTTTTTGAATTTTCTGCGAGTTCTCGCGAACGGAGGTTTTATATGTGTATAAGACTCGACTATCTTTGACGGCACGATTGGATTTTAGATTAGAGTCGTTGAGCTGCGGACGAGGAAATTCCATGTAAAGGGAGAGATCTCTGTGTGTGCTTTGGTAATGGCGACTTTTTTTTATTTTTGCGGAGATGATAGTGTAATTACAGTTAGTATCAGGTTGCAACGATTACGACCTTTGCAGGTATATACTATTGGATATAGATACTATAAATACGCGGCGAGGTTACCTTTATTGGATATAAGGATTTTATAAGGTCTAAAGCCCTTATAAAATCATACGTGATATAAATTTTTATCACCAGATCATCAACGCAGTCATAAAAGTAATTTAATAATAATTAATTGTCATTTTTAGAAATTCTCAGAGTTGGTTACAGAAACGTTCAAAATATTTCATAACAAAATTGCAAGGCAATGTCAGAGCATCATTTATCTACTACCAAAATATCTTTATTTGTATCTTTTCTCTAACATGACGCAAAATCGCGCATTTATAAGCAAACTACATTCCTACTCTTTAAAGTTTTCCAACAAAAAAAGGCAAGCCAACCATAGAATAAAAACCATATCTCACTTTGAAGACGAAAAAATAAAAGCAGCGCATACACATTACACACATTACCAGATATCTCGGGTGCGGACACTACCGGGGCGCGTTTAATGGACCGCGAACTGCTTCGGCCCGCGTATAATATAATGCTCTACGAGAGCTGAAGCACCGCGCCTGCAAAGTTTTCCGCAGGGCTGTATGGAACCGCAGGCGGTGTTGGAACATCAGTGCCGGAGGTGCGGCTACTTTAGGAGATATTCGCAGGAGGCGCATGCGAGAAAGAGAGAAAGAGACTCGGTGGCTGTTTGCACCGCGGGCGTTTCTCCGCGTGGAGAATCGCAGAATTATGCGCGAGGCCGTGCGGCTATGCTTTTCTATACCGCTCAGGGTTGGCTGGTTATTTCAAAAGGATTTTTGTTGTTAACAGTAGGAGTTTAATTATGATACAGCGTAGAGTTTAGAGGGGCAGATAAGTTTCTGCCCCTCTAGAAGGGTAATTTATGTGAAATAACTAACAAGGAGAGACCTCCAGCATGCAATCTGAGAAATGGATTTCGCACGAGCTTTGGAAACAAAAGATTAAGTTCAGCACCTGTAGTTTAGTTAAAGGAAGATTTATTTAAGACATCAGCTGTTCGACGCATTATTTTAGTGAAAAATCGTACCACTACTTCTGATTATAAATCTCTAAAGTTTTTGTGGCAATATAATACAAATAAAAAAGTAAAAGCTGAAAAAGCTTTAATTTGAGTCTTGTTTCAAATAACTTTATTAGAATAGATACAGAGTAGATAGATACAAAAATGTAAAATCGTAAATATATTGATCTTTTACTTTTAAATACCTATATTACATTTTTATATTTCATCATTAGAAATTCAATTTTTTTATCAAACAAATTTGCAATAGTGGATTGAGTTACCTTACATTAATTTCAAATAAACCTGCAACAAACAATTTGAAAGCACGCAACAAACCATGAAACCCGAGCTCCGCAAAACCCGATAAGATAACGCAATTGAAAAAAAAAACCCAAAGACTACCATGTAATAGTGAGTCTCAATTACTCCTAAGCCAAAACCCGCGGGCGTTACATTACGAACTAACGCTTCTTAACGCGCTAAATGCACGCGATGCAAACATCCTGAGCACCTCGATCCTCACCTTCACCCCATATACCACACGCGCGCGGTAGCATCTCGCCTACTAACGATATAAATCCCTCCTCTCAACCCCTTAAATCTCCGCCGCGCACAAAAATCGCACCTCCCCTATCCCTCTCTCCCTCTCATTTATATATCACCCTCCCAGCCGTGGCGATCTTTTTTCTGCAGCCTCGTATCGAATATCATCTGAAAGAGTGCCGAGGTAGGGGAGAGGCACGACTCGCATGCGTCGCGCGGACCTAATAAATATCAAGATGCGACGCGAGGCGAGCCGGAGCTCACAGGTATGTATATATCTGTACAGGGCTCCTTATATACCCGCGGTATATTAGGACTAATGAACAGATCCCGAGATCTCGATATCAGCGCGAGTAAATATAGCTTCCCTCTCGCTCTCTTTGGTTTGCTCTTCGCTAGCGAGGTGCTGGTTAAGTTGTGCTACTATTACACGAGGAGGAAGAGGAAGCTGAAACTGGCCACTGTAGTACTTGCATGGGTATGAGCAGAAAGAGAGAGAGAGAGAGAGAGAGAGAGAGAGAGAGAGAGAGAGAGAGAGAGAGAGAGAGAGAGAGAGAGAGAGAGAGAGAGATATTGAG
The DNA here is from genome assembly GCA_949152435.1 of Gastracanthus pulcherrimus. Lineage (NCBI taxonomy): Eukaryota > Metazoa > Arthropoda > Insecta > Hymenoptera > Pteromalidae > Gastracanthus > Gastracanthus pulcherrimus. The sequence continues at coordinate 34,011,166 of OX424573.1, forward strand.
AGAAGCGAGCGGCATACCAGTTAGCGATGATAAAGGGGAGAGAGGAGGAGAGATATCGAGGGGGGAGTTGTGTTACGTTTCTGCAAAATAATTTTCAGAGACTGATTTAAAATTACGTGACTTGTAATCTTGATTATTTTTCAATTAAAGTTGAGTTTATTTTTATTTTTATCTTAAAAAGCAGATTTACTTGAAAAATCTGTAAAATTAAAAAAGAATTCAAAAATCAAATTCAACGGATTGCCGAAACATTTCCCAAGATTTTGGTAACATGTTGGATATGAACAGATCTTTTGCCAGTGTGTTGCTCAAATGTTGATAATATATATGGGCAACATTTAGATAAAATTTCTCCCAAAGATTACATTTTTACTCGGGGTTGCGTAAGCAGTAAATTAGAAGTACGTTTTTCTACATATATTACATGTTTTCAATTGACTTTTACATATATTATAAATACTTGTGAAATTGTTGATCAACGGAAAACTTAAAAATAAAACATAATCTATTATTTCGCATTTATTAATACAATCGATATGTATAATGTTAAAATAATAAAGTGCAATACGACAAGCTTGAATAATTAATTAAATAAATAAAAAATTATTCATGTTATTGCCTCATTAAATAGATTAACGACTAAACTACTAATAATCAATAAATGAGAGATAAAACCGGACCGTATAATAAAATGAGTCATTAAACACACGTAATTTGGTTTAACATGACGTAAACGAAAGAACTCATTACAGAGAATCGCAGAATTGTAATTCTTCAACCTACAGCTTCGCATACGAAGACAACCAGACTATTGAAGAAATATGACGAAAAACAACAAAAAAAACACAGATTGGAGAAAGCGCGAGAGGGAGCATGCGAGAGAACGCGCTCGCCGCACCTTGAGGGCGCACGAGTCGTTAAAGACGTGAGCGAGCTCGCGGCTCGGCTCACAAAGCGGCGGGGCCCATCTATGCCCGTACATCTCGCTTCGTTTGCGAACCGGGGGAGCTGAGTCGTCGAAAGAGGAACAACGAGACACGGCCGAAAAGGAGCATCTCTCGCTAATGAAACACGCGCCGATCTGCAGCGATGACGCGTCTCCACACTGGAGCGAGTCGAAGACTGCTGCTGTTTATTGGGAGCTGCTGCTGCCGCTGCTTCGAAATTGATGAGGAGCGCGCGATAAGCGGCAGCCGGACGGACCTCGTGCGCGCATGGTCGAAAAAGGGCTGGACCCGAAATGAGCGCGAGCGCGCGCGCTGGGACTGCTTTTAATTACGAATGAGGCGCGATACGCCAAGAGGATAAGGGACTGCTGCTTCGACGTGGACGAGGCGACGGTTTATGGATTGAGAGATTGGTAAGAGAGAAAGGAAGGGGGGGGGGGAGAGAGTTTGGACCGTGATTTCCTTCTTCTTGGTATAATGATCGACTTGTGATGGTCTTGCTTCGCATCCGGTGTTAATGAGGTATCTTGTTTTTTGAGTCTGGTGTGTGGAATTTGGCCGTTGCGAGAAGAATGCAGCTGGTATGAGGAATTTTAATGTAAGTGATTGCGTTTCGATGGTTTACCGAGGTGATTATCGAGACTCGATTTTATGGAGTAAATACTTTTTAAATTGGATTTTTGTATTCATTTACTGAAAAAACTGATACGAGCAATGAATGATTAAGTATTTATTTGGTAGTCATTGCAGAAGGGTTTTAGTGAACATTTTTAGATTTTTTGATGTTCAATTTATTAAGTCGTCGCCAAACGTCATATATAACACCCCTAGACCAAGACTATGGCAAGTCAATATTTTTTAATTTAATTTTTTAACATAAAATAGCTTATATAAAAAGCAAAGCTTATAAAAAACGCCCTTTATATAAATATGGTATATAATCGATTTAAGAAATAGTTCTTATGTTGAGGAAACTGAATGTAATAGTTTATTTTACAAATAAGAAAAATGACGGAACAGCGGGAAGTTTGAATTATTGTAGGGAGGTAGTAAAGCTGTCAGGTTTTAAAAAAGTAAAAAAAACTTAATTTATTAAGAGAGATAGAAATAAGTAATAATTACTTCAAAATAGACTCGCGCTAAATATTTTTTTGCGTCTTTACAAGTGTATAATTCATAAGATAGCATTTTTAAATTTGGCACAAAGTCTCCCAGAATTACGGTACGTTTGCTTAGTTTTATATCAACAACATGTAGAATTTTTAGTTGTTATAGTCGTATTCTAGGGGTGCAATGTAACTTTATTTGAAAAACATAGACCTGAAATTTATTACAATTTATGTTTAATTTTCAACTAACTACATACTGAATTCAGAAGAAGAAATAATATAAAAGTCATAATTGCCTACAACCGCTTCAATGTTTGGTTTTTACATATAAATGAACCTTCATTTAACAAGAATATGCAATGGCAATCATTTCATCAAATGTATACCTAAACCCATATACAAACGACATACACCCCTATCTCCAATAAAAACATCTTCATCCCGCTCGAGCGCTATAAACGCCGCAGTAAAAACTCAATATAAAACTCGTAACGAAAACCGCACAAAACGAGCGAAAAAAAAGAAGACTCGCCAAATCGCTCCGAATGCATTTTCGTTTGTCCGCAGTCCCTTTAGCGCAAATTTACAAGCCTATCTCGGACGAGCAAACAGCCCGAGGGCTCGTAAAGTGCCCACGCGCTCGCGAGCATAATATAAGAAGAACTCTTTTCCCGCCACACACACACACACACACACTCACGGAGTTGCGTTCTTACATACCCACAGGTATACATATAATATCCGAGTAACGAATCTCGATTTTCACGGAGGGAGAGAGAGAGAGAGAGGGAGCGATTGACGAGCGCAGATAGCGCGCAAGTCGCGACTAATCGGCAAATCCGTGTAATGGAAATGCGCGCCGGAGAGAGAAGGGAGAAGACGCGAGAAGAGCCGACTACCTATATCTGCTCGCACCCCGCCAGGTTAGGAATGTAATTAGTCAGAGATCCCTGGCGCAATCTCGCCGCGCGATCGGCAGGTCCCCCCCCCCTCTCTCTCTCTCTCCTTCTCTGTAGGTATATATGTTTCTTTTCTGTGTAAAGATTATTCTCCCTCTTTCTCTCTCTTTTGCATGTGCGTGTGCGTGCACGCGCGCTAGCTTTGATGTGCTTGTTATCGACATAGAGGCGGTTTTATCGGGCGCCTTTTTTTACGCTTTTGAGCAAAATTAAACTGGACGGATTGCGGTGCAGGTAACAAATTATGGGATTAATTGCTAGCACGGTTGCAATGTTCGTTGAAACGTTGGTGCCCTTGGAGTGTTATCGTTTGTATATTACGATTATGAATATTGTAAAATGTCAGTCTGTGAGGGTGTACACGTTTATTTTCGGAAATGTGGAAGATTTTTATTGTACATTCTTCATTTTATACAAAGATATACTGGCAATGGGAATTTTTAATTGTTAAGACACACTGATAGAAATACGAGTATATTTCATTTATTCAAACATTACTTACAGTCTATAATTCAAGCTATTTGATATGTATTAACTGAACAGCAGAGTTGACTATGTAAAAAATATGTTAAAGAAGCCTATTAAAATAAACCAAGAAGTCGATAGTACCTCGATAGTACTAGCACACTAGCAGATTGATAATATCAATATTATTGACTGTTACTATGGAAATCTTTCATGATTTTGAGTGCTCGATAATGTTAAATCTGGACAAATCAATACAGGTCAATAGTATCTACACTTTTAACGGGTTAATACATTTGTCCGTTTTAAGTCCTACTTAGTTCCTAGTTTTCAAACTATTTTTATGATTTTAATTTCTACCACGGAGTATAACTATAAGTAATCCAGCTTTATTAGATATACGTGCATAAAGAGAATTAATTTGAAAGTGAATAGAGTCGTATATTAATATGAAATACCCAACGAGCAACCGTTTACATTTTTTATTTTCCTGGACATTCTAGGGAAATATAAAATGTGAAATTCTTCTATAGTTCAAATTAATTTGGATTCCGTACATTTTAATATTCTACGTTTAGTAGAGGTTTCAATGTGCGAACAATATTGTTAACAGAGCTCAATGATGAATGTTTTAATGAAATACCTAAATTTCGCTCAACATTTATTGTTCATTGTTATACTGCCAGTCAGCAGAGACATAATACGATTTGCATCTCATAATTTCCATTTTATAGTAAATTCATTATAAATTTAATCTCAACCAATTCATCTCTGTGAATCGTATATGATTGAAAATTAAATTCATTTATTAGGTGTAATAACGTGCGAATCTCCCCTATATACTTTACACAAGTTTACAATAAAATATCGTAAAAGTAAACAGCAATTCCACTTGACAGCATCCCTACAGTACAACCCCACTCAATTATTATTCCTTTCTCTCCATGTAACTTAAATTCCTATATACAATCCCGTGGCGCAACCATTCTATCAATCCCATCTCCCTTTCCCATAACAAAAAGATCCAGAAAAAACTAAATACCCGAAGGTCGTCGGTGCGGCCTGTACATACAAGAATCACCTCGAGCCCTTAACCGCAAGGCTCACCATGTACGCAATATCAACCCGGCGAATCAGCCCCGCGCGATTGGAACTCGCGCGCGGCCGCAATTAAAATAACAGACTGATTGCGGCGGCGTTGCCGTAAAAGTGCGCCGCCGCCGTCTTCAATCGGACGGCCGATAAATTTCGCCGCGCACCGCCGACTACATCGATCAGGTTTTATGCGTGCACGTATACACACGCGCAACTGAGCTACAGCCAAAGTTATACACAAAGATTGAGTTATGATCTCGATTAAGGCGCGTATTTGTTTGGCCGTTTACATGCGGCGGATGCAAGAGACGAAGAAGAAGAGGGACGGGAAGAGGAGGAGGACGTCGGTGTGTTTTGCTGCGGAGGAGCATGTATATGAAGGAAGGATCGGTGAGGCGAGCGCCGATTGAGTTATATCATTTTTGACGTACATCCGCGGCCGGCCGTTGTTTCTGCTGGTGTTATTCCATTATTAATGAGCTCGAGCCGCGGGATTCTGGGGCTTCGTTTTGTGTGCTTTCCGCGCGGTTGTGTGTGCACGCGAATTGTAAGTAGCGAGGAGCTTTGTGTGTTATATGGTAATTCGGCGCGGCGCAGACTGCGCGGGCGCTTTAATATGCGCGTAATGCAATGCCGTTTATCAGCTTCGTGAGATGTTGCACCGGGCGAACATGAAGGTTGGATTTTTATTGTGTAATAAGAATACTTCTGGCAATGAAAATGTAGAAACGATTTTCAAATATTTAAGAAGTGATTTGTACGTGGTTTTAATTTACATTTAATATTATTACATGATAATAATAATAATAATACTGTTTTTAACGTTGTTTTTCAGTAAACATGATTTTAATTTGTATTTAAGGAGACGTCGGATACCGACAGTAGATTCCTACTATCCTACACACGTATTTCGTTATTTATTTACAAAGTTAATTGTTTAATGACAAAATAATAGCTGTCCCCAATTTGTTTTACAGTAACCTAATTATATGTCCAAGCTGGTTTCATATGATTGTTTTGTTTTCGAGAAAACTTTGACAAACTTAGTATGTAAAGGTTAATCTCCACGTAGTTGGCCCTTTTAGAGTGTGTCAAAGTTTTCTCGAAAACAAAACAATCATATGAACCCAGCTTGGACATATATGTAGATTACTATAAAACGAAGCGGGGACAACTATTATTTAAAGAAAAATATGATTTCTCTTAAAATTATGAATGAAAATTCAATTAGACAAGGACAGAGATATCCGGCGTCCCCTTAAGGAAATGCCTTATTTCTGCATTTTTTGAGAATAATCATTTTGGTTCTCCACTCATTAATGAAAAATACTATAAAGTCAATTATTCATTCTAAATGTGCGATATCACTTGTAAATCTAATCGAACCAAAAATATCCGTCGTCAACAAAACGACAATAAAAACCCAGGCGCATGAGCTTGTACATTAAAAATTCGCGCATAAGAAAATGCAGGCATTGCACCAGTCGCTCGTCTCTGGTTCGCGACTGAATTTATTAAATTCGCTTCTGGAATAATTTTAGCACTCACAATACACGCAGAGCAGAAGCTACAGAGCAGAGGGCCAAGGCAACAAGTCTTATCGTTGGGCCGGACAAAAGTTATGTCCTCGTTTATCGCCAACAATAAGAAGCATCGCTTAACCCCCTTCTCGCTCTCTTCTCTTTCTCTCTCTCTTTCGTGACTGCACTTGGGCGTTATGCCCGCTTATAATGCCATGCAATGTTCTGCTATTCAAATAGTCTGCGAAAAGAAACGCTGCCGCTGCTTCTGATTCCCTTCTTCGGTCTGCTTCTTCGTCTTTTGGCTTTAGATGTGTGTGTGTATGTGTGTGTGTGTGTGTATGCGTGTAAGTATAGTATTCTACTTGTATATTGCACGCGAATCGCAGCACCGCACTCGCTTTGAATATTAGCTCGTGAAAATATGTATTGGGTTTATAGTTCGCGTATTTTAGAAATATAAAGTTTAAAAAATTCTATAGTGTTATTTTAACTATTGAAGTAAAATAAGAAAATTTTTTATTAGGTCAGTCGTTTATGAACAATGTCAAATATTTCAATAAGAATTCGTTACGGTATATAATGTTATTATCTTTAATGCTTTTAAAAAATCTAGAAATAAGAAACTTATCACTAATACATATATCACTAAAGAAACATATGGTTTATATTTACATAACGAACTCAAATCAAATTCGAGTCATATCAGGACAAAATTTGTAACATTATTATCAGTATGAAAGCCCAATTAATATTGTATATCGGCGCGATTATCACGGTGCTGACTATATTACGACGAATAAAGTTTTATTGCCATTTACATAAAATTCTTGGTATATGTTTAAACTTTCATTTCTAAGAAGATATTTTACTTAAATTTTTCATTTTAAACCACAATGCTGTAAAATAAGAATTATACCGCGGAGCTGAATTTTCGATTCCTTGTTGTCCCAAGACATTGGTAATTTTACTCCTCTTAATCGCGATTTTAATAAATTCTATTAAAGATATACGTACATATATTTGTATTGATAAATTTCATAAGATTTATAAACACAATGTACAACAGTCATGTGAAAATTATACTCATTCCATTTTTCAACAGCTGTTTTGCACCCACGACATTCAACTCAACCTGTACCCATCCAAAACAGTAGTAGCAGCTCGATCCTCCTCTCTCTCTCTCTCTCTCCCTCTCATTTTTTTTCGTTTTCATATTCCCACTTCATTTTTCTGTTCGTTGTATCAAAGAACCCACCCCCCACCCCGCGCGCGCGATTCTTATCGCCGGCCCTATCGCGCGTGTGTATCAAAATACGAGCCGCTTGTTGTTGTAGTTGTACTACTACTACCACTACCGGCGGTGGCGAAGCGCCTTTTACACTCTTCCTCTCGTTCCGCGGACCTTGTTTCCTGTGCCGCATGCAGCGGCAGCAGCACACACAGTCCATTCTCTCTCGCGTTCCTCCCCGCTGTTACCTTCTCCTTCGTTCTTTGCATGGTTTCTCTCTCCGCGCGCTGCAGCGGCTCCCCGGTCATCCCGGAGTCGGCCGCGTTACTCCTCGTGCTTTATTATTGTGTATTAACATATTGCGAGACAAATATTGCCGATTCTCCTTGTGTAGCGTCAGTGGAGAGAAGGGGGATGCGGTACACGATGTTGCGCTTTGCGGGGCGAGAATAAATGCGGATGTAGTTTGACCGTTTAAGGCACCGAGTTGCGCTTTGTGTACACGTTGCTCGGAATTTTGTGAAGTATATTGTGCATATCTGCGGTCTTTAACTTGGAAGTATCTATGTATTTATTCTAAATGTTTACAATAAAATTTAGTAATTGCCTTAGTCCTGTCAAACTTCATGAGAATTCTAAACTTTTACGTGTTTTTACCACAATTTAAATTGGTTCGATTAAATTGTACTTAATCAGAAAGTCATCCCGAATTCATTAAAAGCAAACACGTATTTTACATTCTGTATCATTATGTTGAAAAGATTTAATGTTTCCGAAAATGAATAATTAAAGTGACCTTAATTGACCAGCACAAAAAATCCTTAATTCACAAAACAAGTGCACACTTTATATATAGCCTGAGTTTTTACGATTCAGGTAGCGTATAATTAAAGTGAAAAATTTTATCTACCCACGAATGAAATCCACCTGGGAGGCTCATTATCCGGAATATTTGCGTAAATCAAAGTATTTTTTTCATTGCGGTAGCATCGAGAATTTTTTTCGGTAACCTCGTCCGACGAAAAAGTATAGCAAAAATGAAACTCAATCCCCGAGAGATCGTTATCCACCTCTTAAATCATTGCCGGGCATTTCGCATGCATCTCATATATGGTACACGAGAACCAAATATCCCGCATTTATAAGCTACAAGGGACTGCAACAATTTAAATAAAGCAGCGCGTACGAGCGAGGTAAATTCTTCAAGGCTCCCGCGAGATAAGCATCCCCGCTCTTGCTTCCTCTCTCTCTCTCTCTCCCTCTCTGCCTACCTTCTCCGTCCACCTGTGCAACGAGCTCAATCCGAAAATTAATAACCCCGGCTCCCGAATATAACCGAGAACGAATTTTGCAAACCAACTAAAGACGTGTACATATGCGAACAGTTTTTGTAGCTGGATGAGAAAGAGCCAACTCCGAGTGAATGATTGTAAATCGGGATGTAGTGCAAAAAAGGGTTTAGTTTTGCACGAGAAAATTTCACTTTGATAAATTGGAGTAGGTTAATGTTAAGTGATACCACTGCAGTGAAATTTTTGTGATGAAGTATTATGGTCAATGTCATCATTCTAAATACACTACAGTATGAAACTAAGTTTTTAATAGCAGTTCTACGCTTGTACATTTATATTAGAATGAAGTAACTAATGGTAGATAAACGCGTAGTAGAATACTATAATTAGTTTTTAACTGTGACGTAATCATTTATTCTGTAATCTACATAAAGATTATTTAACAATGCATGGTGGTAATATTTTAATGAGTTATTAGTTCGCAAAAAAAAGAATTTCAACTAGTTATGAATTAGTTTGCTATTGCATTGTCTACTCTACTATCGAGAGTAAAGCTGCTCAGATTTCAGTCAGGACAATGGAAGCTAATGGATTTCCATTAGCTGCTAATTAGTACTATCGATTACATTATTAAAAAGCGCACTTTTAAAAGAGTAAGACCTCTACCTAAGTATTCTAAATATTTGATTTACCTTTGTAGCACTTATCGCTTCTCTATCGGTAAAATCCGTCTATCAATCTTACGAAACTAATCCTGGGCACTACTTTCCACAAAGTACGCCTTTGCAAAATGACCGCGCTACTCTTCAATTATCTGGAAATCACGGGGTCAGCTCATCGACTCGTACACTAGAAGCAAAGTCGGAAAAAATCGAAAGAAAATCAGGAGTTTCGATGGCATCTCGCAACAGGTCATATCTGTCAGCATTGCAAGACACATAGATCGATCAAATGGGCAGAGCAGTGGTCGACGGTTGCGCGAGACTAGACGAGCAACAAGCAGTCTAAGCGCAGTATAACGAAGCGAGCCGCGGTATGCACTTTGGCAGATATACTTGCAGCTCGTAATTTACGAGGCATATGCTCGTTCGCGCGCGCGCGCGCGCGACCTCGCCTCTGCTCGCGTGTACGTATAGTGGCTTCTCTTTTCCTTCTCTGGTTTTGCAGCGCCTTCGGCTGCGTACTTGACTTTCAGTCGACGAAAGAGAAAAAGAGCGCGAGGAAGGGAAGGAAGAATGGCGAATGCAAGATGCGAAGGTATAGAGGAGGAGAGAGATCATATTTATTAATGAATCGAAGAACTGGTTCACCGCGAGGGACATACGTATTATTCCGACTCTTTGTTTGTTTGTTTATTTTTTTCTTTGCTGATAGAAGGGAATGCAGAAAAAAATACTGCATTTTTGCTGCGTGCTTCTTCATTTGAATACGGACTTTAGTAGCAGGACGCAGACTGTTTGCATTGATAGCTTTTGAAATGTTTTTAAAAAGCGGCCGCTTCAAGTGATAATACACATACTCAATTATATCGACGTTATTTAGAAAGACTAGCATATTTTAAATTTATGGAAAATATTAGTTCTTTTCAGAAAAGTACTAGTTTTCATGAGAGGCTTCGAAACAGAATTAGCATTTTCCAAGAAATTCAAAATATGCTAGTCTTTGTCTATTACTGTTTTGTGGAATAACATTATAATGTACTGAAAATAATTTGTATATCAGAAGTGAGTATTTCCATTTGCATATTGTAAATATAGGTATACTTGATTTCTTATAAAACATATAACATACCATGCGAGCCCTACAGCATCAGTAATGATTTGAAGCAAGGAGATGCACTATCACAAGTTATATCTTTAATTAAGTATTAGAATATGTTGTTAAATCTATGCAAACAAGTAAGGAGGGAGCTTCACTAAACGGACTAACCCAATTACTAACCTACGCAGACGACCTCGACATAATCGGAGACAACAAGGAGACTATCATAAAGAACACGGAGCTCCTTCTAAAAGCAGGAAAAGAAGTAGGTCTAGAAGTAAGCTAAGAAAATACAAAGTATATGGTAACAGCTCGGTTAAGTACTAGTACCTAGGGACAATAATAAATAGCAAATACGAAATCAGATACGAAGTAAGAAAGAGACTCCACACGCCGTTAATAAATTATTAAAGTTACGACTGCTGTCGGCGAAACGTAAAACTCGCAATATACAAAACAATAATTCAACCGGTACTTGTATACGGATACGAAACGTGGTCCCTAATAAAACGAGAGGGGGACAGATCTAGAGTATTCGAAAACAGAGTTCTTAGGAAAATATTTGGCGCCAAACAGGATGAGTAAATCTAGAGTGGAGACGATTCAGATGGGCGGGACATGTAGCTAGAATGGGACAGGACATCAACAGCATTCATAGTACTAGTAGGTAAACCGAACAGCAAAAGACCGCTTGGTAGACCCAGACAGAGATGGGAAGGTAACGTAAAATAAGACCTAGACCAAATTGGGAGAAACCACGAGAATTGGATAGACGCGGCCCAGAACAGGGAGGAATGGCGCACTTGTGTCGATGCGGTAATGAGCTTTCGATCTCAATATGTCTCAACAAAACTCACTAAAACACAAACACAACATAACTCGACAAAGACCTTCCGCGCGTCTGACTGATAGTCGTCCGGGACTGGCGTGGAACTGACAACCCCATCCTTCTAACACTCATCAAGAAACGACAGCTCAAGGACTACTGCGATCCCCTACTGTGTACCACACTCCTACGAATAGTAGTCTCCAACTCGGACCCCCGAACTGGGACTACTCAGGTCTATAACATCTGGCATGATTGTGTCGTATTATTTTATTATTATTCACCACTTACTGAAATTCACCACTAACTGAAAAGTGTAACGAACGTGAACTGAAATTCACCACTAACTGAAAAGTGCATCGAACGTGAACTGGAATTCACCACTAACTGAAAAGTGCAACGAACGTGAACTGAAATTCACCACTAACTGAAAAGAGCAACGAACGCGCTCGCATTTATGCGTAAAAGTTTCCCAAGAGAAACAAAAAGTCACAAGACGATCTCGCAGAGATAAGATAGGCTATATGTTAAACCGACGCAGAAATAGGAACGCAATCTCGAGAGCGCGCGCGCGCGCTCGTGTACGATTATGCAGTATTAAACTGCACGCGCTCGCGCTCCGTTTCTCTGTTTCCCGCTCGCGGAATCTCGTCGAGTTCGCGGGATGCATACAGCAGCATGTGATGTCCCTCTCTCTCTCTCTCCTTTCGTATTATCCTACACGCGGCGCCCTTTCTGCCGTCGCGACTTTTTGTATGCACGAGGCGACGGACGCTGCGCGAAATCGATATCGAACGAGATAAATGGGCCTTTCCAGATGTAAATGTGTGTGTGGGCATGTGTATACGTGGATAAGAAATCGATTTTCTTTGCCGATAGAATCGAACGAGGGAGGAGAGGAAGATAGAGGAGAGAAGGAGTCGCCTGCGACGAGTCGCCACTTATCCAATTTATCTCGAGAGAGAGAGAGAACGAGAGAGAGAGAGAGAGAAAGAAAGAGAGAGAGAGAGGACGTGTGTTTGTATTTTGCGATAGACGAAAATCGACTTGCGCGCGTAGAGCTGCACGTATATACGGGGAATTATTTACGTGCTCGGGAGTTTTGCGTTTTTGCACGCTGCGTGCTCTGTACGGAGAATTTTCTCGAGAGGTTATTGACTGCGAGTTTTTCTGGTTAAGTGCTTTACATGCTTACGGGGAAATATGATAAAATGTACAGTGGAGTGGCTTTGTATGCATCAATGGTGGGATAAATTAGTGCTCCATTTAAGTTGCGAAAATTTTCTGTATATACTGCATTTTTTACATTGAATATGATAATTTTTATAGTAAATCGAATATATCCTCAATGTATATAGATATTAATTTTTGTTATGCAATTTTTCGCAGCGCACGTTCTCTATAAAAATAAGTGATTCAGCCCTTTACAAACTATTTTCTATCTAACGAAAATACAATTTATGTGAATCACTTTATACATCAATTAATAATCAAAAACTACTTTAGATTCCACATCAATATTTTTAAAAAATTCAATCGTGCGAACCTTACGTATATTTAAAATAAACGCTTAGGCAATTACCAAATCGCCAAAACAGAAGAGTGGATATAAAATCACACTTCTCGATCCAACAGAAGAAATCAATTCCCGCAAAACTGGTCTCTACACAGAAACATCCCCAAAACACAAGCTACAAAACCCAACCCACCATCAATCTCTATACTGAAAACTCCGTGGAAAACGCGATCTTGCTTCTAACAAAAAAATCTCGACGATCTGCAACAACTGCGCAGACAACGACGACGACGAATCCCGTAATCAGCGAGAACACCTCGCCGCATCAGCAGCAGCAGCATCCCCGTAATTAACTATGTAGCCGTACACGCATGCACCGAGCGCATCGCCTCCTCACGTCCGCAGCTCTCGTCGAGTCTATATACACCACTGAAAACCGGAAAGTCGTCGCCGCACATTTGCATGGGCCATGCGCCGCCGCCACTTAAGCTTTATGTGCGTGTGTGTGTGTGTGTGTCCGCGAGCGCAAATTGCAAGCGACTCGCTACTTGTGCGGCCACTGAACAACAAGTGCAGACTCAGTATGTGTGTGCGTGGTGGTTGACTGTAGTCTGTTCTTGGTGATGGTGTGTCGTGAGTAGCTTCTGATGAATGGGATGTAATGTACGTTGTGAATGTAAGAACGATGAAATATTGTTACACGGACAGGTGTGGAGGTAATTAGAGGAATACGCGTGAGGATTCTACGTGATTATGGAATATCGTGTAGGACTTGTTGTTTGTGTGGAAATAGGATTGTCGTGATTGTTAGTATGATTGTTATACCACCACGGATTCAGTTTTTTAATCACGTTCTTACAATCTGGTATTTGTTTTAAAACATTTGGAAAATAATTGTTCAAAATTTAGAAAGAAATATTTATGTGAACAGAACGTTCTCGATTAGACGGCAATTGATGTTTCTTTATTGTCATGTGTATGATTCTAGTAGTCAGCTCGATTTCTTAATGTTATTAAATTTCTTGAATTTATTATTTGATGGTTAAATAAACAGCAATGAATTGAATGGTTGGTGAGGTCAGACTTTTACGTTGCTGTAGTTGTTGATAAAGTTTTATTAGCAAATCTGCCGTTATGGTTCAAAATTAGAGCTCTTATCCAGTGATAAAACGGTACCTGAGCTCTTATCCGGTAATTTAAAACGGTACTTATAATCATTACACAACGATTAAAGAATAAAATTAGAATAAGAACAATACGTATATTCTAAGAAATGAGAATTTTAAATTTGTTTAGGTGTATATAGGTACTTATCACAAGTTTCTTTCTGTGAAAAACGTGTTTGAATGCCCGCATTGACAGAAGGAAGAATCTGGTTAACTTTTGCATTTTGTCTCTTGTTCAGTCAAAGAGGCGCAATTTGTACTCGAGTCGTAATCGCGAACCGAGGATTTGAAAAGAAAGAGCCAAAGTGCCCGACGCATCCGGTTTTTTTTTTCAAAGCGAATACCCGCTCTCTTTTCATTTATGAGGAAGCAAATTGTTAGTTCTCAAAGGCACAGTTATACACATTGTGGTTTGAAATTGTAGCTAATTATATTTATAACTAGATTTAATATTTTGCTACAATTTCGACGAAATAAATGTAACTAGATGGCAACAAAAATTCCTTCAACTGCAAAAGGAAATATTTTCCGTTAATTTTCACATAAGTAGTTTACAGACATTTTATTTATTTAAATTGATCATTATGAAATGAAAAAATATATAAACACTAAAACAAAGGAAATTCTTTCAAATCCAGGCTGAATTCCTAGAGTGCAATTGCAGCCGTAAGTAATTGTAAGCACGTACCCCAATTATCCTGAGTTTTCTTCACAAATAATGAAAATTCCTCCAATTCTGCTTCAACAAACTCCCGTTATCTCTCCTACCAATCACACCTCACCGGAGCTCAGAAAAAGAATAAAATAATGAATGTCGGAAAACACCTTCGATGTAATTATTTCGTCGTGCCGTATAGTAGGAATAGCCGCCTTGCACGCGTTTAATCCACTTGGCGAAGGCTCGCACGACGTTCAGTATAGAGCGAGAAATCACGCGAAAGACGTATGATTTTCGTGGCTTGCAAGGGTCGAAGTATACACAGATAAGATCCTTGCACCGCGCTATCATATAATAATATCGAAGTAATGGAGGGCTAGAGCTGCTGCTAGGTGAAATAGGTTTTCGAGCGGCGCCTTCGCGCGACTGCCGTTATTGGACGTAGAAGTGTGGCTACAAGGATAGAGTGGTCGTGATTTCATGTAGGTGCCGTGTGCTGTTACTACAGATACTAGTGTTGCTGAGTTACGGATATACTTATGTACGTTGTCTTATTATTTTATACTGCTTTTCTTAGGTCTTACTTTCTTACTGCTTGCTTGATCGTTGTAATTGAAATTTAATTATTTGTACCTTGATCGCGTTAAGATAGTAAATTAGTTTAGTTGCATGTTTTTCATTGACTTTTCTTCTATATACTTATACAAAATTAAATAGGTTAACATAAAATATGACAATGTGAAGATATGAACATATAAATAATTTAATTTTAAAACATGCTTCTATTTTTAATATTTTTATACGACTCAGAAACTGTAGAATAGTTTGACAGCGAATTTCAGTATAAAGAAAGGCGTAGTATTTACAAATATCTTATACTTATGTTTAAATTATCGCAGCATTTTCTAACAATAAATTATAATTTGTTTTCATTACGTTTAAATATCTCATACTCAATCTTTTTCATTTGACGCTAATTATGAAAGTAATGTTAAATATTATGGGAATTCTTATCTGTAATAATATCAAAAATAACGTTAAAAATATTATAGTTTTTTTTTTCATTTATATGAAAGTCGGGTATGTTTAAAATGAAAAACACCTGGCACGTATCATTTGAAATCCATAAAAGAATACAGGCTTTTTCAGCTTCCACTTTATACTCTACAGCAATAAAACCAAGACATTTATGTCCTTTTTAATATATTTAGTGAGCCTCCTGGAGAATTTTTTGAACCAATTAAGACTTTAATGCCCTCTGAAATAAAATAATGATGCAAAAAATATTACGTTTTTAAGCAAATTACTTGCTTTTGTTATTTTTCACTTTAATAAGAAATATCTTAAAAACGAATATCAGGTGCAATATTGGTTCTATACTCGCATAAGTAAAGAATATAAATTAAACTATGATGAAAATCGACCTAATTGAAATTCCATGAAAACTCAATTCATATAAAGTATACAAGTTCTATGACAATAAAGGTAACATTAAATAACAACTGAATATATTAGAATTAGTGCGTTATTCTAATTTTCATTGTTAGCATGAGCTTAGCAAGAAGCACAGCAACATCCAAATTCGTCTCGGATTTGTCTCACAGTATACTAGGTGTTTATTTGCATTTAGAGAGGCGTTTAAAGGGTTTAATTTCACAGAGGCGGTTCAGCTCGTTCATCATGCGCTCGTTTTCGGGACACAAGGTGCCTCATTTCCTCTTTCGGAC
Source organism: Gastracanthus pulcherrimus (assembly GCA_949152435.1). Taxonomy (NCBI): domain Eukaryota; kingdom Metazoa; phylum Arthropoda; class Insecta; order Hymenoptera; family Pteromalidae; genus Gastracanthus; species Gastracanthus pulcherrimus. The sequence continues at coordinate 34,027,438 of OX424573.1, forward strand.
TATAGGTATATATATAGATACACACTCACGGACAAATAAGTATATCTTTCAAAAAATACACACAAATCACACACTGAGATATCTAATATAGTATAACAAAATGCAAATGTATTTTTTATAAAATTATTATTTGTAAAGTAATTTAGAACTTTCTGAAATAAAGATTAATTAGTACATTTGTCTCAGCTATATTCATCTTAGACTTTCTTTGAAATAAAGGCGTTTTGTACTTAACAGTTATTCAAATCCTGAAAGAGCGTTCTTTGAGAAATAATATTCTCATTTATCTTGAATTTTTATTTACTTACTTGATTCCACATCCATATCAGTTGTGATAAATTCTATAAATATATGTTGATTATATGTAAGTAGATTTTAAAAGTATAATAACAGGAAAAAATTAATTTTTTTAGAAACACCCGGATTCCTAACAACGCTTCAATGTCCACCATAAAGATACCAACAACATTTTAATCATAGTTCTATTTTTCCCAAAAAAATAGTCTTGCATCATGTAAGTATAATACTGTTCTAAACGTATATATATCACGCATTCGCTTACGCAGCCATAAACTCATTTATCTAAATAATTACGCATGACCAGCAGTACAGGTACGTGTATAGCAACCGCACTTCGGCACGCATAATGAGGTCACGGGGGAGTAGTAGTAGTGGTAGTAGTAGCAGTATATAGTAGTCGTAGAGGTAGTAGTAGTAGTAGTGGTAATAGCAGTAAAGAGCAATAAGACGCCCAGCGCGACTTTGGCGGCTGTAGCTGCAGCTGCCCCGTGGTCAGGTTAGATTGCTTTTCGGCCCGAGAACGAGCCTCGATTACACGCGCAAAGCGCAGGTTAAACGGAGGGGAAATAGGAGATTTATGCCCACACGGCGCTCTCTCTCTCTGCGGCTCGTCCTTATCGTTGCCGCTGCCGTACCTCCCCCCGCGCTCATAATAGCGCCTTAACGGTACTCTAATTACCTTCGACACACTTCATCACCTTGCGCGCGCGTGCAATATTCCGCTAATTTACGAGTCGCGAATTTTTATAGGCGCATTTTAATCGATTCTTTCGGACGACGCGAGTGTTTTCGCGTTCCTTCAGATGTTTCATTCCTTCTTCTTCTTCTTCTTCTTCTTCTTCGTTAGCTCCTCGTTCGACGGCGATTTTAATTTTTAATCTCGAGAGCTCGTAAATTCGCGACGACGCTATTAAGAATATGATACGGGCGGCCGTTGTATATATTGCGATTATAGGCACTGTTTTCTAGCCGGGCGAAGGATGCGTGGAGACTGCAAATGAGAAAAAAGAAGTTGCGCACGAGCGCGGGCTTGGGTTTTTTCTTTTGGGCTATTTGAAGGAAAAGGGGAGACTAATGGAGGTTCGGGCGAGCGAGAGGCTCATTTAAATGAGGAGAGAGAAACGGAGAGAGGGAGTAAGGACATAAATTTCGATTTTTTGGAATATGAATGATGAATAATTGATTCTTCTCGATTTGTAGCGAATGAATGATTGCAGCGATAACCTGTTATTTCGTAAGTATCATGAAAACAACCGCTACTTTTAATTCTATTTCGTTTACTGAATTGTAAATTCCTATGCATCGATAATAGGAGATGGAATATATTAACGTTTCTTTTATAAAATGTATCTTTATTGCAGATTATACCTTCACATTCAACTTGTACATGACAAATTGTATTTATTAAGGACTTATAAAGGTTTCCAAGCTCCACACAGCCCACAAGAGCCAATCCTTATAATTGATTTTCATGATAATATGCAAATGCACGACTTTATCACAGATCACTTCGAAGAATCAATAATCTCCCAAACCAGGATAAAAAAAAGGGGCAACACCGGCACCGCGGCCCCAAAAACAACGAAATCCACTTCTTTTCCGCTCGACGTCAACCAACCGAAACTCATATATACCTACTGCAAGCCACAGCGCGAATATCGCCCACTCGAACGTTAAAGCGCGCAAAATTAATACCGCACGCGGCCTCGCAGGATCACGCGTCTCCTATAATCCCTCATCTTCAGCCTCTCTTTCCCCCTCTCCCTTCTTTCTATACATATATATACACGAGCCTGGTATATAATAATAATCCAATCCATCCCGTGGCTTGTAGAAATCCAATTTTCCGCATCGCTCGGCCGGCGGCCCGCGAGACTCCGAGGATGAGATTTTTCTGCAGCTGCGCGCCCGCGCAGACTGTGCAAACCGCAAAAGGGGATGCGGCGGCGACAGGAATGGCAGAGAAGAAGCGAACGAAACGCGAACCGCCGCTGCGCGGCATGATGGGGGCGCGCGAGCTGTGCTTAAACGGTCTAAATGAAGACAACCGGACGCGGACGCGATCGAGCTTTGCCTTGGGAGCTTCGTTTTTTAGCTGGCGGTGCCTGAGTTTTATGGGGTGTATCCGGGGAGCATCGTCTTCGTAATTGAGTACAGTGTTGCTGAGTGTGAATTCTTATTTTTCAATTGTTCCTTATTGAGCGATTGAGTTCGGCATTACGGTCGTTATTTTATGTCATTTTACTTTGTTTGATTTCATTAACGGGCAGTTACGTTGTGGTACAATAAATAGAAAAAAATTACAAATCAGAGAAAGCTAATAATACAAAATGACGTTATGTAGATGTTTATCGCTATAAAGTATATATATATATTTATATATATATATATATATATATATATATATATATATATATATATATATATATATCATCAAATATATACTTTATATATAAAGTATATATTTGATTATCTGTTACTGAACTTATTGTTTTAATTCAATTTTTAAACCAAAGACAAAAAGAGAGAAAAAATTCCGATATTTATTATAGATTTCTGCTGAACAAATTTTTCACGTTTTTGAAAGAAGAGCAAATTATCAAACTCAATTCATATACTATCATACATAATTAATTTGAATTAATAATTTAAAATCTTTATATATTTCAAACTTTATAAATTATTCAAATGGACTCGATTATATTTCCTTCGACTTTCGTAAAAATGAAATATAAATTGAATGAATTCTGAATGAATTTCTGTGATGACATTTTTTATGAAATTCTCTACACGTAATTTTGTTAGTAATATTAATTCTTTATAACACGCAATTATTTTTTTTATTGATAATATTGAAAGGAAGTCAAGCTTTAAGGTTTTAAAACTTCACTAGATTAAATTATTCCAATATTCAAAGTAGAAAAACCTCGCTACTCGTTTTAATTTGCGGCATCTATACACGCGAGAGATTCCCCACGAGGCCTTCCATCCTTCTCGATGCCTTTTTTTTCACGCGTGTTTCTTCGCCGCCTGCCTTTTTTGCGCTCTCTCTCCTCTCTCTCTTGCTCGTGTAAGCGCAAAGGAACGAAAAGGAGAGAAAGAGAACTGACAGAAAATCGCACTCACGAGAGGCCTGCGGTTACGCGGATGCGCGCCACATGTCGCACATTCCTCAGTTTGAATATCTCTCTTTCTCACTTTTATTCCACGGCTTCTCTTTTTCCCCCCGATGATTTCTGCTCTTTTTTACGCGCCTCGCGTCTCGTCTATGTCCTTCTTGAATCCGGCTTTCTTTACTCCGCGCTGGGGCGAGAAAACGAATGTGAAAGTGTTCCCACTTGCCAAATTACTTATTTCCTGTGACGAAATGATATTTGTCGTTAACTTTTATGTTCTACTTATTCTCGCCGTTTGAATTTTTAATATTTTTGGTTGAGATAATATATTTGATTTTTTTTAAACACGTAACAGATGTCCCATCCTGCGCTGCAGGATTGTTTTCATACTTTAACCAAAAGATTTCAATTTCACACTACTGTTCTGATTGGGACAAATAATTTTTCTTCATCCTATCGATACTAATGGTTTAATCTTAGTGCATACTATTAAATTAAACTGATCGGAAGCTAATGGTTAGATAAGACTATAAGCTTTTAGGTCAGCTATTACCTATACGTCCAGAAGTATTCTTATAAGTATAAACTGAAAATTTCTTAAAAAATAAAATAAATCATAAGAACAAAAATATGTTTTTCAAAATCACTATATCTGTTCCTCTATTTTCATTCTATCATACTGCATCTGTTTTCTGTATTATACGTGCTATTATTCTAACTGGTCCATGTATCTTTCATTATTTCGGCGCCTTTAGTTTTTGCGTTTCCTCCTTGCCATGCCATCAGCACGTTTCGTCTAGTATACATTCGTCGAAAATCGACCTCCACAGCTCTTTGGGCTACCGTCCGCGGTCAAATTATAAAGGATCCCACAGCCGTTCCACGATTTTCGACGATCTAACGACGGGTCTATTTTAATGCCTCTCATCTGATTTTAATGAGCTGCCGTAGTCGCCGCCACTGTTGCTGTTGTAAACGCAGTGTGATTTATGCATATCATTGAATAAATTTAGGCGATTAACGGTTTTTGTTCTTTTTTTCGCTGCCAAAATCCTTTTACGGAAATTATACGGCATTAGATAGAGGCTGAGTTGATCCAATTTTCAACGTTTATACTTTTATAACGAAATTTAGGTGTATTTATCTTAATCTTTCGTTTTATTAAGAGTTTAATATCGTTTGATGAGTTAAGTTTTTCCATTATTACTCAGATTTTAATATGTATAGTGTAATTTAAATTTATAATTTTAAATATTCGATTTCATTGAGAAGTTAAGAATTATTGAATTATTTCTAGAGTTATAGTATCTGAACCACCCTGGCAGAAATTTAAACCATCTTCATAGTTATCCAAATAAAGTAAAAAAATAGAACCTTAACATTAAATAAAATAAATTTCAGTTTTTTCGGAGTATTTAGTTTAACGGGAGACCACCAGAGTTTCATACCCAGTTAGCGACATTATTGATTTTTCATTTTACTCAGTTAATTTAAAAAGACAGAAATAAGAGTAATTGCATTATTTGTTATTTATATAGGTAAGTAGGTATAACATATTTGATAATTTTTTTCTAGTATAATATTACTTCGATTTCCCCAATCTCCAAGCACTCAATTACTTATTTCAGTCGTTATTTTTCCTACTATTCTCACAAATTGCAATTAAATATTTTCGATCCGTTAAAATTATATCCCCAAATTAATTTTCATCTCAGTCTAATTTCCACCAGAAACTACATCTATTTCTCAAGATTGTTAAGATTTCTTCTAGCCAAGATCGATTATTTATCTATTATTATTTATTATTTATTATTTATCCCCATCGATCCCAAAGTCCATACTCGCGCAACATGCAACTACACAGCCTTCCTACTCCAGCCGTAACAACAAGCTCACCGCATGGAGTCACAATCATACCTACACACACACACACACACAAGCCATTGCGAAAAAGCGCGAAGGCGCAAGTCGCGTCACGGAAGTCGGCGTAATAAGGAGCTACTGCTGCGCGTGGGAGCTGCACAGCGCTCTCGTGTATATCCCAGCAATTAGTCCGGCGCGGCGGAATTGCTCGTGCTCGCTGTATAGTGTGCAACGACGACGGCGCCAAGTTATATACCGCCATCGGCGAAATTTTCGTCGATCTTGATAATTGACGAATGGCGGAGGAAAGAAAAGAAATAGATGAAGAGAAGTCAAGCGGAGTGGCGCGCGGGTTGCCACACCTACGCGCACTTGAAAGTCATTCCCCCGTCGCCTGACGGGGGGAGTGTGTAAGAGTGTTACTGTATAAATATGTTGAGAGCATGAGTTTGAAAACGTTGGGCCTTGATTTTATGAATTTGGATCTAAGAGATATTTTTTCTAGTTGAACGTCGTTTATGAAGTAAATTGATAGCTTTACATGGCCCGGCGATATATTATGAAACGGGTATAATATTCCATGAAATTATTTCTTTTCACATAAGTTTCAATGATATTGCAAACTTTTTAGCGCTCAAGTATGTGTTTTAACTCAAAAACGATTTTTTATTCTCTATTTATAGTGATCAAATATTTCAAGAGCCTCTTTTTACATCGCCGGTGATATAATGAGTGACCACTGTACATGTCATGCAAACAATGTTCAACATGAGTGAGACAATATATTTCTTAACAAAAAAAGAGAACAATAATTTATGATCATATTGTATTATAAAAACTTAAGACTGGGCCCATTTTAAAACAGATTTTGTACCACAGGTAATCATTGCCACGGGCATTTCCCTTTCCACGATTTTTTCACTCTCGTACGACTCGTAAGTTTCGCACACGAGCCTTTCGGAATTCAATTAAATTCGATCATCTCGCGAAGCAGCTTTTATTTCCCAAACAATTGACCGACTTGTACCGAGAAGAGCCGAAATCACGCACGCGTAATCGAACTCGAAGCCCTGCAACCCACCGAGAAATCCGTAAAAACCCGTAAGCGCACGAGACACGGAGAAAGAGATGAAGTAAGAGCCGGTAGAGCAAACGGAAAAAATAGAGTTGGCTAAGAGAAGCGAAATGAAAAAAAGAATAAATAAATCGCTCGAAGCGTTCGTCGCGAAAAAGAAGCAAGAGAAGTGTATAAGGCGAGTGATGCGGAGCGCGATCGAAGCATATTGCACCAGGCGCCTCGAGGGTGAAAGGAGAGCAAGAGAGCGAAAGAGAGAGAGAGAGTATGTGTGTGCAGGAAAAGGCCCTCCGGTGCCAATCCTCGGATAAATGGCAGTTACGTGGCCGACGGTCATTTTCGCGTCACCCGAGCGCTCGGCGACTGCTCCGTCTCCCACATATAGTCTCTCTCTCTCTCTCACTCTCTTTGTTCCGTGTGTGTATGTACATGTGTGCGTACAATACAGGTATACATTGTGCTGTATCGACGCGAATTGTGCAAGTGAGACCGAGACTGTACATGTAACACACAGCGCGTGGCGGCGCCCGACTAGAATGTAAGATAATGACGTTCGACGAGCAGAGGGACGCTCGAACTGTAGTAGGACGTCGTCGGCGAAGATCGAATTCACGGGAGGTTTCGGAACGGTTGCGGGGCACAGCTGGAAGAGAATTTTGAGGAAAATTTTCGCTGCGTAGCTCGCAGCTGTGTGTCTGAGGAGCAATATCGCACCTCCAGGGTCGAAGGGAGATGAATCGTTCCGGAGCGTGTGCTGAATATATTTGATGTAAAGATATTGCTGTTGGGATCGAAGTCGTTTGTCTATAAATCTTTATGTTTTATAGTGTGTTAATTTATTTATTTATTTAATTTTAGTCATTACAGAGTGTTTAATGTTTGTATATGAATGTATGTGAATAGTTAAGAATATTTAACTGGATGTTTAATACAATGCGAGTTCAACCCAAGTATTTATACTTTCATTAGCGGTTATACTTATAATTTGTATAGATAATCTATTAATCTCAGTCAATTTTTTATTCTTTTAAAACAAAAAAAAATTATTTCATGAAATCTAGCCGTAGATAACGTCAAACAATGCCGTATCTACTGCAAGATGTCTCATCTTTTTTGTATACTACTAAAATCTGGAAAGATTGCAATAATTCAAAACAGTTTATACTGTTAGATAAAAATTATATTATTATGAATATAATGAAAACTGTAATTCGAATAATTGATAGTATAATGTTGATAATACAGTAAAGTGCAAAATTGTATAATGTAAAAGGTATGATAATAGAACCAGTTTTATGTATTAACTAATGATTACTCCTACTCCAGTTAGCAAATTTTAAGACTACTTATCGCGTTTCAATATTTTTCCGAGAATAAATTGATAGATTTCTATTTATAAAGGAATTCAATCGTTGATTATAATCAGGTGTAAAAAAACATTACAAAATAATAGTAAAGTTATAGCAATTTACAATATTCCTGCACAAAATTACGCTATTCGCATAAAATTTAATTAACGCCTTAAAAAATGTATTGCAATAAACTTAATAAAATATCACCCAATAAAATCCCTCTTAATCATCCTCAATCTCCTGTACAAATTGACAAGCATATCTCCAATTTCATACCGAATCCACACATAAAATAATCGCACGGCCGTATTCCATGAAACTCATGAAACTTCCAGTGCACTTTGCGCTCGTCGAAAAGCCGCGCACTCGATGCCAGCTCCTTGCTTCGAAGCCTCATAGAATCATTAAAGAATTTACGCTCCCGCGAGGCAGATCTAACCGAAATCCCGTTTTTAATATTTGCTGCCCAGCCCGTTAACGCGACTCAAATCGACCTCTCGTAGCCGCTGCCGGTGCACACATACCCGCACACACACACACACACACAACAGCTCGCGAACAGTAAACTAGAAGCTTATTACGGATTATCCGCACGAGCCTGCAACGCCGCGGCACTTTATTACTCGCGCTCTATACTCGGCCTGCAGTGGCCGCTCGAAGCGTACCTAGCCATTCCGAGCACTTTTTTCTTTTGGCTCTATCTCTCTCTCTCTCTATGTGGGCTTTTTACTTTTCCCATCAGCGGCGCGTACCGAGGATAGAGAGTCGGTGTGCTCTGTCGAGTGAGCTGCCGCAGGAGCGCGATTTTTCAAAAGGCGAAAATTAAAACGGACGCGCGAAATGCGGTGGGCATTGCTCACAACGATACCGCTAAAATAGCTTCTCGAGAAAAATCGCTGCTGATTTTTACGAGGAGGTTAGAGGGTGAGGCACATTCTGAGTAATAGCCCGAGGCTCTGTAGCTGGGCGCAGTGTGGTTTATTTTCGTAAAGTGCAGTTTATTGTTTTAATTTGAGTTGAGATTATTGCGCTATTTTACGAAGAGTATATTTAGAGAAATCTGCAAATAATCAAAACATTGGCTCTTTAATAAATAAAATTCTACCATTTTCGCGCTAGTATTATTTATTTCTTTATTTTTTTAGTCAAAATCGATATTTCTAAGCATTTATTCCACACCCATAAAGATACAACTTTAAAATTTCCTTAGTTCCTAAGGCCTATCATTAGATATAGTAGTTTCTTCCTATTAATTCAACGCGTATACATTAAAGATTAATAAAAACGTTTTAAAGTCACATATATTTTATAATACAAGAAGCACGAGAATGTATTTCCTTCTGCACAGCTAAACACATCCCGTATCTCATAGGCTAGGCAGCATCCTCTCTCTCACTCGCAGTATAGCGCAAACCTCTCTAATGCCCTTTTGACATACGACGCGTAACGCACGTAATTTCCCCGCTAAATTGTTTTTACTCCTCGGCCCTGCGGAAAAGAAGAAGAACCTCGAACCCGCGGTAATACCCATTAAATAAGCGACGAGCCTATACATTAAACTCCTACCTCCCGTGTATAAAATATATCCCCTACGAGCGGACAGAAATAACCTATACGAGCGAGCCGAGCCAAGCAAGAGATAGAGGAGAGAGAAAGGGAGGAGTATAACAGTCGGCTCGGCCGCGAACTCGCACATAACGATTTCTTAGGCACTCGCTCGGCGGTGCGCAGATTTGCCCGGCCCGATAAGAACCTGCGCCCAGTATTTATATATATACACGGAGAGTATACACGGTCGCGAAGCGTGACCGACCTTGCGCGAGCGCGCGTCCATCTTCGCGCAGCAGCTGTTCGTCGATCGTGAATTTTCCGGCAGCGGTCCGCGCACCATGAAAAATGCAAGGGTAGGTGTATGAGTGTATTGCGGAGTGGACATCGGTCTTGCTATGCTTGGGCGCGGTAACGGGCGCGAGTTACATGCATGCAGGATAGGCAGGAGATAAGAGAGAACCGTTTTATTTCGCGAAGGAGAGTTGTGGGGCTGTGTGCGCTGTAGTTGGGTATAGGTGGTGCCGCGCTCGGCAGCTGCAGCTGCGGTGGCTTTTGTTTTTGCAGCGGGGTACCGCACCGTATATTAGATGGGCTTGGTGCGGTATTCAAATTAATGGTGGAGTGAAGTTTTTGCATGGTAGCAATTTGGTTAAATGTGTATTAATGCGTAAACATGTAAGTAACGTAGAGGTTCAAACCTGACGAATTATGTTTATTTAGATGTACTGTCTGGTCTGTGTTGTTGTCTTTGAGAATTAAGGTCTTTTGTGGATGCTACGCTGGGACCTCATAATGTTTTATTATTTAGGTATTAGATCGAAATTTGTTTGACGTTTATGTATAAGTTATAATAGAACTTTTTCTAAATCTACTGAAATCAATGTAATTAATCGACATTTAATTGTTGATTTTTTACATTGAACTTAAGGGGGTAGATTTTAAAAAAGACTGAAAATTTGAAAAAAATATACGACGGCAACTGTGAGTTTGTTCAATTTTCAGAATCACCGATGAAGACAATAGGTAGCAATGGGTTAAGTTGAATATATTTTTTTTGATGATTTTTTAACTTCTTTGTCATGTACGTAATATAATTAAGCATACAATTGAATATTCTTACACATATCATGTATGGTACATACCTGTTCTAAATCTGCTTTTTTTTAGTGTTACAGTATTTAGGAAAAATAAAAACTTTTGTATGGGAGCACTTAAAGGATTAAATAGCGTTTAGAACCTTCATTAATATGGTTATAATTTATATTTAATTAATAATAGAACTGAGAAAATTATCCAAAAATATAAAATAAAATAGCGATTTGTATAATATTGTAAAAGGTGTAAAGAATCTAAATAGAAAAGAAAGCCGCAACACAGAGAAAGCAAAGTTTCTCTGAGATTACAGATCTCCTCTCACCAATTATATAGTAACTGATAAAAGTGAGGACCATGAAGCAGCAAGTGCATTTGTTTAAAATTTATCATAAATGAAGAACTTTGCCGCGATATTTATTCACATATCGTTACGTTGGTACAGTTTTTTGTTATGCATACCGATTTGGAGCAGATTTAAAACAATAATAATAATAGAAGTGCTAAAGTTTGTATGTGTATTTGACTTTTATAATTAAAGTGTTAAAAATAATATACTTTTATTTAATACTATAGTATCATTTTAAATTTTATGAAAAACCTGTAGATGATTTGAATAGGTACTATTTAATCATTTAATAACTCCATAATTTAAAATATTTATTTTAATGTGATTAAAGCATTTGAATTTAAAAAAACTTTAATAGTTAAATATCTTTCTCTAATAACCTTTTGTTCAATCCAGAAAACTCTTCAGAAGCACTGGTTAAAATTTATTGGATGTATTTAAGCGTAAAAATTCTGGTGAATTTAAGATTTTAAAAAATGTACAGAAGATATTTAAATTATTTTCAGCTATCTCAGGTATTTAACGCATTCCCGAGAAGAATTTTCCGGGCGCTATGAACAAAATGTACGTTTATACTTGACCGTAACCGGCTGTGTAGTACCTCGATAAATGAAAGAACCGTTTCGCGCCTCTTTTGTGCGATATACTACATACTAAATTACTTTGATGTATCTCCTAATATGCGAAGAAATTATGTATTATAAATTGAAATTAAAACTAACGTTCTGATTTATTAGCTAATAAAATGTGTCAAATACATATTTTATTAGGAAATATATTATAACGACGATGGACATTTTAATATACTTGAACTTACAGTTCTGAAACTTTTAGTATGTATGCAGTATATTCTTTTCGAAAATAAAAGTGCTATATTTCTCTTTTTGAAGTTCAATATTCTTCTAAAGTACTATTCATTTAGAATATACCTGTAGTCTAAATTAAAATTATGTCCCATTAAAAGCCGCATATACTTGCAGATATTAAGCTTCATCTATCTGCTGTGAAAACCCTGCTTATACCTGCACACCCAGACAAAAATCAAATCAATCACGAGACTGCAAAACAGCATCAAAGTTACGATAAAAGAAGCCAAGGAAAGGGCGAATGAGATTAGGACCGAGACCAATGATCCAGACCAAATTAAATCGATCGCCTTCCACTGCAGGTTGCCCCCAGGTCTAAGATATCCCAATTGTACCCAACACGCGTACATATACACGCAAGCGCTCGCGCGTCGTACACATATGAATACTGGCTCGACCGGATGACCAGCCAGCATATCGGCCGAGTCGAATATTGTTATACCCTACGTGTATATATGTGACGTACAATACGGATGATGCCCGCGACGCTGCCCCACTTGCGGCGATTTCTCGCTCGCTTCTTCGTCTTTCGCTCGACCGACTGCCAGCGAAATGCTCGCTTTTGTGTCCGAGATGATGCTGGCGTTACTTTTTCATTTTATTTTGGTTTCGTTTCTTTTCCTTTTTTGAGTCGACGTCGCGCGCTGAAATTGCATCGAAACCACTAAGTGGAGAGCGATGTATTTATGCGAGCGAGCGAGATTGCGCTCGGCGAAAACGTTGCCCGCGCGGATTTAATAATATCTTATTGTTTGGGATTTCTTTTTCATCGGGAGGAGGATATTGTTAAATCGAATTATATACTTTTTGATTAATGTGGGTTGGTTCGTTTCGTGTTTGTGTGTATATTTTTAAGAGTGGACTTTTTTGTGTATATCGATGACAGCACCTATTCTGTAAAACATTAATTAAAAGAACTATATTATACATAATGCATTGTATTTTTAGTGGCAATCACATGGCTTTTGCATTGAGTTTTCGTCAATATATTATATAGAAACGTTATTTCGAACGCACGCTTCAACTAATTACCTTAGCAGTGGGGACTGTATGTTACGATGATATCACGAGCATCAAATATTTGCTATGACTAATAGCAAATATAGGGCCATAACGTATAACGCATCCGATTACGTCGAAAAATCAATGGTACTCTACACTTTACTGATAACAGTAATAAATAATTAATAATACTTATATTTAAAAATGAATATCGACTATCTACTTTATTATACATGTTTTTATCTTATTGATATTGTCTTATCTACAGAGCGACCATTTGTATATATTTATGCTAAACTTACGATTTTGCTTACAAAACTGCGTGACAATAATTCAATAACAATACGGCGAGGAACATCCCGGCCTCTATAAAACTCCGTAAAAGCCAATAAAAACGTTTCCGCGTAATTAACAAAACAGGATCACCGTCCCGTATATATGCGCAGCAAAACGAGCCAAGCGAGCAAAAGCGCTTCATCCCGGCAATAAACAGCGCACAATACGCTCGTACATGCATTCAAACGATCGCCGCGGCATAATACGTACCCCGTTATAGTCCGCGATCGCGGTGCTCCGCTCGAGCATTAACATAATCCCACAGTAATTTCCAGCGCAATATCGAGGCATCAAAGTGTCATCGAGTCGTTTTCACGCGATCCCCTGACTGCGGACTCACCTGCGCCATCGAAGGCGTATATATATATATATACATATACACATACACACGACCGCACGTATCGCTCGTTTTTTCTCCTCGAGCGGTGCAGCGCACGCGGGCATGATACGGCCTGCGAGTGGAAAACGCCGATTTCACGGAGGCATCGCGTCCGCGTTCCCCCGCCCGTTTGCACAAAAAGAGCAGAGAACAAGACTCGATCGACGTCCTCGTCGTCGTCGTCGATGCAGCTGATCGAAAGAGAGGGAGGGGAGAGATGTAAGACCACCCCGCGGATACGCGCTTGCGTTTTCCCTTTTTTTTCTCTGTGCCTCGCTGGTCTTGCTCCTTTTTCCGCGTGCTTGGTTCTTGCTCGGGGTTTTTTCACGCTCGCTTGGGCCGTTCAATTAGGTCTCCTTAGACGTTAGACGCGTTTTCTTTTCTCCATCGAGCGGCACGCAGCGCAACTCGCGGGTATAATATCCAACATTCGAATGGGGGTTAGGCTTCGGTGATTATTAATTATCGGCGCTTCGCGGTGGCGTGGCGGTGGCGTAGCCTCTTTTTGCGGGGGCGTGCGCTTTCGTTCTGCGGCGAGGACGCAGTCGACGTCGGGGATTCAATCGCAGGGTCTTTTCTTTCGCAGAGGGGGAGATGGAAAAAAGGTGAATGTTGCGGACAGGAGGGTTTAATTATTTGTTTGGATTTTATCATTGTTTTCTCGGGTGATTTGTAGTTTTTGTATAGAATTTTCTGTAAATGTGCAATATTTAGCGTTATACTTTGAAGTTTCAAATATATATATAATAGTATTGTTATGTATTTACAATTATTCATTCATTGTAGTTGAAAGTAACTATTAAGAAAATAAATGTTCCAGTTTCGAAATTATTTAGATTATTCGATAACTTAACAGGCACAATTATTGCAAATTTACTCTCGAATTGTTATTAACCCATGAAGAATCGTATCGACTAAAATTAATATAGTAAACAACTTAAATATTTCATTCTTGATATTCTTCAAAGGTTTTAAAGAATATTATTATGTCATCAAAGTATACGAATATCTTTCGGCCCTGCAGTCCTAGGATGACCTTATGCATTAAGCTCTAAATTATATTTTTAGTTTAAAAACAAATAATAAGAAGCAAAGGAGCCATTTTTATTATAAGTATAAGCGCCATTTAATCTTTCATTGTGCTGCATCTAAAAATCAAAACATACTTTGACTATATCCAAGTAACGTTTTAAGAGTTTACAAAAAAATTAAATGAAAAAAACTTGTCTTATCGACTCAATAAATGTAATTCCGCACTCGCAATAACGAGATGAGATTTCAGCCATTCTTACGTAATTAAGCAATTTAAATCAAAATCGAATCCCGTTGAATTTCTTTGACGAAGTAAAAAGCCGATTATAAAGACTTACCGATCTCTTTGAAGAATCGGCACCCTGCCGAACGATCTCAAGAGGAGTCGGTATCGACGGCCTGCCGAGATACCAATCCTCCCGGGGATTGTAATTGTCAAGGAGCTTTAGCAGTCGCGGCACATTCACGTAATTGTCGTCGTCGAAGTGACAAAACCACCTGTAACACAAAGAAAGAAAAATTAATTAGCCTCAAGGTTTTCATTACTTCGTGTACGTGGACTGAAAATGGAATGCAATATTATATCGATAACTGTTTGACAACAAGAGCTTTTTCATCAACTTTTGTTTTCGGCATTGTTTTATTTATCTATCAAACTTATTCACATACTTAATATAATATCAAGAAGAAATTATTTTTCTTTAAAGAACTTTTTTTCATTGTTTTTATTATCGCTAAACAGTCAGACTACTATTGTACGAATATTGTTTGTGTGCTATTAATATAATAATAATTTATGTTGACTAAAATCCATGCATTTCTTCATTATAAGCTTCAAGTATATAGTCAGCCACGATCATAACACAATCACTGCACGCGTCAGTAGATGGGAACGCTATGTTAGGATTCTTCCTGGAACGTCACATGTACGAGTTCTCATTCGAGCTGAACAAACTTCCTACAGAGCTTGTTGTCCGACAAACTTTGAAAACCTTATAAAAGAGTTTACTTTTATAAGGTTACTCTAAACTTACAACTCGGTAGAAAATAACTGTTTCATTTATACTGATAATGAATATTTAAAAAATGTATTCAGAGAAATATAATGGCACGAGTCTTTAATTATATTTTAAATGATACCAAAGTATACTTAGGAATTTAATTTCATCACGATAATGCAGTAAAAGTATAACATTTATTTTCTCGTTTATTTCTGCGATATTAAAAACAGTTAGATTAGAGAAAAATTTGGTACTTTTTAAAAACTTTGTGGAAACAATAAATATGAATCTTCCAAAACATCAAATAAGAAATCTCATTACGAACAATAGGTTTCTATATAATATATACATTATAAACATATTAAAATAATAGTAGCCAGTCAGTCTTTCACCCACAATAATTAAAAAAGAAAACCACCATGATCACGACAATCACAGTACAGCCCATCAAGACAACGACCAGCTCTCAACTTCATCATAATCCACTCCACCTACGACAAAGCCCCTACAAAATAAGAACGACCCAACCGAACAAAAAAAGAAGTACCACCATAAAACAGACGCAGAAACCTCGAAAAGTCGGCGCGTTCCACGCCAGTGACCCCCGCACAGGAGCGCGCGCGCTCGCCGTCTCGGAACCATCGCGAGTGACGAGGGGGTTGCCGGTGCGTGGGAAAGCCTGCCTCTCCACTATATAACATCAGTCCCACAGACACACATACACGCGACGCGTGCGACTTAACTTCTCCCCCTCTTTGCGTGCATGCGTCCTCTCCTCTCTGGCGCGCGCGCCGAACTGCACGCAGTCGAAATAAAGGGAGTCGACGGCGGCCCGCTTAAATTACCGGGCGCGTGCAGCGCGTACACACGCATGCATTGTAGCCCGGGGGCGACGCGTGCGACTCGCGCGGACATCGTGGACGTGGACGGTCGGTCGTGTATACGTATGACTATGCCCTGCTCAAAAGATTCTATTGGGAATCGGGTACTTTCCGATACAAATTCCCGATTAAAACTGATTCATTTTATGTTAAATATTTATTGCGACGTGATATATTTTGGTGAAAAAGGTTATTTTTGCAAAAGTTTATGTGTTCTCCAGATATCATTCACTGTTCTTATATGAACCACTCTTTTAGTATTTTTAACTTATTTTTAGCAATTAATAGCACTTTTTACAATATATGTTGAATGGGTTTGATTATTTTTTCAATAGGATAATGCCCCATTAAATGTAAAAGTTAAACCCATTAAATGTACATTGTAAAAAACATTATTAATTATTAAAAATAAGTTAAAAATATGAAACAAGTTGCGCATATAAGAACAACGAATGATATCTAGAGAACACATAAACTTTTGCAAAAATAACCATTTTCACATGAATATATCATGTGACGATAAGTATTTAATATAAAATTAATCGGTTTTAATTGGGAATTTGTATGGGGAAATACCCCATTCTCAATAGAATCTTTTAGACAGGGCGGGCAGCGTGCGCCTCATGCGCGTTGGCGTGACTGGGGTGCAGTGCGCAAAGGAGATCTCGCGAAATACACGCTTCGAAGATGGATTCGATAATAATGTAAGGGGCGTGGGGGTATGCTCGGTACGTTAGAGATCAGATGCTTCTTTGGGAAGATTCTGAGTAGTTTTGGGTAATGTGGTATTTAGATGGTGAATGGTCTTTTGTTAATAGGAGATAGAAATGTTAATGGCAGTCACGATATTAATATTTATTGATCAAATGTGTTTGTACAAAATGAAGCATTTTTTATCTTGAATTATTCAACATCTAACGCGAGAGTTTCAGTTCTATATACACTGCTAAGTAAACAAGTATTTTATTGAAAAGTCATAATAACGAACGTTTAACATCTTTTTTTCATTTCACGCATGGTTTTCTAGCATTTAATAATTGCTTTCTGCAAAAATACATTTTCGTCACATTTCACATGAATATAATTATTAAATTTGATAATTTATATTACATTTGAAATAATGGTATACAATTTATATTAACAAATAGAACGGAAAGAATATCTGCTTTATTAATGGATACAGTTAAATATTCACTTGTATTGGGAATCTATAAATATAATGAGATGCTAATCTTTATTCAAGATTAAAATAGCATTCATTTACAAAAATGCCCATATCTGCAATAAATTAATTATGTACGTATTATTCACGTATTATTCACGGAATGTTTTCACAATTTTTCAAATACTTACGTAATGTTATAATATTCGAAAAATTGTTAAGAAATTCCGTGAATAAGCGCTTCTTGTGTAAATACACACACCTCTTTCACCGATTCTCCCCCAACTTTTTCGCCCTTCTCTTTCTTGTTGCTTTTGTGAGGCACTGATTGACACGGGGATGTATTCAGTGAGCTGGGAAAAGTCCGCCTCTCTCGATTCAGATTGAGAATGTAAGTATAGCATGGACGTGCGGGTAGATAGTACGTATATACATATATTATAATCCTCTTTCGGGGCGCCTAATTAAAGTGATTACGACTCAGGACCCTTTTTATTTGCGCCGTACTTTTAAATATAATTCAGCTTGATTTCTGTAATCACACCGGCCGAGGATTGTCGAGCGAGGAATGACTGAAATATCGTGCTGGCAATTTTTTATATCGTGCAATTTCGTTGTGTCGTATACATGTGATCATTTGTATTGTTGTCCGTATTTAATTATAGTTATTTTCATACATTGTACTCTCATGCACGTAGATCTAAACGAGATAAGTTTAAAAGTATAATTTCAAAAAGTTGTGATTTTAATCAGATTTATACGATTGAATAAACTGTTGATTGCATTTTTATTATACCCGGAGAAAATTTAGATGTTTCCGGATGTTTATAGTGTAAAGTAAGAGAAATAAATTTTAATACTCTAAATAAATAATTATCAACAATATTAATTTTGTTATTTATTTATTTATAAATCAAGCTCATGTATGGTAAGCTATTACTTATCTCACACATGAATCTATAATAATGTAATAAAAATAGACATACAACGTGAAATAAATGTAAAAAATCGAGGTAAAAGAACGAAAAGTCACGTAAAACTAACAAAACATAACGCAAAAGTAATGTACAATAATGTAAAATGCCGAGAAAATATCGAAATAGAGCATACTTGGTAGTCAAATGACCATTTTTAGTTAAATGACACGGTTTTTAAATAAATAACTATCCATTTAGAACTATTTTTTTACAAATGGCTTATTTCAATTGCAAAACCATTTGATAAACAGTTACATTTGTGCTAGGGATGTAAATAGCGGAAAAATATCGTAAATAATGTAATATAATGACGTTCAAATAACATACAGCAATTCAAACTAAAGAAAAACTAATACCAAATAACGAAAAATAAAGCGATATAACGGGAAAAGAAAGCAAAATAAGGTAAAATAATGTAAAGCAACTGAATATTTTATAATATAGGGAAATAAACATTTTTTGTCTTTCTTATCTTCACGTCATGATATATATATCAAAAACTATTATTATACCATTTAAAATACTAATAATCCACGGCTAGTTCTCTGATTCAAATTTGGCTATTGATTAAATTAAATTCACATGGAAGACAGCTGCAGAATGCGACATCAGTCTTATCTTCGGCACTCAAGCGTCAACGGCACTCAGCGGCGGAGCACGCGTCGGATAAGCCCGGTATCAAGTATTGATAGATTAATCGTCGTGATTCGACGGTGGTTTCGGGAAAATTATGTAAGAAAATATTTTATTAAAACTTCCAATTTATCAGCATCAGTGGTTCAGTGGTAGAATGCTCGCCTGCCACGCGGGCGGCCCGGGTTCGATTCCCGGCTGATGCATGCTTTTGCATTCTTTTTGCAGGTATAACTATAAGAATATGCAACATACAACAATAAACAATAACGTTGTACTGTCTTGATCCGATTTTAGGACTAACTTATTATTTATTTCTGTAATAGTACTGTATAAGTTCATATACGTCTGGAATCGAGAAATTTAAAGCAACAATTGACCATATTATAGTGTCGGTCGTATACGCGTTCAGAGAAAGATCGGGTTGCTTTTGAACGCGAAGCTGGTAAAGTTTTTCCTTATATTTTTGAGCCGACAATGGACTATCAAATTCTGCTTAGAAGAAGTAAGTTTGCATTATTGTCATGCAACCTTGCGTACTATTGGCAATAGTTTGTCAATAAGTTGATTGATTTCTTCCCACTGGAGAGAAGTACATAAAAACACTCTTTTTCTGTTATCAACCTGATTTTGATTTCTCATAAAACAAGTTTAATACGTCTTTATACTTATATGCTATATAATCATCAATATTATATCAAACCATCAGCATCTCACCGCAAGCAATCATAGTTGTAATTTTGATTGCTTGCTCGTCCACGTTCTCCAAATACCAGCGGCCACAAACCTTTCATTTTACAAATGAAAAAAAGCAGCAACAAAAAATCACAGAGCAATGCTGGCAGCTAAAACCCTCAATGATCGAGCGCAGGATCGAAGTAAAATAGCCAATTAGGAAAAATTGCGAAGTTCCCCGTTCGCGACTCGATTCCGCTATACAGATACTCGTTACACGCAATAGATCGGGCGCACAAACATACACACACTTACAGTGAGAGTCACCGGATGCTGCTAGCCGAATGAAATTATACACGCCGAAGAAATCGGTTCGCAAGAACTCGGGATCACCTTTCCTCCAGCATCCTCTGGCTTAGCTATATCCCTGCAGCTCGGACAGCCATGGACAGCTTGCGGCTCACGCGATTCTTTTTTTTTACTCTCGTGCTCTCCGAGACTCGAGGGCTCTAATCCCCGGCCTAGGATTCGAGCTCTACTTCTATAATTTTATAGGAATCTTTGCTTTTAAAGTAAAGACTCTACGAGGACACGCAGGTATTTTTGCTATTTCTTGTTTGATCACAAAATGCTGGCTAATTTTTACAGAACAGAAGTAATGATGAAGAAGAAAAATTAAAGGAAGATGTAGACAACATTAATGTAGATTATAGCTACGTCATTTCCATTAGACTCAATAAATGAATTTAGAAGCGTCCGTAGATTAGTAATCAATAACATGGTTCAACAATTTAGGCTTTCTAACCAATTTCTAAGAATCATCCTCGTTAGTTTCCGTTTTGGCGTATACATATACCAGAATGATAATTATTATAGACAGGCAACAGCATAGATTTAACAATACAAATCCATTGACAAGATTTCCCCGTCTCTTCTTGCAACATTGTGCCGATGATCGTTAAAACAATGCATTACCCCAGCTTTCTTGGCACACTCTCGACGAATCACTACATTTATTACATTACAAAAACCTCCGGACACAGTTTTGCACCATTCTGCACCACCACGATCAGCCAACAAATAAAATGAAACGAGACGAATCAATCGATTCATGCGCGCGGCGATCGAACCGCCGATCAATCAATCAATCAATCAATCAATCTTTCACTCTCCCATTATCTCCATTTCCCCATCTGCATCTTGCTCTCCATCTCGGTCGGTGCACCGTACGCCGCCGCGAGCCCGCAGCGCGGAGACGCCGCCTTATACTCGTCGTCGTCGTCGTCGTCCCTGTTCCCCGGGGGCGAGCGCGCGCTCTCCACAATAACGACCGTAAACGCAGAAACGAAAGTATGCAGGCTCGCATGTGTGGTAAGTCTATGTACGTACGCCCTGATCGTGGCGCATGCACGTGTAGGTATAGCTACGGCGCTTGTAGCTGCGCGTGTGCATGTATACGTGTAGTGAGTGTGTACGCGAGAATCGGAACACGCTCAGGGGCGTAGGGACTTTACGTATTGCTATCTGGTCTTTCTGAAAGTATGTGCGCGAGTTATCGTTTGAGTGAGTATATTTAGTAGCTTTTTATTAATCGGATCGTAATTAATTACTTAGGAATGATTTATTTACTATATGTATTTCTATGAGTATCTGGTTTAATAAATTCATTTCGGACGAGCGCTCTCAATGACACGACAAGGAATTTAATGTTATCATGGCATTGAGATATATATCTGTAACGAACTTCAGAGAGATTTTGCGCAACCGGTAGCATTAATAATTATAATTTGTCGCATGAAGTATATGAATATCGTGGAAATAAATCATACTGCATGTGTTTACAAGGTAATTATAGTTTAAATTGTATAATATAACCATATCTTATAGGATTAGTTAAATAAGTAGAAAGATAAATTAAATGGCGATAATTTTAATGCGTACATTAACTGAAGGGATCTGTAAAACTAGTGTGATTTTTATAAGTCTTGACCACTATGTGTTATATTCTAAAAGTATAGCTCTTATAACTACGATTGGTCCATGAAAGTTTGTTAGCTAAATATAATTATAATATCAATGATTTTTTTTATTATTTAAAGTCGCATCCCCCAGAGGATATTAGCGACACTTTTGATTACATTATATTAACATTAATTTTAATGTTGGTACATAAATGTTATTTTACAAAATTTACAAATCACTACACAATATTTATATGTATGTATGTACATACATACATTCACCATTATGATATTATTTTTTGAATTTGCGAACAACGTGTGATAGCGGCAAATATGATTGCCAGAGTACCATAAATTAGTCAAATTTTGTTAACGATATGCGACCAGACCTAAACAGCTAACATACGCTCGTACAGAAAACGTACTCAATCAAGACAGCCTGCAAATAATCATCAAATAACGATGCAGCTTTGTATATAAATCCATTCCGCAATGCAATTACCAGGCCGTAATAAATGAACGCAGTTACACGCAGTCATCCACCACACACATTCACATCTCGTATATTTAGCTATGCTGCTGGTGCTGCCGTTGCTGCTGCACATCTACGCAGCGTCGTTACATACGCCCCTGAGCGCAGGCGCAGGCCCTAAAGCGCGCAAGGACTCTACATATATACCGTGCGTATACTCTCTCGCGTATACATATACATATAGCTCATATACGATCGCGGCGAGCGCCTCTCCCTATCGGCTCGAGCATCGGCAGAGCAGTCCCAGGGCGAATCCGCGCAATTACCGTGCGCTCGCTCGCTCGCTCTCCAACTAACTCGACTTACCCGCAGCGCGGTATACATACATGCGCGTACATGTACGTGCACTGCGCCTCGTCTCTCCTTTTCTCTCTCTCCCTCTCTCTCACTCCGTCTGTCTCCGTCTTTTTCTAGGCCCTTTTTTCTACACGTCCTTCCGCCCTTCACTATAGCGTCTGTCTTTCCAGCGGCTGCTAGCGCGCGAGCACTTGCCGATTTATCCCGTGGCGATCGAGCGAGGAAAGCGAGAAGCAGAAAGGAGGGAGAGAGAGAGAGAGATAGCACGGAGAAACAGAGACAGGACTGACAGACACACAGTGAAATACGTTAATTATGTAGCTGGGGTAATAGCGAGAGAGAGAGAGAGAGAGAGGAGGGAAAGGAGTATGGGGAATTAGAAGAGTATGCGCGCTAGGGCAGTCTAGCGGTTTTTGCGCGAGAGTCGAGAAGACCGCGGGTGCATCGCCGAGGCGTTAATTTTTTGTACGATCGCCGCTGCGCGAGTGCAATTGCGGATTTTTGCAGCCGGCCGATGCATATGGGATGTGTGCGCGGAAATTAGAGGCGATTTAAATTCTTTGCGCGCGCGTTTGTTGCGTCTAAAACCGAGATGTGGATCGTTTTCCGTGCGTTGTGTAGTTGCGCAGTGGAAAATATGCATAGCGCGGCTTTGAGATTATACTACTCGCTCGTATTTACCGACGATATAAGTTATGGGCCTTTTTTGCCCAAAGAAACTTGCTTTTCGTTGTTCGTTGTGCTTGGAGAATGCGACTGCTCGATGCGATGTATATGCCTGGTATTGTAACGAAATTTTGGTTTTCTTTTCAACATACCGATTTTTACGATACAGGGTGTGGACTGCACTTAAAAATGTTAGTTATTATTATCTTTATTTCAGCCTTACGGCCCAGAAATGGACTTTACAATTATTTTTTCTTAACTTACAAGGAGAGTCCATAATTTCTTGAAAACGATTTTTGACCAAACTTTAGGTAGTGATTTCTGGTACCTAAAAATGAAGCCTAAGCATTCGTAATCTTGTCCAGTTGGCACTTTTTCTCGATATATGAGGTATTTTACTTCAAATATGCGTTATTTTAATGTAAGAATGTACCCTTTTTCATAAAGCACCTCTGCCAGTTTTTATGCTAGAAAAATTGACGCAAAATATAAAGAAAGTAGGTAAGAACTATAATTTAAGGTTTGTTTCGTATAAAAGTATTATTCTGACGCAAAATTAGTAATAACTGCAGATGATGAAGACTGAAAAAGCATGAATATTCTATGAAATTTAACTCTTTTAAAATAGCATGATGTTCCATGCATTTTCAGTCTCCATCTTCAGTTGTTAATAACTTTGCGTCAGAATAATAGTTTTATACGAAACAAAGCTTAAATTACAGCTCTTCTTACCCACTTTCTTCATCTTTTACGTAAATATTTGTAGCATAAAAACTTGCAGAGTTGCTGTACGAAGAAGGGGTACATTTTTTCATTAAAATAACGCATATCTGAAATCTACATCCCTACTTTCTCTACGTGCCTTTCTTCCTTTTATTTTCTTTTTACCTCTTCTTTACTTTTTAATTCTGTGTCTATTTTTTTAATTAGATTTATCAATTTTAAGTTATCTACCTCGTTTGCCACCTCTCTTAATACATTTGTTATTAAAAGTGAATCCTATAGGTACTTAAACATACTTACTTCATCTATATTTGTACCTACCCATTTCCAACTTTCCCTTCTACTATTTTTACCTCGGTTAAAAATCACTATTTTCGTTTTTTGTATACTTAGAATTAAACTTCTATCCTTAAAAAACCTTTTTAAACTATCCATCATATCTAACATCGCTTCTCTGTTGTTTACTAATAATACGATATCGCCAGCGTACGCTAGGGACTAAATTCTAAATGTGCCTATCTTCACTCCTCCAATCCATCTTTTGCTCAGCTCCTCTTCTAACCTCACGATATACAAACAGAATAATAAAGGACTAAGAGCACACCCCTGCCTAAAACCCTTGGATGTCCAGAATTTTCTCGATAAGCCTTTGTCCATCCTAACCCTTACTATCGTCTCTTCATAAATTCCCTTGATCCCTAGAAATATTAGTTAATAAAGCGAATTATTAAGGTAAGTTTAAATTAGTAAAACTCGCTAAGGAATAGTGCGTATTATATGTACACCGATTCCTAAGACCACTAGTTAAACAATCACAAAGGATTATTACAGGAACTGTGTGGTGGATGATTTTCACGAATCTGTCAATATCCATTCATAGAACACTTTTATGATGTGATGTATTTCGAACAAAATATGATGCTAAGGAAGTGACATATAACAGGAGACCAAATTTATCGCAA
This sequence comes from Gastracanthus pulcherrimus, assembly GCA_949152435.1. Taxonomy (NCBI): domain Eukaryota; kingdom Metazoa; phylum Arthropoda; class Insecta; order Hymenoptera; family Pteromalidae; genus Gastracanthus; species Gastracanthus pulcherrimus. The sequence continues at coordinate 34,052,221 of OX424573.1, forward strand.
TTTAAAATGGACTTAAATTTAAATCAGAAGTCAATAAACTGCAGAAATTATCTATTTACTTAAAAAAATTATTTACAATAAATTAGTTTTATTTTTATTGCTTTATTCGGTAGCATAACATCGTAAAATGATAAGGATACCACGGTGACATTTTGAATAATTATCTTTGGATCTCTTAAAATAATTAGAATATTCGCTTTACTTAAGTTATTGAAAACGATTTTGCGAATCCATGTAAGATACTTTACACTTAATTTCGTTGACACTATGTAAAAGACGAGGACATTATATATGACAGTTTCATAAAATATACCCAATATGCATACTATTCCTTAGTTAGTTTTACGATTTTTTAGGGAGTTAATATCGTCAACAAAAACTTCAAATTAATTAAAAAGCTCGTAATCCAATTCTTTCTTCTCTCCTCTCTCATTCCTTGACTAATTCCCCGTGTCCTCCCTCACACTATGTTCCTTAACGCAGCTCCATCTCCTCCTTTGAAATGTCTTCCTGGTGTTCCTTTAGTTCTCTCTCGCTTTCTCCCTCTCTCCACCTGATAAGAGATTTCTTCTCGCTTTCCCGAAGCCCCTGCTGCTCTCCGCGATCGTTCGATCCGATTGCATCGCGCCTCGAGCCCCGCGAGCGACAGATGCACAGGCCGATCGAGAAGTATATAGAGAAAGCGCGCGAGAAGGACTTCTTCCTTATCTACATCTGCATATACGGAAGGGCTCCGCGATAGATCGATACGCGCGCGCGAAGATGTCGTCGCGCTTCGAGCTAAGCGACACTGTCTCCTATCGCCTGCGCCGTTGCATGAAATGGAGAACAAGGAGCTCGCCGTTGTGTATAGCGTGTAACGCCGCATTTGGTGGTAATGACGTTGTATATAGGTATAAGAAGACTTGCCAAGACATCAATTCGGAGAATAGAAGTTATAATTATACTACTAAATAACTTACAAAGAGCGAGTTTTCTGATTATAATTGACGTGAAACAATAGTAAAAATGGAACAGCTTGACCTCACAGTAAAAAAAATAATTACATTCATTATAATTTTTACCCTATTATAGTTAGGGTAATTCTTGCCCTTCGGTAGACAGAAAATTCTCGCTAGGTACTAAAACCAAATTGTAACGTTAGGATAGAACTTGACTAAAAATGATCATAGATATATCAATATGACTTTAAGTGCATGCCAATATAAATTAAGGTTGCCTTGGCTGTACAATTCACGCCAAAAATTAGTTTTTCATTTTTTGTATAGTAAAACTATTTAGACTTTTAATCTCCTAAAGATATATGAACTTTGAAAATTGTAATCTAAAGTAAAATTGTGATATTTTCCATGAGTAACCGACACTCTACAATAAAATTGATATAGTTTCACTAATTTTAAAGTTTGCGTAAAAACTCGTCATGAAGCATACGATTGTAATAATTTAATCAAAAATAAAGCCACACTCTCAATTTTACTTCGATTTATTTTATTTTTAATTTTCCGCAGTTCTATACAAAACAAAACATACAAAACTATTTTGCATAATTAATTATCTTACTTGATAATAAGCGAAAAGAGCTAACTCTCAACGCTGATCGTCTGCCTAATCCCCAAATTTCAATTTCGTCTTGTTTCCACTACGAATAAACCCCTAAAAAACGAGCAGGTGTTTGCGGGGTCTTTCGGCAATGCGACTCTCCCGACCTGAACCTGGGGCCCTGTCCCCCTCGACACGGGCGCGTGCGTCTGTTGCTGCTATACGCGAGATACCTCATGCACGACAGGCCCCGCAGGTCGGACTGACGCCGGTTACTTTTTTCTCTCCCCCCCCCCCCCCCTCCCTTTTGTTTTTATTCACCGCGCGCACCGTTTCTACGAGTTACACGGGTAAGGAGGAACGTGGGGAGAGGGAGAAAGGTGCAGCGACCTGTTAACACGTTTAACTTTATTGTCTGCGCGCCTCTCGAGAGCTTATCGCTTAAGAGCTTGTAATTGCCTTGGGTTATTTTGGTGTTTAAGGGTTTTTCGAGATTTCTGCTTTGTGCTTTCTTTCTCCGTTAGGTTGTTCTTCGTTCCTTGTGGTTCTTCTTGCGTATTTAAATGCACAAGGTTTTATGCTGTGGCATAATAATGAATTATATTTAAATAATATTTTCGTAGAATATTGTAAGATACTTTTCTGCGTAAAAGGGATACTCATATCGAGCATTATTCTTTATTTTACGGCGAACATCACAATATCTTCTATGATGAAATTTAATATACATTTATTTTTCTCAAATAAAAAAACTTACATTTTTATTTTGAAAGATATATAAATAAAGCGTGAAGTGTGTTAATAGTTAACCAATATTGATGCCAATTAAATCTTGAAACAAACTACCAAAACGAATTTTTTGTAAGATAAATATAAAACAAATTTCAATGTCCCACTAAATACTACATAATTTAGCCTCTCCTCTCAACGTGCCATTATAAACAAATTTTCACCAACATTGTCATTTCCTCTGAAAAGCAGGCACGCAAAAATCAATACCACGCTCGAGCGATACCCGTGCAGGATCGATTCCCCGAACGATTTAATTACGCAATCAGCAAGAAACGCGACTACCGGACGACGAGGCTCGCTCGGCATCATCATCATCGCCGCCTGCAGGAGCGGCAGCAGGATTCCACTCGCGCAGGAAAATGAAGTCACGCGTGGTCTCGAAATTACAGTCATCCCGCCCGTGGTAAAAAAGGACTATCACGTGTCGCGCGCTGGGCAAAAATTATTGCGCGCACGCGCCATTGCCGGGGCGCCCTGCACACAGGGATATACATATACAGGGCACAAGGAAACCCGTCCGGGCAGCAGCGTGCAGTATAGCTCGCTTATAAGCCTCGTATTAAGTACATATAGCAACCCGTTTGGAAATCGACTCGCGGCGTGATTGCTCCCGCGAGCTGCTGCCGCTCCAGCCTAAAAGCCTAATCCCTCTCCGTTTCCATCCTCGATCCGCGCACGCGTCCACCGATGCCTTTTTTCCAGCCTCGCTCGGGGTGTATAATATTCGAAAGAGGCTCTCGCGAGAGTGCTCTCATTACGCGGGGTTTCCTGCTTCCGGCGATCTCCGCCGCTGCAGCGCGAGTCTCGCAGGATGTGTCCGTACGCGCGCAGATGCACGTGTGGGCAGAGCCCGCGAGGGCTGCTTTTCTCTATTTAGATCTGTGCGTGCGGCTGGGTTGCATATGCACGCATCGCGCGCGTCATCACGCTATAGGCGCGCACGCACGCGCGCGGCTGTCGTACGTTTGGTGGTGTCTCTTTTTCTTGCCCCGGGGAAGCAAGGATCGAGGAGCGGTTCGTTGGCTGGCTACGGCTTGGGAGGACTGCGAGGGGTTAGCCGGGGGGAGAGAGCAGAGAGGTGGAAATTGCGGGGGGAAGGTAGAATTAGAGTGGATCGTCGAATTGTCGTTTTGTTTGCAAGGTACTTGTGCGGGTTGGTTGCTCGAACGCTTTAAATATACATTGTTGATGCAAATGCTTTTTAACCCTGAGGCGGTAATTTTTGTATTGACTGGATTTTTCGATAATTTCGTATGAGAAGTGGATTTAGAAGTTGCTGTTTACAAATCTATGACGTCGGATTTTGAAATTTAATAAAGGCGGATTCAATATGGCAGGAATTTTTTACATATTTAAATACTGACTTTAGATCTGTAATCGGCGACCCTGAAAAATCTACATACCTACCTAAATTTTTGTGTGGATGGTTTTAATGGTTTCCATTTTTAAAGTTTTATTTATTATTATGTATTTACGACTAACAACATCAATTTGTTTGAATCTTTGTATATACGCACACCTTAGTACATCAAAGTTTCAAGGTAATACCTAATAATAAAACTTAAAATATCGATGTAAATACCCAACCCCGTTACAAAATAGATGTCGCACATTTATGCGATTTTATTGACCAAAGACTCAAGAAAAATAAACATAAATAATGCTTAGACACAGAAAACAATGAACTATTAAATACTGTATTTACTATAATTATACTTCTTAAATAATATCAAAACGTAAACCTGGTTTCAGGTATAATCCCCATACGCAGTCACAATTACAAATATTTCACGACGCCATACGAGCCTAGAAAAAGAACCCGCACAAAAGAGGCACCAAAAAGAAAAGCAAGAACCAGGAAGAGAATAAGGCGAGAGACACACACAGCGCGTGCGCGCGCGCGGAAAGAGACTTACAGAGCTCCGAAGGAGAGAAGAAAGGCGATAGAGAGACTCGGCGTCAGCCCATTACCGCCCACGCGAACAACTTGCCCCGAGTTCGCTTCGACGTCTCCTCGCGATCGACGACAACGCAGCGCGGGCGTCTCTCGCTAGGTGGGGGTGGGGGATTTTACACATACAAGATAATGAAGACACGGGTAACTCAGCCTAAAGCTCGAACATTAGTCTTTCCGTTTGTCTGTTTCTTTTATTCGTAGGAATGTAGTTTTACAAGAAAACGAGGCGTTTTATACTAGGCTTTTTTAAATCCGATTCCAAATGTGCTTATAAGTTGTTTTTAAAAATGGAAATAATCTATATTTTACGTGGTCGTGTAAAAATTATAGCCAAATCTTTGTTATGCTGATGGATAGTTATAAAGTTTATTTTATAATGCAGTGCAATGAGGTTAAATAAAATGTTTAATATTGTATTGAAACTTATTGAAATTGTTTGGTAATATGTTTTGTAGATTGGCAAGTATAATAATATGCTAAAAGATCTATTTTAGCATTTTATAATATTTACCCTACTGTATGGTCAACATTATGATGAATAAAGGATGGCTCACGTTTGCTATGGCCTTTACGGTAATTTTCATTTCAAAAACCTCTTTGTGCATAAACGTTTATAAATTTTTCAAGCAGTGGCTTGAAAAATATGTGAAGCCGAGTGAGCAGGGCACAGAAAAAATGTCTCACGCGAAGCGCTCGGGCGACGGATTATACGCTCTTCAGAAAGAATTCGCGAAATAACAGAGGAGGCTCACACATTTTGCGACGCATAATATAACGCGTAATCGTGTAATTGCAAAGGGCCGCGGTGCGCGCAATGTAAAGGCAAAGTTGCACGTTGCTGCCATACCGCCACTTTCCGTTGTGCCTGGCACTAATTTGCATGCATAAGTCCCCTTTTTTCTTCCCCGTCTCTTGTTTTCGCTTTATCTCTCCCTCTGTATCTCTACGCCGCTTTCTCATGGATGACAGAATTAAAATACAATTAAAACTGTACTCCATATAAATTGTTACAACGGATGATATTGAGACGAATATTATAATCTAACGATAATTTCGAAAATGTAGTGCTTTGGTAATAAAAACAATATATTATTGATGTAAATAATAACGAAAATGTTTTATAATTTTAAATTGTAATATGATAACGTTTTGAAAGAACTTTGAATGTTTTAATTACCCGAAGCAATAGTAAACATTTATTTCACGACAATGGTTAAAATACCTCTGTTTTCTTCTGGATTCTAAATTTTACTAAAATTTGACATACCAAAACGAAGTTATTCATTCACTTTAAATGTATAAAATGCTGTCAAATTTTACACTATATTATTTAGCAAAAGTCTTTTAAAATTGTAAAATGTAATCTTGCAAATCAACATGAAGAAAGTTTAAAAGTAAAAAGTTGAGTTTATCTTCTCTCTATACCTCTACAATTTTCCGGCTTTTGACTAAAACATCACACGTCGGGTCTTTCGCGCGAAACGGGTCCAGCCTTAATTCGGGGGAGCTTAAATGCAGGAGCACCACTCGTGTGGCTTTTTCCCCCGCTGCTCGCGCGATAACTCGAGCGCGACGGAATTTATTTCAGGTCCTTTTTCTCGCTTTAGCGTTTTAAAATTGCAGACATGAGGCGGGCAATAATTTGCTCTGAATTTAAAATTTTAAATTAAAGGGACGGGTTATATTTGAATGATTGCTGGTACCGTTTGCGCACATGAACTGAATAAATAGCGGTGCGCACAACTGATACTTTGACAAATGATTTTCGCGCTAATGTGTATGATCAAGGGGCCAAGGATGTTTATAGATTTTTAAGCAAGATACGTGCAGAGCTTTTAAACTTGCTTTAGCACATTAAGCGGATCGAAAGACTTCTTTTTGTTTATGAACATTAACATTTTAATGCGGGTATATTAAATAATTGCTGCAAATAATTAATTTTTTGCTATGCAAAAGTAACACTAATCAGGATGTTGACAAAAACAAACAAAAACCGTTAGCACATTTTTATCGATACAATAGTATGTTGGTAAATTTTAAAAGATCTTAAAGCTTAAAACAAAGTGAAATTGGCTTGATTTTACAGGCATGAATTTCAAACAATTTAATTCTTTAAATTAATAATTAAATTATTAAAATTTCAAAATGAATGAAACTTTTAGAACAAATTAAAATGTTATTTAACCTTAGAAAATAATGTTTGTAAAAATTGTTTCTACTCACATTCGAATCATCGTAAGCTCATTTCTCAAGTCTGTTCGCGCGTTCTCCCCGTGCTTAGCAGCGTACTCCTGCGCTTCGAACCCCTATTTAGTACCGCTTTCACGAGCCACTAACTCCAAGAGACACAAAACTCTATTTTCCCATCGTGCCCGCACGCGCGCTCGTTCAATATCCTTAGCGCCCGTTCGAAAAATGGTGAATCTTTTGGCGAATCCTGCCAGTTCGTTCGCTCGCTCTCATCCGGCATTTTACAGCAGTTTCAGTACCGTAATAAGTGCATCGGAAACGACGCGGCGATTTCCCCGAAGTCGCAAAGAAGCTATATATATATATATATATATATATATATATATATATATATACACACACAAGAAGAACTGCTGCTGCTGCTGTTCGTTTCTCCGCGCCTGGCGTCACGGACAATTTACGTCCTCCTGCCATTTATTTCCCCTGCTATTCCATCTCCTTTTCTCTCCTCTTCTCCTCCTCCCCCTTTTCCTCGTCCTGCCACCGTGAAGATCCACTTTGGCGGCTGCTGCGCCAAACAGTAACTCTTTCTCTCCTTCTCTCTCGTCCGTGTTTTCATTGTTTTTCAACTACTTCCTAATTCCGCGGGCAAAGTGTTTTCCTTCCCCCCCTCTGTTCCCGATATTTTCTCTGCCGCGCGTGCACCCCGTGTTCTTCTCGCTCGCGGTCGAGATTAGCTTTTTGCGCTCCGGAAATCGCGCTGCCAGGAGAGGATGAGCGTCGTTAGAGCCCCCACTGGCGCTCTCTCTCTCTCTCTCTCTCTCTCTCTCTCTCTCTCTCTCTCTATTCGCTCTATCCCTCGGCATGCTCCGCTCGTGCTCAACTTTAAATGGTAATTATGCGATATGGGCTTTTTCGTCGCAGGCTAGAGCCATCGAAACCCGTCGTTACGGAAGATGTTATTACGTGGATGAAGGAGTGATAATTCTTGATTTATAGTGATACTTTTTGCGCGGGTTATTAGGGTGCAGAAGTGGCCGATGATGCCAAAGTGCGGGGAGCAGGTTGAATTGATAACTTCCTCGATGATGTTAACTGAAGGGAATTAAAGTATATCCGTGTTAAAAAAAGTGTTTAGTCGTTGATAAAGGTTTAAAATTTATTTCGTCAGTTTTAATCTTTAACCAACTGACGTTTTAGGCACGACTGCAACACGGAAGTGACTTATATTTTCGTTAGCGAAAAATGTGTGAAATAGGATACCTCACGCAATTTTTTACCAAACGGGCTGAAATTTTAGGAGAGGTCTCTTCCAGCACAATATGAAATTCTATTTTTTTCTTATCCCGATCCTGTACGTTGTTTTTAAATTGCGAGTACTTTTTGCTTATTTTTACGTGTTTTTACGTGTTGTTTTTTAAATTCATGTTACACGATTATCTCCGCGAAATCTTAGCGGATCAGGCTCAAAATTCACTTTTTATACTAAATTTAGAGTTACGCGCTTAATCAAAGCGACTAATTAAACGACATTAAGATGCTTACGAGACGGTACTAGTGATTGAAATAAATTATCTTGTAATGTACAACTCGAAGAATATATTATAAAACTTTAGATACATTTACATACTATGAAACGGGGTGACTATAACCGAATGGAGTGACTAAGGCCACTTTTTAAAATATATTTATTAAAATAATTGTGTACATGTAAAGAACATTTTAACTTGCAAAAGGTATTATATAACAGCTCAAATATATATTTACACGCTATAAACAGATTTTGTTTATATACACAATTTGTAATAACTATTTTAAAAAGTGACCATAGTAGTCATAGAGGCCAAAGTGTCCCCGTATTACGGTACTTAGAAACCTTCGTTAAAATTACGAAAAAGAAATACTAAGGGCCTGGCACTTTTACACACTTAATATTTGCTCAAAGAATTACTTGGCATTGCATAACGCATAGAAGAAAGAAAGAATATAAAAAAGTGCCGATCTAGCACTCGTCGAGCTCGCGGTCTGGTATCACGACGACGAGCGAAGAAGGCTTTAACCTTTTTGCCGCACGACGAGGACGAGGACGAGGACGACGACGACGAGGAGGACTGATCTGCTACCATCCCCTTCGGCGCTCTCGGTATAACGTCGTTTCATTACCTCAGCGGCGCGCGCAGGAAGGGAAGAACGGTGGTTACAAGCGAATTACATCGCCAAGGCGATTAACGTCTCTCGCTCTCCTCTTTTGCTCTACCCTCTTCTCTCTCTCTCTCTCTCCCTATAGCTTGTGGAGCCTGTCTCCGTCTGCTTCGGCTTCTCTCGGTGTTTTTTTCGATTTCTCGAAGAGAGAGAGAAAAGGAAAAAAGAGGAGAGGATATGCCGCGCCCAGACAGGGGGGGCAGCAGCAGCAGCAGTGCAGCGGCGAGCGTTTATTATTGCCGCTCCAGCTCCAGCTCCAGCTATACGTACTACGGCTCCTTTTCCCTCCAGGGCCGACGCCGCGCATAAACCAAGAACGAGAGGGACAGAGAAAGAGAGGAAGCTAGCAAGAGAGTATAAAGCACAAAGTAATAAACCATTCAAAAAGTTAGATTTAAATTGCTAAGTTTCGGATAGTTTCGAAGACCGCGGGCTTCGTAAGCCGCAAGGCCAATTAGGACCGTAGAAGCCATTGCGCGATTGCCCTTTGAGAGCTTTGTTGCACTTAATAATTGCATTACTGCAACTGATTGCAATAATTGAAGAGTTCTTTTGTCATTCGCTCGCGCGCGCGCGCGCCGCGTTTACTGCCTTGGGAGTGCGGGGCCGATGAATAAGGCGGCGGCTGTGCGCGCTGAATGCGAATTGAAATTGATTTTTGCAGACGCGTTTTTACAGAAACTCAATTTCACGGTAGAATTAATAAGTCATCATTTACGTTGATGAATTTTGCAGCGAGACGCGATGCGCGCGCGCGAGCTCTTTGAATGATTCGAGACTGAAGTGTCATTCTTGTACTCGATCGAAGGATGAGTTCTGTAACCCTTAGGGAAGTGCATTGTACCGCCTAAGGTTTTAATGAATAACTACTTTTTTTAGCCTATTTTTTAACTGTGATATAATGGACCCAATGGAAATAATACCGCTGAGTGAGACAGATGACATTTGTTATAACAATCACGTTTTTAGATAAAGCAATGGAAATCACTGCTACTGCTATATTTATCGCTTTTACCGAGATATTTTTGGTCACCGTGAATAATTTAATAATTAACAGTTGTTTTTTAATGGTGCTTGCCGATGTTACGTTTAACATTCAAGAAATAAACGTTCAAAGAGAAAACTTTGTGATATTAAAGAAAGAAGTTTTGCCAAAACATGTTAGAAACATATTTTGAGACAAAATATAAATAATCAAAATACACAATTATTAGAAAATGTTGTATGAATGTGCGTACATGCGTACGTGCACGCGCGCGCGCGTATGTGTGTGTACATCGAAAATACATTTGAAAGAACATAATATTATATAATTTTTCCGACCTGAAAGTTTGGATAAGGTCTCTTCTTTTATTATACACGAAAACATCATTTTTTCGTTTAAACAAATATATCTCGGAAAAATTTGACGGAAAATTTAAAAAAAAATTGATATGAATTGGAATATGGAGAAGAATATTCAGTCAAATTTCTGAGTCTTGAGCTTTTTCGTTTGTCGAGATAAAAATAATTTTATAATAAAAATTGATTTTCTTTCTCCGACGATAACTTAAATAAATCGGCAACATTTTATCTGAAACTTTACTTTTAAAAAAAAATTTGATTGCTTATATCTTGATAACGTTGCGGTCATTCTTTAACAAAAAGGGCCCATTTTTTCGATTTTAATAAAGATTCAAAATTAGACAGAATTTCAAGATTCATCGACTTGTTTTTGTTTTATAATGATTTTTTGATTTTTCAATTCATGAGTTTCAGTTTCTCGTATTTTTGGTATGTTAGAAATATTATGATCAATTTAGTGTAACTATCTTCTACAACTGCAAATTTTGGATAGGCTCTTTCCCATCTTTTGTTATACTTTTATTATGTTCATAAATAAAATTTAATCGATAATTATAGTGGTTCAAAATATATTATTGTTAATTAAAAAAAATGTACTTATTATGCAAAAATTAAAAAGATAATTAAAATAAACACACACAACAGGAGAGGGGGAAAATAGCCCATTTCCCTCCTCTTGTTACACAATATTTTAGAGGAGGTAAACTAAACTTCACATAATTCATCAAAGCAGAAAAATAAAATTTTACCTTTATCGTTCACGCACCTCGCGATTTATAGCAGCAATTTATTATCGATATATCAACTTAATACATTCAGAAAATCTCCTAAATATGCATATATATGCCTTATATATATGAGAAAGAAAAATGTTGGTTAAGCTTTGAAAACATTTATGCTAATTTTCTATTTAACACCGATTCATAGAATAAAAATCAAGCAGATTTTATTTAGCGATTCAAGCAAAATCTGACTGTAAAAAGTTAATTCCAGACACCAATTTACATAAAAGACCAGAAAAAGTATACGCTATTCCACGATTCTCGAAGGTAAACTGCATTACTTTCTCAATTAATTATGCTCCACCTGTGCCGGTACAGCCGCAGCTCGAATTACAGAAAAAAAACGCCAGCCAGCCTCTCGGATTCTCCTGTAATTCAACTCTATCAAGATTTCCGTTTTCCTGTATAGTGTATAAACCAGCGCAAAAACACGCGCGAGTCCTGCAGCAGAAGAGGCAGAAGTATAGAAGAAGAAGGGGAAGAAGAGCAGCTCGTAACCTCGAAAAAGTCTCTCGATGTCGGTGTAGCCAGTCGCGAAAGCGCACACCCGAACGGCGACTGCGACAACAACAAGTACCGAGCCACCCGCGCGCCCAACATCTTGCGAACGCGACGCGGGTCATACGATCGCGTTCGAGCCGAGTATAGTGGAAGTGGCGGAAGTGCCGCTTTATCGGTTGGCGCACGCAGAAATCCGAGCGCCCGCGCGGCTTGCGTACCTGCGTAAATGTGCTTGGCGTTTCGTAAGTATTTTGAGTGGCTAAAGAGGGACACAACATTGATGATTAGTATAGGATTTTGGGGGAAAAAACTTGCTTTTACTATTTTAAGACGAAAATTGATTGCGAACTAAGATGGAAAAAGTGCTGCATAAATGTTAATTATAAATCTTATTTCTTGTATGCTTTTTACAACTTCATGAAATAACATTGTAAGTTAAAAAATATACTACTAAACAGTTGTTAGTCTTTCAAGTAATTATAACATTCAAGAATATTTTTTCTTGCATTGAATATTCCCAGACAAGATTTTATGATCAAGATCTTACAAGATCTTGTTCTTGTTTTCTTTAAATATATTTTTTCAATTTGTTTTTATATTGAATACAATAAATAATTTATTTACGTCAGTATATATACCATTATGTTCTAAATTCTAGGAATTACAAAGCGTTTGATGCAAAGGTTTCCTTACATAATATGTTTTCGGTTTTACTTAATAATATTATTAATTTACTATTTTTGAAAAATACCGGTTACTTTATCTCGGGCCTTTCAATGCGGGTTGAATTGAAGTAGATGATAAAGTAAACTATTTTGTAAATATTTTATTAGTTTTTGCGCAAGCGTAATTAAAATGTTAATTTAGAGAATAATAATAAAAGAAAAGAAAGGATAACTTGTTTGTCATTGTGTGAATCCCTTAAAAATGTTGGTCTCTGCCTTCAGTCAGCTGTGACGAGGTACATCCTTTTAAATTCACAACGAACGTAATGCCGAGATACGTCTTTCTTCTTCGGGACCGTCGATATATATATATATATATAATCAGCATATCTCGAGAACGACTGAACACATTTTAGTACACGCGTATTAAAGAAAGCTTTAAAAAGTTATGGTGATTATCAGTGCTATATTAGTTCTGAGAAAAACTCTATTATAAAAAAAACGAATTTTCTGCTGAGCATAACTGCAGCCTTTAACACTTGTAACGACTTCTATTCGTTTTTTTTTGCTCGCAACACGAGATGCCGTCCTTCCTCTCTCTAGCCAACGTAACACCGAGTCGTGTTCGGCTTATCCTACTTTCGCGAGCGCTGTACTCGTTTGTATCGGATTGTTAGCGCTGGTTATATACTCCCGCAAGCGGCTTGTTTCTTTAATTTTTTACTCCGGTGCATGTACGGGCGAGCACGCGACGACTTCTGATCTTAATAAGGTCATTTTTTGTTTTTCACTTGTGCTCGTGTGCGAGGGGACACTCGGAGGTAGAGCAATGTCACCGCGCACGGGCTTAGCTCCGGGAAGGCTCGATCGCCGATCGGATGCTGCGCCGGGTGAGAGGTGTCGCTCGCGCGGTGGAATCCAGACGTTTTATCTGGGGTCTGGGGTCTCGGTAATGGGCATTGGCTGACTTAGATGCCGATGCTTCTGTTGCCTTGGTTCTTTTGCCCTTTACGAGGAATCAGTCCAAAACGTAAAAGGACGAGAGTTGATAATATACGCATGTATTGTACATTGTACATTTATGTTTGTAATAAAAAGCATGAGAAAATATTACTTAAATATATTACGTAAATTAAATTAAATAGATTCAATTTACACTTGTAGTTTTAGTACACCATTTTATAGACTTTCATTGTTAATTAAGCTAGAAACTGTTTTCATTTCCATTTCTGCAGCGTATAATCAATATCTAAATTTTATATTAGCTATTAAGAAAATCAGCTTCGATATTTATCTTCGCATGAGTAATTTAAGATCCAACTGCAGTAATATGCAGATACGATGTCAGAATTAAATAGGCTGCCTTATAACATTTTACATCAGTAGGGTAATTTTTTAATCATTAAAATGTCCAACCTTAATAGACTTATTTTTAAATAATAAATTAACAAAAAAAGCGTAGGGTTAAAGTTTAGCTGCACTAATGTGCTGAATAACGTATAACAATGTTAGATCGACAAGACAAATAGTTGTCTTGTAAATATATCTATATCATCATTTTTCAAAGCGTATTTAGGGCATGAAAGAAAAAATGATCAAACAAATGGGAAATAATCAACGAAAAAATGTTATTTCTCCTTCATCCATTATTCTATTTCGTAAAAAAACTTCTTTAGATAATATCAATTTTTCCGAACTTTACAACGTAATGATCCCTTAACAAAGTAAAATGCTCAAAACAAAGCACGAAGAAGCAGCCCAAATAACAGCAACATAAACTTTACAACGAAACCTCATCTTAGCGAAATGTGAACAACCGCAAAACAGCCTGCACCTGCACTTTCTACTACACCACCTAACGAGATCCACGGCAGATCTTCGCCGTCCTCGGAGTTGGCAAAGTCCGCAATGCAGAGCCACACGCACACACCGCACACACACAGGTATACGTGTACATAAACGGCCAGCAGAGCAGAGTGGCGCTCGTTCTTCGACGCGCTCCCGGACTCTCTCTCTCTCTCTCTCTCTCTCTCTTTCTCTCGTGGCGTGCTGTGCAGACTGCAGTGTGCGGCCGGATTGACCCGAATTGCCGGCGTCTCTCGGGCTGCACTCGAGGAAAATTGCCGGTGCACGACGCGCGCGCGCGAGTTTACGTCTTCATCGTATAGTAGCGCGGGGCGAAAGGATAGACTTTAGAGAGAGAGGCTTTTTCCTCGTGTGCACGAGAGTGTACGGAGTCATCCGCGGAGATAGCGCGCGCGCCGGACTTTCTCTCGCTGGACGGGTCGTTGGCGAGACCCTTGTTTAAGAGCTGCGATGCGGGTCTACGTGGATTAAGTGGATTATTCTTATTCATGTGGAGATATTACTTTGGCGTGGAAAGAGGGGTTGGCTTGAGCTGCTTATTTTGGAATTCATATATTTATGTAATTTTTAAGACATATTCATTTTAGTACAGTGATATCGTACTTATTTTAACATCGACTTTTTCGTCTGCTTTTCTCTCATTATCTTTAGCTCGCGAGAAGCCCCGTTATCCAAAATTCTATTTCTAAATATTTTGCATATTATGGAATGTTATTTTATACATTTCGAATTGTATTTAACCTAATTTAATCTTTCTTGAATATGCGCTAATTTTATAAAAAATAGTAACTGAAAGCTGATTAAGTTAAAATGGATGAAGAATTTCGGCCCCGGACTGTTAAAATAAGTGAGGTGAATGCAGCACTATGAATTTAAACTATATAAGGAACAAATATAATTGAAGTTGATATCAATCTTAAAAGCGTTAATTCTTAATATACCTCAAGCATGAATTTTCCAATTTATAGAACAAATGTACAATATCTTCTAATTCCGTCCAATTTTATTCCAGGCTATTTATTTATTCAAACCGCCTCGGATGAAGTTGCATTGCGACACGAACCGTTTCCAAGGCTACAACTTGTTGTAGAAATAGCATTTCAAATAATTTATTATAGGAGTTTTAATATTTTTATGAATACCATGAAATAGTCGAACCAATACTATACCTACTATTTAAATCTTAAAAGTGGATTTCTAAAATAAAGCGGCAACAGTAAAAATAGTTGCACAATTATCTTTAAAACCACTTAAAAGTATCCAAAACTTCCTACATACCCAAGTTCTTTCAACATCCACAGCGAAACGATCCGCAAATTTTTCGAACGCAAATCTCGACCGACTTCCACAAAAGTAAATTCGGCCCTTCCAAAAAAAGACAAAAACCAAGCCTCAGACTTCACCCTCGGGCTCAAAACCTCGAGACTCCATATACGTCGCTCTCGCTGTCCGCTTACGTTACACATTTCGCTGTATATACACATAACGTAAACGATCGGACCACATCTGCGCGCACATCGCAAAAAATTACTCTCGCGCAAAAGCAAAAAAAACATCATCATCAGCAGCAGGCACGAGTAATTGCGTCCCGGAGGTGTGACGAAACTGGACTTCCGGCTCTCGCGCGCGTGCATAAAAATCCGGGGCATTTTCGGCGCGCGCTCGCGCGCAAGAAAACGCGAGCGCGAGAGATTCCGAAGCGAGTCGAGCTGTAAAACATCATTTCGGCTGCTGCTGCTGCTGCTGTTGGATGGACAGGACGCGGAAGTATTGTCACGGAGTTTATGTTGTACGATGTCCAGAGGCTGTGGTGCCGAGTTATTTTGGAGGGGGGGCTCGGGCTGTTACAGTTTTCGAGCGGGAATTGAGGTACGAGGTGATGCGAGAGAATACCTTGGTTAAATTGATCGCTTTTTTGGTGGCTTTACAGCGTTTGATTTAATTTACTACACTTTGATTGATTGAGGTTGATTTAAATGTTTTAACAGAGAATGTAATCAACAACATTTAAATAATGTAGAATCTTTATTTAAAATGTAAATCGTTCTAAATATTTATATGGCTTATGTCATTTTATGTAAAACGAGAGGTTTTCAAATAATAACATTTACTAAATATTTACATTTAGTTAAAATTAAAATAATAATATCTACGACTAACACTTGTGCTTTCGTATATTTAGTACGACTATGATAGTTATGTAATATTATGTTTTAAGAAATAAGATAAAGGAGGATGCCCATGGATGGGTAGTAAGTCAAGGGACGCGGGGGGGCCATACGAAACTAACTCAAATATTTAGAGTTTGTCAAAATATAAATATTAAAGAACAATTTAATCTGAGGAAGTGAAGGGAAACTTTCGAAAAAGAGGGCCAATTCGGATAAAATAAGTGAAAAAATCAAGATTGTATCAGACAATTAAGTAGTAAAAATTAAGAGAATTAATTCTTCTTGTGTTCTATTTTATACAGTAGGAAATTTTAGTTTCAATGCTAAAAAGTTTATAAATTCTTCATGTTCATATCAGTTTTATAAGTCCCCCATCGATGCTTTATCTGAGACTGACATAGGCCATCTATAGGCCACATATCCTCCATTCCTAATATTTAATCTTATTGCACAATATACTTTTTTTCACTTTTGCGTATAATTTAACCCTAAATATAATATAAAAAACATTTGATAAATAACGTCTATCCTCTAATCTACCCTTGAAATCAGCTCACAAAGTTTGCTACTCGACACACTAAAAATTCCTATACTTTCTCGCATAACACACGAAACTACTCCGTCCTCGCCAACTTCCAGCACACCCAGCACCAACTAACTACCGCGCCCGAAAGTTTCGCCGAAAAAATAAGCTCACCGCAACGTCCTCTCCTTGCGCGCGCGCGCAACCCAAAAAAAAAAAGAAGAAGGATACTCTCTACTAACACACAAGGGCTCCGTGCGCGCGGCGTCCGACAAAAGTTTCTCCGCGGCGCGTGGGCCGGGCCCAACGAGGAGCCTTTATATACATATATCATACCGCGCTGTATAGGCAGACGGCACGGACCGCGCACGTGCAGCCCCCGGGCCCCGTTTCTGCTCCGCTTCTCTATCTTCTTCTTCTTCTTCGTCTTCTGCTTTCTGGATGCTTCTTGTTTTTTTTTCTCTGCGCGCAAATGTCCGTTGGCCTGCAGCAGCAGCGGCAGCAGCAGCAGCTCGCTCGAAATTATTGATTATTAAAGTTGCGAAGAGTCGAGCGAGCGGAGAGTATTATAAGCGAGCTTTTTTGAATCTGCGGCGCATTGTGCGAGGCGTTGATTTTTTCGAGGAGATTAGACCTGCTCCTTTGACTGCGGGTTGCATTGTGGTCTGCAAAGTGGACGTGGATCTTATCGGATTTTGCTTTGTTTTGACTTTGCATGTTTGCTGCGGGGCTGCTTTTTGAAAGCTGCCGCGCAAAGAATTTTTGTGCCGTAGGGTGAAATAGTATATTGTGTACCATGGGGGGAAAGTAGGCTTTTTACGGCCGCGTGTGAGGTTAGCAGTACGAGTCGAAGGCGAGTGCGTATTACTAGCCGAAGACGAGTATTGCAAACACACAAGGGCGAGGAAGGCCTTTCCCCCATGGTGCACACCGTATTTTTTGTCTAATATGCATTGATAACGTGTTTTTTATGCCTATGAAGCGAAACTAAATTTGGCCGTTCTTCGACACGGTGCAAACAGACGCTTGTTAGACTGTAAAATCATCAAACATCTGGTATCATCCGGATGGTATCTCATGTTTAGGGTTGCCTAAACTCTCTTAGAGCTTATTTTCAAAAGTTGACTTTTGCGCCCGCCGGTCGGAAAATGGCTACTGTAGTCCCACTAACTGGACATGAAAAACCGCGTTTTCGTGCAAGTGTGACCAAAATATAATATTTTGAAACATTGTTGCAACGATCTTTGATTAGGTGGGTGTGTTGTCTGAAAAGTATGTCGTCTCTTAATGGATACCTGAAAATTCTGGACCGAAATTCTCCTGTAGGAAAGAGAGAAACTTTTAAGCACAAATACTTATATTTTCCACTACATTACTACTTTTTGGTGAAGAGAATTTAAGCCCCAATAAAAATTGGTTAACATTAATCATAGTCTAGAATACTAAGTAGATACTAAGGTACCAATATAACCTCTATAAAAGTAACAACGATACTTAATTTCTAACGTATTTTCGCGGCTATTAAAAGTGATTTTATATCAGACTATTTCTTACATTCTTAGTATCACTAATTCATCTATAAACTACGTAGTCTTTAATCACTTTTAGCGAAATGATTTCTTCATTTTTAACATGGTTAGTTTCCTAAGAAAAATAAAAGTTTTTAAATATTTTATTAAAAAAAATATATATTAAAAACAAAGTTTTAAGAAATTAATACATTTAAAACTTTACCATAGATACTGCACTCCAAACTAATTCAAAATTAACAGGTCTATCAAAAGACACACACGGTGTGAACCAATAAAACGCCGAAACCACCAATTAAATCAATAATTGCGGCTTCTGAACCACATGAAGTAGCGCAGATAAAAGCCGCAGAACTAACTCTCGAGCATCATCGAGTCAAAACCCCATTCACGAGATCCAGTACCTACCCGGTCGGGCTTTTTAATCGAAATACGCAGAAAGAAGAGCAGCAGATACAGCAACAACAACAAAAAAAAAAGGAAGAAGCTCGAGTAGACGAGGCTCGCTCGCGCGCGCACCCATTTCCATTTTTGAGCCGTTTATCTCGCGACCCCGCCCTCGACTCAAAGCGTAAACCCGCGTGGATATTGACCTCCATAAATCTTCCCTCCGAGTCGAGCCGTGCTGATTCAGCAGATATTACCACGGCGACTATATATGCGCGCGGCCCTTCAGCTATGGCTCAACGCGCTCGCGCTCGCTGCGGATATGCACGTGGTGTATGCATATTATAATAGGGAAGAGCGAGATGTGTTAGGAGCCGAGTTATTGTATTGTGTTCGAGCTGGTTGGTCGCTGTAGACGAGAATAGCATTACAGATTTTGGTTTGATTATTTTTGTCAAAAATTGATATTTACATAGCAAATGATTGTTTCAACAGAGTTGTATTTTAGGCTCATTATTTATTTTATTACAAGACATTAAAATATTTATAATTTTTGTTTTACTTTGAACATTTTTAAATAAGAAAAGTGCGTTTCAACATAAAAGAGAAATTAGACCATTTATTAAGTCTTTTTCAAACCATATATTATATTGGCCGTTTCGCCAAAAAAACGACAAATATTATGCCTAACTTAAAAACTAGACCTTGATAATGGTTTAAAATAGAAAAGCTTTGTAAAATACATTTATCGTTTTGAAGGTTAAATGGGTCTTCATTTGAATTTAATATAGATAGAGCGTGATAAAGCATGTGAACAAACGTTATCCTATACTAATATCTCTTATTATAGCTTGTTAAAGCAAATATCAAACCTCATCGATGTATTTTGCGTACCAATCAATGTTCAGTATACACGAGAGAGAGCGAGAGATAGAGTGAGGGTGATAATGGAGAGAAGCTATTAGTTGTACAAGCTGCTCGTGATGAGGCAGCGATGGATTAAGAGCGCCTACTACACGATCACTAATATAACAGGTAATAGGCTGGGCTTCTGCAGCCGCGCTTTCCGAATAAATGCATTGTAGACAGCTTATCCGATCGATGTCAATAAAGTGTTCCATGCAACGAATTCGTTGAAGAGTCTTCAATAATTGTTCCAACCAGTAGTGAGCATTTTTTTAATTATAAATAGGGAATCGAATATGCTGAAATAAAAAGCAAATCTCTATATTTGATCAAAACGTAATTTTTTTAACCAATATATTGAATTAATCATTTTAAAGTATTAAGTGCCGGATTCTTGTATTATTTGAAGAATATGAAATTTATATACTAAATAAACCGAAACGAAAAAGTTAACAAATATTTCAAAAAATCTAATTGTTGTAGCCTGTATGTACGAAAATTGCAATTAAAAATCGTTTCCCACTAAAAGATTTAAATGCTTCCTCTTATCAAACCTAAACTAAGCTTTACTTTTACCTATTAATCACATATCAATCAGCCGACACCCAGCATCCGTCATTCGCGAAAATCAGCACACGCCAATACCTACACATAATACACATCAGGCCAAGCGCGCAGCAGCGTATCAGTGCAGGGGCGCGCGCACTAGTCTGTACTAGCACAGCGGATGAGGCAATGAGTCGCGCGGCGAGAGTCAACGAGCGACTTCCGGGGGTCTCCCCGACCCCCTCCCCCCCGTAACCCCCTATTTATCTTTTTCTCTTTTTTTTCTCAACAACCCGTTCATAAATGTGCTGCAGAATTATTATTCACCTTGATAAGGCGAGCAAGACGATGTCGTTGTCCGTGTACGCGGCTCTCGGAATGATTGCGAATCAAGACGTAATTCGACTGGCGGCAAGTGCGGCGGTCACGCTCAAACGGCCGCTGACGCGACGCCGAGCGCGCTTTGTGTCTTTGATTGGGGCTGGCGAGTTCCTTATCTACGCTGAGTTCTTAATTTTCTGCTTGGAACTTTCTTGGCTCGATTGATATAAGGTGTGTGTTAGATTGATGGTTGAAGTGGAGCGTGGTATATTATTTGTGACGAGAAAGATTATTATGATGTAAAGTTAAAATTAAGCTTTTAGGGTGAACGCGTGTAATTTATACATTATTTAAGAGCATAAAATATACTAAGTTTATGAAAACAAGTATCTCCTTCATAGAAGGTAATGATACCAAAATAAATCAAAATTTACGTCTTACTAAACTCGTCCTATGACTACTTCCATTTATTTAGAACATGAAGCGAAATGGTTTCAGTCTTTTATTAAACTTTCCTTTTGAGTAAAGGGTCATTTTTTAAAATTCAATGTCTTTTTTATGCAGTAAACGAAGATATATTGTTTTATTGTTTGTTTTGTTAACTAGATTTTAAAAATAGTGAATTATACTTCTAATTCGTTCAATAAAAAATAAGATCTCTCTAAAATAGCATCGCAATAAAATTAGGAATTGAGTAATATATATGAAAATTCCAACTATATTCAATACAACTTTACCTCTAAATCTATAAAGGAGAGAAATTATTTATACGGAAACGATAATCACTCGAGCTCCGAGTTCCGAACAAAGCCCTCGCCCCTGCTGAAGTTGCGCTCGCGCGGGCAACGATCAAACAACAAGCCAATGTAACGAGCAATACAATTTAGAGCAACGCACCACACAGGCCTGCGAACGCGCTTGCATATATATACGCGTATAAGAGTCTATACATAACACGAGCACATTAACATACGCGGTCCGTATAGCTCGTAATATGAAGTATCGCTTCCTCGACGATCCCTTCCCGATACACGAGTGCGCGCGCTCGCCGCGTTCAATATAAGCACTTTATATATAGGCAGTGTCGTTGTCGTCGATTCAGTGCGTCCGGCACAACCGAGCGCATAATACGCAGGAGCAGCCAGACAAAATTAATTACCCCCGGTTTTGCATATTATACGCGCGCAGTAACAATGCGAACTCACAGCGAGATCTGGCGAGTTATAGTGTGCGCGAGCGCGGCTTTGGGGGGAAAGAGAGAACGGAGAAGAAAAACGAGGCGTAATGAAGCAGATAAAGAATCGGCGAGATTGAGAGTCTGTACTGTTTTGGAAATACAGTCTTTAATGAAGTATTTCAAGTTTTTTTGGTTGTCTTCTGAAAGATAATATTAATTTCAAAATCTAAGTTGCTATTGTTATTACGTTGAACATACAACTGTGAAACTTACGAACCTACATAAATATACTTTTGATAAAGTACTTTTTGATTAAAGAAAAATTCAGTCGTAGCAGAGAGAATCTTTTTTAATAGTTTTCCATTTTATTTATTCTTTTCATTTTTTGGAAACGAAATTTATCGAGTTGTACCGCTAAATTAATGCGCATCCTCTCAATCGTCTGTTACTTTAGCAAACAAAATATGCCTAGATTCTGTTCAAACAAATTTTTAATGATCTTATTGGACATATTTTATTACTTTTATAAACAAATGTGTATTATGTTAAAGCATGAATGCTTGTATAATGCTTACTTTGCAAATATCCATATTATATGTATGATTAATTGATTATAATATATATATTATGATCATACACAATTTCATATATTATCGTATATGACTATACAAAAAGAGTTTTTTTTTTTGATCTGAGTTTATAAAGTGAAATAGCAGAAAAATAAACAGCTATATACTTATTGCAACTTTCACTAATTGATTTCGAAAAACATTTCACGAAGAGAATGCTCGAAATATACATCGCATAGTAATTGTTACAAGCGTTCACAATGCATATGGTCTACACAGAGTCGAGAAAGCTGGCGCACAGCTCCGCAGAGCCGAGAGTGCCAGAGCATGGCCAGAAGACCCGTCGAGTGCGCGAGCTGTTGGTCGTTTAAATCGCCGAGGGCTAATGCAATTCCATCGTATATGCGATATGTGCCAGTCGGCGCGCATATAAATAAGCCGGCGTCCGCCCACGTGCTTTCTTGCCCCCCTCTTTCTTCTCCTCTCCTCGGCGATGGAATCATTCGCGTCGAACGCTCCTCGTCCGCGCCGTCTTTTCTCGTCCCCTGTCACACGGCGCCCGTCAACTTGCCCCTGCTGCAAATTCTCGTATACATGCACATTTGCACTGGCAGTGTAGAGGATAGCTACGTAGCGACGCGGTGCGATGTCGGAAGATTGCGAGCAAAGAGTAATGTACTGGGATTGGAGTCGCTGTGTTTGAATCAATTTCGTTCCAAGTTTTAGTTTCATAGTCTTATCTGTCATGTTTGTATGTGGGATGAATATTCTTTGCAAATCCAAGTATGTAGAATTGATGTACTGATCGCTAATTTTGCACACGGTTAAAAGAAGGAATATAAATTGTTTCTTAAAAATTAATAACATACAATTGTTTGTTACTTTAAGAAACAAAGTATCTGTAGATCGTTTAAACAAATGCTTGTTGATTCTTTTTCATGAAAGATGCAAGTGAAAACGTTATACTCAAATCTGATTTGATATAATAAATTGACGTTTGTAAAATCTACAAACAAAATTATATTTCAAAATTAACAAACAAAAAAATAACATATTACGAATTCGCTTTTAACAAAATTTACACATTTTAACGTTTTTAACTGATAAAATAATGATTATTTTTTCTTTTATTTATATTAACGGTTAAAAAGTTTAAATAGTAAAAGTTTAACAGTATTTTAACAGTTTATTTAAAAAAACAACGAATAAAGGGTTGATTCTGAATTACAAATTTAAAATAATTATTTACGAAAAGGATTTCACCATTTATTTGTCAGGCAACATAATGACACCTGCAAATTTTATTAGCCAGAAATAAATTACTTATAATTGCGACAATCTTGTTATCAGCACGTAACATCGCTGCTCTGGGATCATTCGACGAGTAATTTAGTACACAGCTTTTTATTTACGTTTGTCGTCCTTTTTAAGTGTGCTTGCTTCTTGACTCTCTCTTTCTTCTGACTTTAGCTTCCACGGAAAGAAAATTAGGGGAAGCGATCGTATCGATAGCAGCACGCAACTTCGAAAAATGGTCCTTTTTCCTTCGTCTCTGCGCTCGACCGGTTTCACGATTTTTCTTTGTCCTTCGAAGTGTATGTGTATTTGTGTATGATTCTAGAGATGAGCGGACGGAAGCTTGCACGCGATTCATCGCACACGTTGTCATTATGTATTTTGTACTCGTGCAGGTGACCAAAAGAAACTGATAAACACTTTTAAATGCACTTTATAGGCGGTATACAAACAGCTCATGACAATAATAAACATGTTGCTGAAGTCTAATATTTTATTATTATTCTTATTATTTATTCTTTTTAAAAAAAAATATTTATTACACTCAAAGCAGAAATTTATGCCGAGAATGAAACAACTTAAAACTATCTTTTTACTCCAGGAAAGAACGATTCACAGGAATAAAAGTGCCCCACGTTGGGCGCCATAATCGTTTCGCTCAAAATAGGTTATCACCCAAAAGAAAAATATGGATCGTCCAAAACTATACCAAATGACAAAATATGACCACTAATCTCGCAAATACATTTTTAAAACATTGCTTTACATTCGATGTCATGACAGTACCAATCCACCCGTAACAAAGCAGTAGCATCCAGTTCTCATTCATTCTCTTTCTCTCCGATCCTCTCGAGACAATGTCCCTCGTTCCGAGATCGGTGTGATCGTTAAGTACGCGCGCTCGGCTACCGTATAAACGCCGTCCGCATACACGTATCTATACTTACGTGCAAACGAGCACCGCAGATATCAGTCTCTCCTGTCTGTCCGGTGCAGTGGCACAGCAGCACTGCCACGGACGACGCGTGCGAATGTCGCGCAGGTAGCACCGAATCTCTCGTACCCTCGAAGACTCGGCTGCCTCCGCTTAACGATACGAGCAGCGCGAGCCATCCTCGCGAGGAGCAGAGATGTATCCCCCGAGGGAGGGTCGGGATCGACGGGACGGATGGACATTAAGCGCGACTGGACTCGTCGTTAGCCTCACTCTCTTTCTCTCTCTCTCGCTCTTAGTAGTAGCAGTATAGTGGCATCGCCAGACCAGAGATTTATAACGAGAGACGCGCTGCTGTGGCTGCTCCTTAGGCTCGACGCGACGTCGGGATCGTCGTCGCGACTGCTGCTGCTGATGAGAGCGGAGAGTCGCTCCAGTTTCGATTTAACGAAAGCGGCCCTGCCTGCCTGTCCGTCTGTCTTCTTTTTAAGAGGCTGCGCGGTTACTTACTTATTTTCTCTTCTACGAAGATTGTTATTTTATTTTTGTAGAAAGCTGCACGCGAAAAATTGCAGGAGAGTTGCGGAAATATGATTGGCGTAGTGGTTTGTGGAAATGCCTTTCGTGCTACGTGAATTCTAACGCAATGTGTTATAAATATTGGGATATGTGAGTCTACTAACGGAAGTCTTAAATGTTTTGTTCAGTGCCTTAGACGTTGGAGATTCTTGTGATTTTTTAAGGCGAATAATCATTTGGACGACGTTTTAACGAAACTTAAAATACAAAAATTAACGACTAAGTATTTTTGCGACTTTATATGTTACTTTATTTGTATTATCCCTTGATATTACGATTCTCGTAAAATTATATTTTGTGTTACAATTATTGACAGCAGATTATTTTTACAACCATTTAATGAAAGTAAATAATCAATAAATAGACACTGAAAGATTTAAATTATTGTTTCAAACGTCCGTCTACAATTTTTTTCCTGGAGTGACATTATTTTGAAGATTAGCCATCAGTTCTTTTTTAAATAATTAAATATTGTTTGTATGTAACTTAAATTTACTTAATAGTAATAATTAAGAGATCAGTCGAAAGGTAATTTTATGTTAAGTGATACTTTAAGCTTAAAAGTTTTGAAAATTTAAGCTGTTGTAAAGAAAACAAGAATTTCGGAGTCTTCTAGTTACCACCCATGGTTCTCCAAGGGTAAAAATTGACTGTAAAATCTTGGAAAATAAAATTTGTAAGAGCAGAAACGATTTTAAATTTTGTTCTTAACTACGTGAACAAGTTTGTTTATTATCGAATTCACGTATAATATACATGAACACAGATCGTGGTAATTTCGGATCGTAATATGCAAACGAGCGCGAATATGCATAATCGACGTGAAAAAGTACGTTGTAAAGTTTTAGGGACTCGTTAGATGTTAGCAACTCGTTCTTTTTTCTTTTCAAGAGGACGTTTCCATTTTTCTCTTTTCTTGCACGCAGTCACAAAATTCCTTTGGATTAATGCATTCTTTATATGATCGTTACAATACGTATGACATTTATAAGGAAGTTGTTATAGAAGGACTTTAATTTAACAGATATTTAAAAGAAGTATATACGGTGTTAATGTGAGCCGTGTTTAATTAGGTTTAGAAGATATATATTGCAGCTGAAAAATCTCCGGCTTTCAACATTAGACATAGTTTAATTCATAATAAATATTTAAAATGTTTGAGCGAATTCTTGAAGAATTCCTTATCATTTGTTGTCGAATCTGAGATCGGTTAATTTAATATAGATAATATATATAATATCATGTATAATTTAAAGTAAAATAAATAATAAAATAAGATTAATGTTCGGTTTCAAAAATAATCTTCATAAAATGTTTAAAAAAAATTGAAGCCGTGACTGAAATGATATTCATTATTTCAGATATTTCTCTCCATATCTTGAAAAGTTAAAGATGCTTATTATGCCAAAGTCTTTAAGATCAAACGGGTAACGATTACGACATTATCATAATGCATTCAAGCAGCGAGAAACCAGTCGCAATAATAAAAAAAAATGAATGCGAACTTATTCCCAAAGAGGTTGATACTTTATGCGTCTGCACGCAGGACAATTTTATAAACGCACTGAATGATTCATAAGGCAATGTACGCTCTCCGGCCAAGCATATAACGTCATAATCAGCCGCTAATTTCAAGCAAGACGTATAACAAGCCTCGTCGTAAGGACGTCGCTCTCGCACTCTCTCCCTCCCTCCTTCATTGCTTCTCGGCTGCCGGCTGCGCTCCGTCCTCCTCTATCTCTCTCAATTCACAAATCAAGCGGCGCGCAGCCAGTGCACGTACACCCAGAAAAGTGCCAGAAATAAAAATCCAGAAAAGGGACAAACAAGTGTCAGGTACGCGCATACATAAAAAGCAACGAGGAGCGGGAGAGAGAGAGGAGCGAAGAATTACCCGCGATCGAGCGAATATAAATCGCCTCTGGCTGCTCTCGCTCTCGAGTTGTATACACGTTTTTTCGGCTCGCGTGCAAATGAAATATACGGACGGAGACCCGCCCGAAGTGAAGCGAGCATCGGCCGTCGTCGATGAGAGATAATATTCGCGCGAGGAGCTGTATACCCGCGAAGGAGAAAGAAAGGGAGACATACGGAGCGAGAGCTGGACGACGAAGACGACGACGACGACGACGACGAGGAGGAGCATTGAAACGCGTCATTCGATCGCGAGCCGCGCGAGCGCGGGTATCAGGTGCAAACCTGTTTTACAAAAGACCATCAGGCACGCTGGGCGTCTATGTGTGTATGTGCTGTATACAATACGCGTGCGCTGCAGCGGCCGCAGACTGCCGAGTGTATACAAGAGGGCCCTCTGATAGACCACTTCTGCGGTACTGTAACTATACGAGGCTGTTCAGAGACTAGACTATGGGACGCACGAGCGCGGGAAATGGCTTTCGAGTGAGATTACGAGGAAAGAGCTGGTCGTTTTGGGAGAGAGAGTTTTCGAAGATAGCTTGGTATCGGATTCGTAACTAAAAGTAGAATTTTTGAAGAAAAAATGTTTTTAAATGGTGATACAGTAATACAATTTTATTGATTGTACAGTCGTTTGATGAGATACGTTAGATCATTTAGATAAACTGTGCAGGTATACTTTCTCGTATAGGTTTTACATAAAATCGAACTTGTTTGTAAGGTAATAACAAGTGAATGCAGCAGTAGTCTGAATAAATATATCATTGATAATTATATAATAATGCCTAGTCTAGACTGGCACTTAAATAGAGTCTCGCTTTTTGCATTTTCTATTTCTTCATACTAAATTCGTATTACTTTCTTAAACAACTTGCATGCTATTAAAAATTAAAAATTAAAGCAAGTCTCTATTAAAGTGTCAGTCTAGACGAAGCATAACTGATGCAGCTCTATTTTTAGAAGATAATTTTTGAACTCGTACAACGTATCGTTACGATATGGCCATAAATATTCTTAATATCCTACGTAATTTGTAATTGATGTAATTCAAAGTTGCGTGATTTAATCTGATCTATAAATTACAACATCGAACTCCGCAACTGGTCATTGAACTAACGACATTATCTCAATACACAGAAAAGCTTCATTCAATCTCTCCTATAACAAGTTCTAGCTTTGCATCAGCGATATCAATTTATCACCGTTTCACCATACTCCCCGCAACCGAGAAAAACCAGGATATAAAATTTCACCGAAGGCCATCCTACAGAACAAAAAAAAACAGCCCCGCGCACGCAGCAAAAAAGAATAAAGGCGGCCAAGCAAGCGCGAAAGGCACACCGAAAGATTGAAAAGTTGCGGACCGCAGGGCACAAATCCACGCGCAGCTTTCACGGATGCATCCCGCGTGTGTACGTGTGTGCGCGCGCGCGTGTGTCCAGCGCGGTTGTGGCCTCGTCGTCTCGCCGCACGCGTTACGCTGTAACGTTGCGAGCCAAGTCCGCACGCAATCGGACGGCACTTCTAAAGTTTCCTGAAAAAATGGCGCCCTGATACACCGAAACAATTTCATCGGGTTTCGCGGATGGCTCGTGTTTTGCATGCGTATACGGCGCGGCGCTCTTAACTTGTAGCAGGCGCGCAGCCTCGATTTGTACACGCAGCGCGGCTACGGCGGCAAATGAAGACGGGGAAATTAGATATAGAAGTCGAGCGGCCGACGCGATTAATGCGACGGGGATTCAGCACGCAGGGGACTCGAGGATTTCGAGAGAAGACTTGGAGGATGTGGAGGGGTTTTTGCTTTTTTAATCGTTTGATACTCGAGGGCTTTTTGTAAGAAATAGAGGGTACGATTTCGTGGTCAGTGGAGTGTGTGAGAGAACGCGTGTTTAGAGGTGAAAAAGTGAAGTTATTTTGTGTTCATTTTAAGGATGCTATTAATTTCGTCGTTTATATTGATTTAGGCTACGTAAACATGCAAAATTAAATTTTAATAATTTAACCTTTCACAAGGATCTGAAGGACAGAATATATTAGTAATACTAACGCTGCATCGTTATACATAGGAGGTTAACTATTAATAGCATTTTTATATTTCTAATAAACTGAATTGACAAATGTTTTCAAAAAACTTTCACAAAAACCAACATTTTACAAATCTATTTATAGCTAATTTGTTTCCAATTTTGTTCAATAGCAAACGATTTATAGCATTCGAACATGAATAGTTTTCTTACTTATGCGTAAACTTTTAATAAAAAAGAAATTTCTTTCAAATTGACCCGTTCGTCATTTACAAGTAGAAACTATAATGGGTTTCTGAACCCAAATATGGTTTGGAGAAAGCATAATATAGGTTTGAGATAGAGCTACAAATATTAATATTACTTATATTCTACGCAATGTTATATCAAATATAGAGTACTATCAATGTTAATTACATAAACCTACTGGTATTGGGCTTCATTTTTATTGGTACCAGGAAACGAACCCTAAAGTTTTATCAAAATCCCTGACCCAGGCTCTAGTCTCACCCTTGTAAGATTCAAACCGAAGATGATTCGTTGACGAGGGGATTAAAATACGTAGGGTAAGTGAGGGTTACTGAAACCTAAAACAGTTTGCTAAAACCGCGTAAACGTGACTCAATTGAATACAGAGTAAATCACGTATACATAACTCGTGAACCAGTAAAAAAGCGTGCAAACACCTCGCTAATTACAAAAATAATGTCTCAATTACACGACAGACAGCATGCGTGGGACGTAATTATATATACATAAATCCAACGAACTCGCGTCATCACATCCAGTGTTTAAATATACGCGGGACAGCGGAGCGATCGCGAGCGCGCAGCGCGACAGAGTCGATTGGTCGCGACGCGCGGACGCGTCAATAAATCAATTGGGCCAATCGCGCGCGCCCGTGCTCTGGGTCAAATCGATTAAGAAGATCGATCGGCCGTCGGCTGCCGTGCACACACGCCTAGTGAGAATGAGATCACATTTTTCGCATACGCGCTATGTTCGTTCGCTCGGCGGCGCTGCTGAATCGTGCAAACGATGGTTTTCTTCCTTCCCTTTTTTTATCGAGGTGAGTGCCTTTGTCTCTTCCTAATATAGAGAAAATCAGGGGATAGAGCTATAGGTTTTCCCGCTGACGAGCGCGGAGAAAACGTATCGCGCGCGCGCGCAGCCTCATAGACTTTGTAATGCGGGAGCGGAACGAGCGATGTATGATGTTGGTGTTTTTCGTGTTTTTTTTTTGCTTCGCAGCGAGCGAAAAGTGTCTTATAGGCGATCTTATGTGTCCAAGTACTGCTAGACGAATGTCGGGGTTTTCTTTTCGCCTTTTTTGCGCGTGGAAATACTTGAATTTAATGAGAAACGGTTGTTCGTTTTTAGTTTGAGATATACATTTTTTATGAACGTTTCTTCCGCTTGTTAGTGTCTTTCGATAGATATATACGATACTTATATTGGATTTTCTATGTCACAAAGAACCGTCTTACGAAATTTTATTCGAAATATTGTATGCACTGTCTATAATATTATAAAATAAATGTAAATGAAACTGTTAAATTTAGTGAAATATTTCATTAATTCAACGAGTTGAATAATGATAATACAAATTTAATAAATTCAATGTAAATCTTTTTCAAAAACCTTAATAGCATACAGTCCACCCAATCATCATTTACGCGCACAACATAACAAAATTTGCTTAAAAAGAAGCCGTGGAACGCGGAAAACGAGACTGAAAAATTATTCCGAGCCAGAGCCGGCAATCTCCATGAATTTCACAGACCGTAAAAGACGAAAATTCGCGTAGCGCGCAATTCGGAGCGCTTCGCAACAAAAAAAAAGGAAGTCGCTGCACGTGGACTAATAGCAGCACCGTAGCCAGTAGTCGTAATAGTATGCAGCAGCTGCTCGCGCGCGCGCGTTAGGTAGATCATTCGAGGATGAAATGAAATTCGCGCGGATCGGCAAAGGGCAGACAGAGAGAGAGAGAGAGAGAGAGAGAGACAGAGAGTTCTGCAACAGCCGCGTCCGCGAAAGGGAAAAAATCAAAACGACGCGCACTGTAGCACCGCCGCTTTTCACGCTCGCGTGCTTTTTATTATACATATATATGTGCCGCGTTCGGGAGGGCCGGAAGTGAGCCGCGCGCGGAATTTATGGTTTCGCGCGCTAAACATCGGAAAATTCGCGGAATTTTCATTGGCCATGGCGCGCGTATACGGCGCAGAGCACGAACAAAAGCCAGCGGAGAGAGACAAAGAAAGACGATCGCGGCGCGTGGATGTGCGGCTTTTCAGCTATGGCCACGGATGATGCGCTCGGTCGATATGCATGTAGATGGTGGATTTCTTTTTCATTCTGTGTAGAGAGAGAGAGGTCGAAATAGTAGTAAAGTCGTAAAGTATTCTTTTCTTTCGATGCGCTGTGCGTTTATTTAAAGCTTTCGAATCTCCATCTTTTTTATTGTAATTTTAAATTGTATAACTCAAGAGAAGAACACAGGTATACTAACTACAGAGTACGTAAGATTTCTTTGACATTTGAATACATTTTATTACTGTAATAAAATTTTGTAAGAAACTTTTATGCCTATATAGCTATGCATTAAATTACGGATTTATACAAAATTACGGATTATTTTAAAAACCCATAATAT
The DNA here is from genome assembly GCA_949152435.1 of Gastracanthus pulcherrimus. Lineage (NCBI taxonomy): Eukaryota > Metazoa > Arthropoda > Insecta > Hymenoptera > Pteromalidae > Gastracanthus > Gastracanthus pulcherrimus. The sequence continues at coordinate 34,083,597 of OX424573.1, forward strand.
AACAATAACAATACCGATATTGCATAATAAAATCAGTTTAAAAAAACAAATCATCCCATCTACAAAAGCATACACAAGCCCCTAAAATCCAGCGCTCGCGCGTCAATCAAAATCACAATATTCCGCAAATCCGTTGCATTTCAACCCGCGCCGTCATACACAGTTAATACCTCCGCGAGCAGCAATTTAAACTCAACAAAATTTCTCCACGGGCTTCCCGCGCACACCCAAAATACACAATCGATAAATTCGCAGCACGCAACTCGGAATCGCGCGAGTACAACGCCCCGCAATGAAAAACGAGGCTCTATACGTACGTTTTCGCGTGAAACGCTCTCCCCCGACCGCAGACTCGAGTTCTGCACCCCGAAATTTCATCGTCCCGCATTGACAGGCGAGTCTCGCGCGCGCATTGTGGGTACATACGAAGGAACGCGCGTCTCTTTCATTTCATTGTGCGCCGCGTGGCTGTCACTTGGGTATAAGGCGCGACTTCTTGCGCGCAGCTCCGCGGCTGCGTGCAGCTTCCGAGAAGACGGCAGCTACTCGCGAATTCGTGGCACGCGTGTACGGAGCGCGACGGCGCCCGACAACGACGCGATGGCGGAAGGATACGCGCCTGCACTCGGTGGCACCTTGCGCCTTCTGTGAGGTGAATGGCCCAATTGATGCTCACATTTGTCGCATGATTATAGATTTTTTGTAGAAATTTTGGAATTTATTAGATTTGAGATACGTATAGGTATCATTTGAATATTAAAATTACAATTGTAGCCTAGAATTGATTAACCCTTTTATTAATATCTTCAGAAAATCTAGCTAAGGTAGAGAAAATGTAACGACGAGGTTCTTTTTAGGTTTATGGTAGTTGTTTTATTATAAACAAGATTTGCTCCAAGATTAAAGGTTAATTTATTGTTGTTCATGTCTTATACTTGTTCCATATTTTTATCAATATGAAAAATAAGAAACGAAAGATTGACGTACCGAGAGAGAAACATAGGACTAAAATTACGTCCTAGACAAATACCTATTCATATTAATAACTCAGATATTACTAAATTATCGATCTTTTTTGTCTGGTTAAATAATGCAAATGGTTAAACAATTAAATTGTTTAGGAATAGATTTTCGGCTGAATCCGATATAACACTATCGAGAACACTATCTTTAATACTTTAGGAAAATATTGAAGGGTTTAAGTTCTACGAGTATTACATAAATTAATTTTGTTATGCGAAATTGTAACCTATTATATCCAAGATAAGTTCATTTTAAGTTAATAATTGAGCTAATTGAAATTTTTAAGAAAAAATTTCGTATCACATAAAATACCATTTTTTCAACAAAAATTGAAAATATAGTCCAAAATTTGTGATGACCCTACTGAACAAACAAGCCAAGCTGCACATAAAAAGCTCATTTGCTTAAAAAAGTCATGAATTCCTTCAACAGTGAGCGACTATAAATGTCACATATGTATTATACTTCTGTCGTACTGTACAGTAAAATCTACTTCGCCTTGTAAACATACTTATACAACACATTGGATAATACACCCCTTTTCTCCCTCGCCTCGCATCCTGCATTCCACATCACAAATAATATATATAACAGCGGCATAAAATGGGTCAAATTATTCATCCGCATAAATCATTTCGAGGAAGAGCGAAGAATACGTGCACATAAGACGATCGATTGCGATCGCGCGCCGCTCTCGGGTCTCGAATTCTGCTGCACGACGCTCGCACTATACAGTCCGATATGATACCTTTTGCGCTCGCTCCGTATACACTCTATTCGCGGATTCCACGTCCGCGTCGAGCGCAACAAACGCGCGCGCATAGCGATTCATGCTCGGCCGCCGAATACATTTGCGCGCACCTTGAATTTCATGAAAAGTAAAACAAAGTGGAGGATTTTTACCGGGGGCGCGGTGCAGCCGGCAGCATAAGGTTTTAAATTCAACGCAGGCGCTCTATGTGCAGCCTGAGCACGCGCGTGTGCACTCGAATTTCATTGCGATATCTTTTCTCTTTCTTGTGCACCCTGTTTTTGTTATGACGCGGGGAAAGATTGTCGAACCTTTCCGTATTGCCTTTTTCTGTTTACCGTTGTGGTATTCGTATTTTATCGTGATTTTCATGCTGACTTTGTTGCAAAAAACTTCGTTCTTGTTGCTTTTGCATGTAGTTATGAAATTTGCGAAATCCTGGTCGGTTACTCGAAACTCATGTTTAATTTTAATGTAAGACGCAATTTGATACAGATCTGTCGTTAAATAATTCAGTATAAATCTTGGAAATCAATAAATTATTTATTAATCCAACATTTACCAATCGACCATTACGTATCCGTTGGTTTCTGGAATAATAAAAGGTAAAATTATTGACCCAAAGTTTAATACTAGATCTTCCAGAATTCGAGATCAGATTTTTTGCTCGTCTTCACTGGAATTTTCAAGACTTAATACATATATCATAATTTTTATTGAAGTTTATTACACTATTTCCAATGCATGACAATGCGTATATTTGTATGCACCGATTGCTTTTGAAATTTAAATTAATTCTAGAAATAAAATAATACGTCGACAATCACACTGCCATCGTTGTCTCTTCTTCTTCTTCTTCTCCTTCTTACACAAGACACAGCGTCAACGCAAACGCTGCCTTTTCATTTTCGCATTTGCTTAATGCGGCACAGCGGCTGCAAGCGGCTAATCATATACGCGTATACATATACGCGTATACGCGATGGGTAAGTCCACCGGTCGACGCAGAAAGGAGAGAGAGAAAGAGAGAGAGAGAGACCCAAGGGGCAATGAATGAAACGGCGGTGCGCGGAGCTGCAGCTTCTGGTTTAGCTTCTTTTTTGCCGTGAAATTTTTTTTCTGGTCGCCTCCTCCCGCTCGCATCAAAGAGACACACAACCGGAGAGAGCGAGAGAGAGAGCACGTAAAGCAAAGGATAAAAAAATTAGGAGGGAGGGGAATAAAGGGGACCACAAAAGTGGAGAGCGCACAACCGCGAGAGTGAAGGAGGGATAAAGTGGAGAGAAGAAAGGGCCTATAAGTGAATTTGAAGAAAGCGGGCGAGACAGTGGCACATAAGAAAGAGGTGGAATGGAAAAATAAATTTTTCTTTTCTTTTTGTTTTTGAAAAATTTGCTATTATATTGGTTATAAGCAAAAGAGAAGAGCGTAAAGATGTTATGCATAATAATTATTTAAACACATTTATTTTATATAAAAAAAAATACAAAAAACATGAAGTCGGTTAAAAATCTGATATTGGTTTCTATTTAAAAGCGTTAAAATTAATAAACCCAATGTTGCAAGTTGATATTAAATTTCTTCACTTTGATTATTAAACGATAAATCATCAGCAGTAGAGTATAACAACATAAATAGGTAATAAAAACGTTTATTATATCCGTTAACGCATTTACAAATTTTAAAGATAATAAATACAAAGTGTAAAATTATACAATAAAAAGGGATTAATGTAACTTTGAAGAGAATTTTAGAAAAATCTAATTACGATAATCATTAAAAACATAAAAGTTTTCTGCTTACTTAGTGAAAGCCATAATTTTGATAACCATAAATAATGATCATGGAGCAGCTACGAATATTACATAAATATACGAGGAGGGAGAAAGAGTCACTTTTATTCCTAGGTCTCGTAGATAATTCCAAAGTCGTTACAATAATATACGAGCTTTCCTATACATGTAATTACACGTATATGTACCGATGAAACATATTAAAAAGCTGAAAGCAAAATAACTAGCATTGAGCGGGTATATCAACAAAGTTAAACACAGCAAACTGTGCAGCTAGAGAGTAAGAAAGAGCGAGAGAGTGCGAGCGAGCGAATATAAGCAATGAAGATGACTCGGCCAAAAGGAAGAAACGCATAAAGAGAGAAGAGCGAACGAAGCGCGGACGGCGAAGAGGAATAAAAGGGGGAAGCATAGGGGAGTAAAGAAGAAGAAGTGGCAGCCAACGGCAGCAGCGAGGAGAAAGAGAGGAGAAAGAGCTGAAAAGGGAGGAGGAGGAGGCGCGCGTCTTTTCGTCGTCTCTAAACGCTTATTATGCGGCATTACCGGGCAGCCTTCGAATATATAATACCACAGTCACGCGACCGTTCGCGTCCGTCAGCAGCAGCGGGACGAGTTTTTCTCTCTCCTCTTCGCCGCGCGAGCGCTCTCTTTTGCTCTCTTTCTCTCCTCTCCCTCTTCCTATCCTATATCCTACCTCCCGTTCTTCGTCGAGGCGTGATTACCGCGAAATGGACGACCCCCCGAGACGTAATTACGCCATGCGCTTTTTACCGATGGCGCAAAAAAGCCGCACTATGCACGTGGAAACGCCGCGCATCGCCGGAAAATTCGATAACTTTAGACAGTTTTCAGCGAGGCGACTTTTATGCGCGCGGGCTCTCCGGACTACTCTCGGCTTTTTCTTTTTGCCTTGACTCGCTTCTTCTTCGCCTGTCTACGTGATGTGCAGCTTGCGGAGGCCCTTCACGACGACGACGACGGGTGGGTGGATTTTTATTTCATTAAGCGAGCGGGCCGAGGTTTTTGCGTATATATGAGCGGGCAGAGGACACAGACACTTGATTGCATTAAGCGAATTTTTAGATAGGTGAGCTGTAGTGTGTGGTATCAGAATGGCTTGGTTTACAGAATTGTATAGAGTTCCTACTCCTGCACCCTGGTGGAGACAGAATCAGAGACAGATAAGTGTCAAAATGGTTTTAATTTGTCAAAAAAAGAAATCTATTATCGACGTAGTTAGAAGCGGTGACTGCTTCGTTTAAAAAGCTGCAACGATTTTTAAAATTCCGAAGCACACTGATCCCTAAAACATTGACATCAAGGTGTACGCTACGATACCATGTATAGTGAATAACAGAAAGGAAGCTTCGGCTAGGCTAGTCTTGACTTGGGGAAGCACTTGCTACACGACTTTTCAATTGAAGCCCCGATACCGGAAATATATCTACTAGAAAACAAAAATTAGCAGATTACCTACACCAAATTTATGTTAAATTTGTTTTAAAAAAAATCTCAACAGTTAATTTGAAATATAGAGATATTAAGAAGTTATTTTTTTGTATGTATAAAAATCGTATATTAATGGTATATTTGCTGTTTGACCTAGCCTGAAGTTGACAATAAACTTTTGCTCCCTGCGATTTCACAAAAAGGTAGTCGCAACTGCATAGCGCGACCCAAACTTTCCGCATAAATGCTGAAAGAAAATTTTCTCGGAACTTTAAAGATTACGACGAGAAGAACCAGATTTCTTTCTCAACCATACGCGTGATGAATGATTCTCGCCTGCGTCCGCGCACCTGCATTCTAATATCCGCATTCTAAGGACCACGATAAATAAACCGCCACTCATAAATCCTCGAAACAGTGTATATTCGAGACCCGGAGAGTAGACGGGCGGAAAACCAATGCAGCGCATAGACGCAGGAGAAGCACAAAAATAAGCACAGCAAAAGAAGGCAGAACCAGGAGCTCTCAAAATCGTCGTTCCACGGCGCGAGCGGTCATTAATAACGCGCCTTATCGCGTCGCAGGTGGGCCAGCATAATAAGCAATAAATAATCGCGAAAAACTGCGCGCGTAACGCACAACGTCTTTTCGGCTGCGAACGCGCACAGTGCAGCGTTTCGCGCGGGGCTATTATTGCGCACGCCGAGGCGGCGCGCAAAAATTTATCGCGTCGCGAGCACGGGCTTTTCTTTCATTTCTTTTTTTGCTGTAGTTGCGAGGCGCAAAAAACGAGACGGAGACCCTTTCTGTGTTCGCTCGCCGGAGCTAGCCGAGCATAATTAATCTTGCGGGGTCAGTGTATATGTATAGGAGTTTCGAGGGTAGCGTGGAATCGAGAGAATCTGTGATTTAGGTTTGCTCGGGAGGTGATAAAGATGTTTAGATCGAGATGATAATCCGGAGATAGTCGGTTTATTTGCACGGATAAGCAAATTGGTGTCTTATTTATAAATTGCTACTACATAGTCACGAGTTGTTATTTAAATTATAGGTTCGTATATAAAATAGATAAGTCATTATATACGTATATATAATAATAGAATTTAAAGAATTTAAAACACCCAATTTTTTCTTTAGTATGCGTATTATTATAGAAAAACATTATCTATAAATCTAAATACAATTTTAATGCTGATTTAAAATACATTAAAAAGAATATTTACAAAAATTGTGATTCATAGTTTCAAATATTGTCATTATCAAGAACTAGGATTTACGATAACCATAAAAGTTTTACGTGCCACTAAACGTATACATTCTGACATTTACTGCTATTATATTTGAATTAAAACTGATATATTTACGGACCAAATTATAAAAACAGTAAAAGTGCAGAAAGCCACACTATAACTCATTTAATTATACGATACAGAAGCACTTTAATAATTGTTCTCTATAATGAATTCGAACAATACGATCCCCTGTGTAAAAGAACAAACAAATTACAGAAACCTCGACTACCTCTTTTGTTTGATACAATACAAAGAATACACTTTATTCAAGCTGATAAATGTGTTTAAGTTTTTCTTAATAGTTGAGTGGGCACGTGTTTTGAGAGGTTGATTAAGTGCCTTGGGAGACATTGACGGACTAAAATATGACACTTGTTCTGTTGCGCCAGATGCCTCCTAAAAGTTCGTCGACTTTTTTAAGTGATTGAATACTCAAACTCTTGTACATACAAGTGTTTACTAAAAGAATGTATCTACTCATTGCTATTTGCAAAACTTACTTTCATAACAAACAATAATACATTTTTAATCAATATTATTAGTTATGAAAAACATTGCTATTTCATGTTGGCCTCATAAAAAATAATTAGTTTATTGTTCTCTCATACATTCACTGCAGTTTGTTTTTTTAATAATCTCTTAATGACTATAAAACACTACAAAACGTTGCCGAATATTAAACGTTCCGCGTATCCCAATAAATCTCGAATCTGAATAACAATCTCGAAGTAGCAGTTAATTTCGTCGAAACCCCATCGCTCGCTACGGACAATTCGTAGCTCATAAAAAGGTACACGAGCATCCCCCCCCCCCCCCCCCCAAAAAAAGAAATAGCCGAAGCCCGGAATCCCCGAGCAATATTCCCTTGTCTCCTATACTGGCCCTCGCGTCCTTATCCTCCCCCGTCCCATTCGTTTTCGCGAGTCTCGATCTAAAAAGGCGTCTCTCCGGTCGCGAATTCCGAGAAAATTCAAGGCCCCCCGAGAGACGAACCTGCTGCAGCAGCCTAGAGATCGAGAGAAAGAGAGACAACCGTCGAACTATACGAGGCAGATCGAATTCTGCGTGCCTCGGAAACAGGAGACGCACGCGCCCGCATCCTTAAATGCGAGGAGGACACGCGAGACGAATACACAACGAGTTGTGCCGAGAGACGCGGAGAGCGTCTGAAGGCGAGTGTGTGCGTACAAGTGTAGAGTGTAGGCGCGGACTAGAGCTATTATGTGAGTGCGTACTCGAGATAGAGAGAAAGGGAGAGAGAGAGAGCGCGCCGAGATTGGAAATTGAATCGTCCTCGAGACAGCTGGTGCGCCGTCGTTGATTATGTTTTTGACCGAGACGGCTCGATGAGACGAGTGCACCGGTAGCAAAATTGAATGCTTCTGTGTAAAAATGATTTGTTCTAAAACGCTACATCTGACACATATCTATACGAATGCGTAGTAATTTCTGTATGATCGTAAAATTAATTTATAGCTATATTTTACAGTCAGTATTGATTTGATAAATTATTAATAAAAAAATTCTATTATGTATTCTGGTTTCTTTATTTTTAAGACTAATACAATTATATTGACCAAATTAATTTTTTTAATCATCTACAATAAAATTTACTGTATTTTTAAGTATTAAAAGTTATAAATGTTAAAAATTGTATTTTTTTAGATAAAATATATTAGTCAATATTTTTGAACGTGGTATTTTCACGCGAAAATCTACGTAATTATTTTAATTTTTAATCCATTTTTGAAACATTAAAGAATATTATACACAATTTCAGAATGCTTCGATAATATCTATGTGCATGGAGTATCATAGATATTGAAAAACATAATTGTCGAGGAAGAATAATTTTCAGTTTTATAGTTATATTTATGCTTTATACATAAAAAAAGATCTTTAAAAGGATAGAAATATGGGCAAAAGAATGATGAAAAATTGTCGCTTTTTAAATACAAATGAACAAGTTTTATCTTCCGTTGCATTTGTCCAGCAGTCCACTATTTCTAATTCTCTTTTCTCTTCTACTCCAATGTCCCGTCTCGGTACTTTCTTTTTGTTACCTTTTTACCTTCCTCGTTACGTGCGCTTTTTTCTCACTCGGCATATCTCTTTCTCTGTCTCTCTTCTCTTCTCAAAAACTTTGCACGCGGCATTGTCCGCGCTTTCACAAAAGAACTCAACTGAAAAGGGCTCGTCTTCGAAATTGCAAAAAAGTAATTTAGAAAGCTGTACGTGAATTCCACGTGCGTTGATTCGCTCTGGGCGCACTGTATAAATATTATATTCCTGTCACGAGATATTAGGTTCATAAAAGAAACTGGCATGCACTTCTTTGTGTTGCTAATGGTTTTGTTTGATATTCTTTCTTTATTTAAAAGAAGTATAAACATCTTTATAATAGTACTAATCAAATATATTTTAATATATTTTAAATATATTTAAAAAATGTATTTACTTGTTTAATACATTTTACAAGTTAAAAATAAAAGTTTAAGCAATATTTATGAAACATAAACATGACATAGGTAAACACTAATAGTTTTTATTATAAATCTTGTCATTGATCGAATATAAATTTATCTTTCATATCGAAAATATTGCTTTTGAAAATGTGATCGCTGATCAATCAAAATATAATTCAAATTGTATAAATATCTATTCGCCTTCAAATAAAAATGAAAAAAGCCAATAAGAAGAAAAACACTCGATCACAAAAATAATAAACAAACTTTATCCACTCGACAGCGCTTCGGTCCCCGATCAAAGGAAAATATTGACTCTTGCTCGTCCTGCCCGAGTAGCGAGTAGCGCAGCTACCGATGTGTGAAAAAAAAAGTATCGTCCGCAAAGAATAACGACACTGTGTGTACACTGTCAGTGCACGTCAAAGCTTACAGCCCACTCGCGAACTCGCTTTGAAAAATCGAAGAGCCCGACTTTTCCTATATGTATGCCATCGAGTACCTCGTTCCTACAGCGAATCGCGTCCCGAATAAAATCACAGAGGCACCAAAGAAGCAGGAAACCTCGAGGCACGAATCACGAGCAATCAGTCAATCACAAACACTTCGAGAGAGAGAGCGAGGAGTTTGTCGATATAACAAACAACGCGAAGTCATCGTGACGAAAGTGAATAGGTATATATGTATTAAAAAAAGGAAGCGAGGCAGCTGTGTTTCTCGCGGACGCGTTATGCATGCGCACAATGAAGAGAAAGAAAAGAAAAAAAAGGAGATGAAGAGCGAGAAAACGCAATCTCGGATGGGCCGATCAATCCTGGTGTATAATGAGCGGGCGACTGTCAATTATACACGAGACTCGCCGCCCCATCGACGTTTCGGTGCGGACGAAAAGTCCCGGTCAGCGTTTCCGATAGGCATGGTAGTGTGTATAGATATGCGGGACCGGGCCGGTCAAATTGAATTATCTATAACCGTCAATTACGCTGGCTTCTTGTGTGAGTGACTTTTGGTATTAGGATAGGCCTTTGCTCAATGTGTATCATTGAGAGGTTGCTTTGGCTGGTGTTACATTTTACACCTATGAGGATAAAGATGCGTGACGGTGATCCGCCCGATTCGTTAGCCAGATTGAAATTCAATTACGGATTTATGGAAAGGGTACATTAATTGTTTCTGATGAGTTCAAAATGTTTTATTTCAATTATATTATTTCTAATTTAAATTAAAATTTGTAGATTACTGTATATCTTTATTATTTTTATAATAAATAAAGTATGCTAGTATAGTGGAGTACTAAGGCCATTTTTCGAAAGATGGTTTTATCACGATCTCAGAGCAACCCAAAATTTTCCTTATAATATGTGCTTAATTGCGTTGAAGCTGTGCTCAAAGTCACATGTTAATGTAAGATATGAAAATTTACTTATTTATACAATAATTATCTTATTAGTTAAATACTTCTTAAAACTAAATTCGAATTTTCATATCTTATGAATCTGATTGACATCAGATTTTTAAATACATTTTCGATAGGATTGATCAACTAATTTAACGTATTTTAAACAAGTTGCAAAAATTACTTTATCGATGGATGATTTCATCTATCTGTCAGAAGAGTAGTTTTGGTACTTTTGACAAATCAAATACATTCTTCAACCCGTTAGTGCCGTATGCGCCCTGAAGGATACATTTTATTTTTCGATTTTCTAATATTTCTACGTGATAAATTCAAATTTTAACAATATAAATGTATCCATGAGGTCAAACTGATAAATTTGCACATTTCTGAATGATTTTCCGAAATCTTTTTTTTTAACTTTTTGAGGGTCTCGAACTTAACGGGTTAAAGAATATAAATATGAAAAATTGAAGAATACGAACTTATTTTTGGTTGTACTGAGAATATTTTATACTTTCATAGACTGTATAACATTTAATAAGTCGTCAAATTGTAATGACTAAATAAATAAATGTACGGACAAAAAAGCCAGGGACTTAATTTTATGTAGAATCATTTTGATTTCAGAGCACGGTAGCCACGACAATTTATTCTCACGCACTCGTTCGTTTACATCGTTTTGCGTCACGTTCCCCGTGCTGTGCCGCTGCACTTAGTGAAAAGCAAACACGCACGTCGCCAGGCACTTGAGACTTGCTCGCTGCGTGCCTTTATACCTATACGTAGGTGAGAGTGGCACTGTGTACTTGACTCTTGGAAAATGATCGAGCGGAAAGACGTTTAATGTCGGCATTAATTAAATGAAAAAAAGCTAAAGTTTTAATTCATGCAATTAGATAATCATTAATTTGAATTTTTATGTAATTACATTAAGATGTATAATCTATGCATGACGACTTAAATTCTTTATTTATATTTTATTTAATTTTAGAGTTATGTTAAACATATCATTAACAAATATTTTGTTTACTAAGTGTGTATTCCGATATTGTCGCACAAAACATTTTAGCGTTCCGAAATATCTTTCTGTCACTTTCCAACACATTGCGCCCCCTATTCAAAATTCGATATATTTCTTAATTTAAAGCGAAAGAAAAAACGAATCAAAGATTGTTTTGAAATTGCCGGATATTGTAGTTTTGTTAAATACGAAGTAGATCTCACAAATGTCAATAACAATTCGAAACTAAGTATCAAAGGGATTAGTTGATAATCATTACAATTCGTATTATTATAAAAGATTTACAGTTCTGTTTATCTATAAATATGAATTTTAATGAATCTTCAATATTTCGAACTTATTTCCATTTGCGATAAATTATGTATATCTAATTTGAAATTGGATAATTATAGAAATACTCGATAATTCAAAATTAAAGCTCAGGTCCTATACATTTTTAATTATCGAAGCTAATTCGACAGCATATAATTTTAATTGTAATTTTTCATCAGTATCTATCTTATTTCTTCTCGACTGGCTTAAAAGATTGAAGCAAAGCCTTTAACAGTGAATAAGAAAAACGAAGAAGAAAGAGATAGAGAAGGAGAGAGAGAGAGAGAGGGGGGAGACATCGTAAGCGATGGACAAAGGCGTCGGCTCGGTTCGTTAGCGTCGAAAGGAGGTTTCACAACACACACACACACACACACACACACACACACACATAACAGGGCGGAAACGCGGAAACATAAATCGCCTTCGCGCGCGGACATCACGAGGGATCAACCTGTTGCAGCATTTCGCGCTGCTGCTGCTGCAACACACCGATGACGCCTCTCCTAAGAGCAGCAGCAGCAGCAGCAGCAGCAAAATGAGGGAAAAACGAGCGAGAGAGACGGAGAAAAACGAGGCAAAACTCCGCGGCCGTGCATGCATAAACGTTATGCAGGTAGGTGTACGAACTACGCACGCGACGGACGGCGATGGAAACGTTGACGCTTATTAAGCGGCTAATTCCTGATTAACGGCAGGAAGACGACGCGCGGAAAAAGGAGCGATCCAGAGCGAAAAAAAAAAGAAAAATGGAGAGGGAGGGAGAGAGAGGGGGAGCTATTTGCCTTTCGGATTTTATGGGACTTGCTCACGCGAACTACAGGCTGCAAGCAGCATATAATGATGTCACGAGTTGATATCCGCGTCGTCGTTCGCTCCCCCCCCCCCCCCCCCCCCTTTTTAAAGTATCTCGCGAGCTTCGAAATATATGATGCTAGACACCGACTCGACGAGGCTTCGGGGAATCGGAGCTATTAAAGTTTTCGCGGCACCGTCCACCGACGATGTATGCGAATGATAAAAAAACATCGCACCTTGTGAATCTTTCGTCGATGTTGATGTATATGTGCGGGAGAGCTAGGAAATAAAATTTATAATATTCGGGGGAATTCTTGAGAATTCGTGTGGGGATATTTGATATGTTGCCATGGAGACTTCGATGGAGCAGGTTCGTATGATGTTGTTTTAAGAGTCTGAGCAGATAAAGCTTGGTGCGTAAAAAGAATGATCTCAAGGTTTTAAATTTTGTTTATTTAAGCAAATGCAAGTTGGTGGTATTTCTTTAGGCAGAAAAATAGGCATAATTTAATTTAAACTTTTGAAGGAAGTGAAACTAATAATAATCTACTTATCTTTTGCTGTGAAACATTTTTTCATTTTCACTGAAGGTTATTTGTTATAATTAATTATATTTGACGATGGTGCACAAAACGGAAATATTAATCACTGATAAACATGTAATTATCATGATTAATAGGTCTCCACGGGTTCTTTAATGAGTTTCACAATGAACCATAAAAAGTATTGTAGCAAAAACTATAAAACCTTTATGCAACTTTGTTAGCCATATCCTAAAACCAAACAACTTGACTGGTCGCAGCTGTTATCGTAAAACTATTTCATAAAACTAGAACCTTAAATTTGGCCAGTGGATTTAATAGCCAACACACATGGGCTTTCAAAAGTCAAAGCAAAAGCAAAAAAGGACAGTGAGTAGTTCTGCGGAAAAATAGAGAATTCCGCGATGCTATAACAAAACATCATAAATTGCACCTTTTTCATCGATAAAAAATGCAAAGCACCTCATTTGGGCCTTTAAAATTCCGCATGTGACCGTAAACCAAACGATCGCCTCTAAATGGTCATTAATATTCATAGAGGCTAGCCCGCTGCTATTAGCGGCTCTCACACGCACACACACCCATACGAGCAAGAGTGTGAGTGTGTATGTGCGTGCGTCTGCGGGGAGACGCGAGGTAAGGCGAGGAAAAACAAGAGTAAAATTATGCATTACTCACTTTCTGCCGCTCTCCAGGAACCTGTCGAACTCCACGGACATTTTGCAGCAGAGGGCCCGTCGGTTGTGCGACGGCGAGCACTTTGTGTTGATCATGTGGTGGTCTGGAAAGCAAAAGTTAGTTGTAGACAGTAAATAATACATTCATTGCTTTAAATATTCGTTGAATTTAAAGATCAGATTTATAAGAAGTAATACGAAAACTTTTCCAAATAATTTGAATAGTTCAAGTCTTTAATAACATAACAATTAAAGAATAATGTTAAAATGAAGTGAAATTTCGCCCACGTTCGTGCATTTTGATTTCCAACATTCCTTTATTTTATGATATTATATTTTGAATGGTTATTATTAGTAGAGGCAGAGAAAAATATTTAATTTAAAAATTAAATCTTTCTATCGTTTTTTATGCAGCCTTAAGTCATTTATAACATTAAAATGTAATCATCTCTACGAAATTATCACGCTTCCAAACTTATAATGGGCAAAATAACGCAGTCATTCAACATCCTGCATCGGCAATCTAAATTGTCTGTAAATTCCAGCCATCCGCATCAAACACCAACTCTTATCTACACTTTCGCCAAATCAACCCCCAAAAACTCAATCCCAAACCACCAAAATTACTATACTACCCACAGCATGATTCCAGCGAATGCCGCGCCCACGGCGGCATAACAACAATTACCCGAATAGCAAGGGGAACACGCTCGCGCGCGCCGCGGGATGTCCCAAAATGATGAATCTAATCCTCGCGCGGCGGAGCTACACGGAGGCCAATTAATTACGCAAGGGGTTAATAGCCCTGTCGCCTCTCGGCTCATTCAGGCCCTTCCTGTCTCTCTCACTCTCGCGTCGCTCCTGCAGCAGCAGCAGCAGCAGGCACTTGCGTCGCGCCGGGGCCGGCCTAATTAATTAACTCGCGTCGCGACCTTCCGCCGCGGCAAGCCTCATTATGCACGCTCGCTGCATGCAGCGTGGCATAAGGTGCAGCTGCAGCTGCAGGTCTACGATGTGGGTGGGGTACGTGTGTGTGTGTGTAGTTTAGTGTCGTGTGTAGGCTGCAGGGGACCGTTGCGGCTGATTTAAATAGATAATTTTATTGTGCCGGGGAGATTGCGACGGAGATTGCGATGGTGGTAGCCGAGGGCGGATTGCCGAGCATGGGTTGATTATGCGGATTCGTTATAAATGTGTTTTATTGAGAGATGGAGTGGTGAAAAATTAATGCAGGGGTTTAGTTGGCTTTGCAGTTCACGGAATGACTGCTATATTTTTATTGTTATTATTGCATGAAGTTTAGAATGTAATTGATAAGATATTTGATTAGAATGAATTAAACGTGATAATAAACATAAATTTATTTCTGCTACGCTAGGCACTCAACAATTTTATTTTAAGAAGAATATAATAGTTAATAAATATTTATTTTGGTAAGAGCAATTATCTCATTTAGGTAGCTCACATAATTCTCTAATGAAAGCCATCCACCACACATGTGCGGAATTTAATTTTCATGCATGGATTTTAAATTTATAAAGATAATTTTTATTAGGTACATGACAAATATATTATGGCTAAATAAATGTCATGTTCCTAGCTGCAAAGGAAAAGTCTATACAGGCCTTAGACATTTCAATTAATTTTCAAAATTTAACTCAAGTTTGCCATCCTGCATACATATTAATAATATAATACGTATACTGCATCTAGAAAGTCAATCCAATCGCGCTATATGTAGACTTCTAGTAAAAATAAAAAACATAATTATAAAATTAATAATTAAAAAATATAAATAAGTTAATACAATTTATCATTCAAAACTCTTTAGCATATGTAATACTAATTCAATAGCAACAGTGTCTGCGACAGCATCGAGAGTACGTGCACCGCGTAAAATTAAGCGTCATCACCTGTGGCACGAGTCGACGGTAATCCTCGCACTCGAGCAAAATGAGCTTTAGGTATAGTCCCGAACCACACAAGCCATAGGTATACATAATTCTGCACATACGCAAGTTTTTGGCCCACGGCCTACAACCCGGCCGAGTATAATAGTAGTACAGTACAAGGTAGAGATATTACACGACGAAGCGCGAGATAAAAAGATAAAGAGAGAGCGAGGGAGAGAGAGAGACGAGGCTCGGAAGAAATCTCGTCGAGAGCGGAGCGCGCGTGTTAGGGTCAAATGTCGGACGAAGCCCGAAGGCTCGCGTGCTGCCTCGTCCTCCCCCCCTTCTTCCTCCGCCTACACGCTCGACCCTTTACATTACGCGCAGCACGGCACCTTCTTCCTCACTTATCTCTCTCTCTCTTTCTCTATCCTTCCTTCCTTCCTTCTTCG
This sequence comes from Gastracanthus pulcherrimus, assembly GCA_949152435.1. Taxonomy (NCBI): domain Eukaryota; kingdom Metazoa; phylum Arthropoda; class Insecta; order Hymenoptera; family Pteromalidae; genus Gastracanthus; species Gastracanthus pulcherrimus. Next base: position 34,099,463 of record OX424573.1, read on the forward strand.
TTATATGCGCTCGTTCTCTCTGCAGCCGCCGTCGATTCTCTTCCGCGGATTCTCCTTATACGCGCGCCGAGGGAGAGAGCGAGAGAAGAGAACCCGATGGCGAGCCAGCATCCCGCGAGATCCATGTCAGTGTGTCATCTATTGCACGGAGCCTGGGTGCTCGGCTCGTGGCAGAGGTCGTTCGGGAAACGAGCTGTTTGTAGCGGATTTTTACCTCCTTTTCAGGGCTTTTATACGATTTTTCTTGGGTGTGTTTTATGAACGATAGACGCTTGGGAGGTAGCTGTTTATGTTTGGTAATGGGAACGTATAGTGCAATAAATAATAAGCTGGAAAATATTATTTTTTACTTATATATAAATAAACTTTAGGAAGGTTTTATATTTTTGAAAGATCGATTTGCATCGAAATGTAAAACTTACTTTTTATTTTGTAATTCCTGATTTTGTTTTAAACATTAAAATAATGTATTATTTTATAACGATTGTCTATTGCATCAAATTGATTTTATTTATGTGTAAGTACTCGTATACTTTGCGGTGTTCGTGTTAAATGAATGATTTTCGAACATAATAAAGTGTGTAGAAAATGCTCAAAAAGATATTAAAAAAATGTCTTGTACAATATACCGATAGACACATATTTTATTTTGTTTCGTTTTATTTTATTTACTTTATGGGTATTGTTGCCCTTTTACTTTGGTTTTTACAACGGTTAACATTGATATCGGGATCGAGTTTGATCTTCACCACCGATAAATTCGGATCGACAAGGGATTTTTAATTTTATATTCTTATTTTTATCCATAAGTAGATTTTAGGGTCATTAAAAAATGTGAATATATTTGTATTTTAATTAAAAAATGATTTTTATATTATTCGGAAAAATTATGTACGCCTTTGCACAATCCTGTATTTTTATTACTTAGAATAAGCAAAATATCTAATACTCACTTGTTTGATTTTGGAAGTACGGGTCATCCTTGTCCGTGAAAAACCACGTCTGCAACAGAAAAAGAATGCCATATGTAAATGAATTGGGCTTTTAGACTCCCCCTACGTATATATTAATATAAACGATGAATAAACATTCTATTTTATGCACGATTTATCGCTGCACTGATACGAAGCAGACGTACAATTAAGTTCTTTGTGTCATTAAAGAGTTCACCATATGGTGGAGGAGCAGAGGCCATTAGACGTTATTTTTAGACACAGCCTGTAAAGAAACTCGTGTAGCTCAAAGAGATGTATTACCGACGCTCTCATACAGGCGAGTCATTTATCAAAATCGTTAAACGGGCCAAGAAAAAAAAGACACAAATTACTAGCAGAAGAAAGGCCGGTGTAAATACTTATCTCGACCGAGCTATTAATTTTACTAATCTGTATCAATTTCGGGTTTGAAACTTAATTGCGTATTTATGACGTTTGTTTGTATATGTTATTATAATAAACGGACATCTTTTTTGTAAACGGTAATCTAAAATATAAGAATATTGTTCACATAAATTTCTTCGAAACTATAAATATTAAAGAAAATTGATAATAAATAAATTATTTCATTTATAAATGTCTGTACCCAAAATAAAGAAACTTTAAAGTTCAAAATATTACTTTTGATAACAGTAATCCTCATAACATTATTTTATTACACATTAAAAAATATTTCTTTAAAAATGTTTAATAAAAAATATAGTTTGAAAATAGAATTCAGTTGACTTCTCTATAAAAGTCAATGTTCTCTCGCACTGTATATAAACGGGTCGTTGTCCTCGCTCACATCATTCATTCAACGCAATATCCCTGCTTCTAGATGCAGTCTACAAAAGTCGTAAATCCAGAAATTTGAATGAAACATTCGTCTATCATGCAAAAAAGGACATTCATCATCATAATTTTTATTTTATCAAACTTCTAAAAATCTTATGTTTTAGAAATTTAAAAATAAGATTACAATTTTACATTCATGTTAAAAAACGTATACTAAAGTGGAACTCAACTGAAATTAAATTCTTTTTCAATCTTTATATTCTATTACAAATAAGTTGTTATTTTTAAATTTTGAATACACGAATTCACTAGAATTTTGGTGTAAATTTTGTTGTTATTTGAATTCATCGGCCAACCGCGTCTATGCTACTAAACTATACTCCGTCAAAAGTAATGAATGTAGTTCATTTTTAAGATTTTTAATATTATGTATTATGTAAACTGTGTATGAGTGTAATATATAAATTATCTTAATTAACAAAATTTGTTTGTCTATATTATTACACTATCTACATTCAAAGTTCAAGTCAGATACGATAAAATCTAAGTTATACACGAAACAATTTTAGGTTATAAAAATTTGTTCTAGAGACACGTTTCAAGTTTTTTTAATAATTAAACAAATGTAAATTCAAATGTTTTATTTGCTATAAAATGGTTCATTAATTAGTAATAAAAATATGTTTAAAAATGAATATATCTTTTCATAAAACGTTTAAACCCAATTTTTTATGTTTACGATAATCATATAATTGCGGTCGTTACATTTTATTTTTCTCATTGTAAATTCTTCAGCTTCCTACATGTTTTACAATCATAATTTAATTATAAATATCAAGAATATATAATTAAAAAATCGAATTTTTAATCAACAATCTCTAGAGCTCCACATGACTAAAAAATGATCAAATTCTGTTATCACAATATTCACTAACTAATAATTATAACAAACCGAACCCCTCATACAAAGAAACCCTCTTCTCAAGCATCAATCCAAACCTCGGCAATATCGCACATCACTGCTGCAACACTTCTTCCAACTACCATGTACAACACACACACACACACAACTCTCGAAACAACTCTTGCTGTATCCACGTCCCCCCCTTCGATCGCCTCGCCACTCTGCTGCCGTCTCGCGGCAATTATTCACGCGCCTCTCGCGCAAACGAGCGCACGAAAGAGTATAACAAGTGAGCTGCACTCCTCTGCAGCCCGGCTTATTTTTCCTCGAGGGGGCAGGTGCAGAGCAGCAACAGCGCGCAGAGGAATCCTCGAATTAAATCGTCGCGAGCCGCGCGCAATAAAGTACCCTGCGCGCGCACATAAATGTCGCGGGCGACGGCGAGCCGGCGACTTCCGCTGGAATTGCGCACCGAGCGTCGCAAGGATAGCGCTGTACGTGTATATATACGTGGCGCGCGAGGAGCGTGCAGAAAAAGAGGATCGTCGGAGGATACATATGGAATGGAGACGCGACGCGAGGAGAGCTGCAAGAGTAGTAGATGCATGCGGCTGGAGAGCGACAGAGACGTAACGAGCTGACGAGACGAACGGGGGACTTGACGGCGAGACACGATTCGAGTGCGGGCTAAATGCGATAATTTATTCATTTTGAGTGGTTTTGGTGCGCGAAATACGAGATATTTCTGGGGCTCGGTTTAAATTAAATATTTGAGCCAGAGCGTCCCGCGTATGGGACATCTATTTTTGCCGGGGGTTTCAATTATTTACTGCAGCGATATTTTAAGAGTTCGGCGTGATTAAAAATTAAAATTAATCAATATTGTTAATTGTAAAAGTGTTATACATATGTACTTATAACTTAAAAAATGACCCTTTCTTTACAAAAAATGTAATTGCTCAAAAATCATTAAGAACATTTACACCGAAACATAGATATGGACGTTGATTATGAATCTGAAGTAAATGCGGCAGATTCAATCTGGTAGGCTAAAATTGAAAGAAAACGAATTGTCATATTGGATGTGCCATTTTGAAATCCCAAAATTTTGAGTAAATTCGGTTTAACACAAAAATATCCCATTTTCACCCTTTAAAATAACAAAAAGTAATTCGATTGCATAGAACTAAAATAAATACATGTGATTCTATTATTGATACTATCGTCATTTTAATGAATAAATCAAGCCAATAATTTTGACTGCCATATTTAATGTCTAATATTTTTGATTGCGTATTTCCGTTATCAATTTAAATATCAACTTTATAATTATTGAATTATACAAGATATTTTCGGTTTTATAAGCTAAGTATGTTACACATTTCTTGTAACTTCATAATTATTCGTTAGAAATAACGAATGCAGTAAACACTTGTTTTAACGGCTCGTCCAGCACCGGAAAGTTAATTACATCAGAGTAACCGTGGACTCGTCAGGCATTCGTATAATTAAATAAAGTTAATGAAAGAAATACAGTACGTGTCAACTCGAAAAATAAAGTCTGAAATATAATCCAATCAGCCGAGCCACGCGATAGAGAGACAGAAACGGAAATCAGTGGAAAAAAAATAAGAGCGATATAAATTGCGAAGGAATGCGACGCCTCGAGAGGGAGTAACGACGAGCAAAAAAATAAGTTTACAGAACAGACAGAGAGAGAGAGCGCGCTGTATCTGATGTATATAGCCGAGGTCGCAAGCTTATGCGGACGCACAGAGAGATATTAGAGACGGAAATAAAGCACTGTATATATAAAACAGGAAAAAATAAGACGAAGCAAGAGAGGGCGGCGGAATCTACAGTAGGAGTGCATTCGCGGAAAGAAAGCGAGACCGACGACGAAGCGCTAACGAGACGTATATGAACGCAAGAAGAAAAAAAAAGGAACAAGAGCGCAGGAGAGCAGTGCGCTGCGATCGTGTGATGACGTCATGCGAGCGTCGCGTTGCATGCACCGTGCAATTAACGAAGGTAATTATAGCCACTTGCGCGACCGTAATTTTCGGGGTAGGCAAGGCGCTGACGACGATATTTAAATTTCACTGGATTGACGCAGCGACACGTGGTAAGTGGATTTTCGTCGTGACGTCTTTCTTCTCGGACATAATTTGCTTATTTTATTGCTGTATTTTTATGCTGCAATCGGAGTAGTTTAATAATCTATTGAAAGTCGGTAAATATAGGAAGTAAATAAATGAGTGATTTAATTATTTAGCTTTGTGGAAATATCCGATCGTTAGAGTCTATTCTAGAGCATGGCTTCTTAATATATTGACCATTTATTGGTAAAGCTATTTCTATATTAAAACGTAAGTGAAATGTAAAATAATTTTGTATTGGAAACGTTAAAAATAAATTCATTTTAAATAAATGACATGTTTATACTTGTACATTTTATTAGAAGTCATCAGATGTTATTTGTTTGATATCCGAATCTATAAATTAATAAATCAATTCCCGATCAATAAACATCTGTCGTTAGCAAAGACTAGTTTTATTTAAAAATCTTTAAAAATATATCCTTCTTAGGGAAAATTTTCCAATCATTTATAAATTTGTATTTATTAAAAAATTTTTATTTTATTTATTTATATTATCATTTACAATTGAATTTTAATCATAAAATTGCGCAGATAATTATTTCTGATATATTTATGTCAAAAATAATGATCAGCTAAATATATCAAAATTCATAATAATTTTCATCAAACAGTACTAAAACACTATTTTCTAAGATCTTGATGGTTTACGAACATGCATTAAGCCGTCCAAGTTTCTTCAAAATTACAGCCTAGTAAAATAACTTTAGTCGTCACACAGGAATTCATATAATGGACCATCAAAATACCTCAAACTTCGAAACTCATTTATCGCATATTAATTTTCTACCATAATTTCATTAAATTTATATACACAAATATCATCTATACAGAATATTACCCCGTTTTATAACTTTTAATATTTTCCCATCTTTGCGAAGCATTGCGCGCAGTCGAGACTTGCACTCATCGCTCAGCTGCTACAGCTGCGCTCGACCCTAATTGACATCGTTCAAGTGCATGTGTTTACAAATCGGAAGAGTCAAGTTTCTCTTTACACTCTCGACCTGTCAGTGGGTTATACCACTCGATCCTCTATAACACTCGGCGAAACGACTTCGGCATCTACCGCTCCGCTATACATATAACACCACCGTGTGCCATCAGTCCCAGTAATAGAACACGAGCGAGCAGGTTCTTCTTCGGAAACTACATACGTAACAGCGAGAGAAAAGAAAAAAAAGAAGAAGACGAACACCACCTTTGTCCCTAAAAAAGTCCCTAAAAGAGGGGTTGCAGTAGGCTGCTTCTCCTGCGTTCGGCCGAAGAAAAAGAAAAGGGATCAAATAAAGCGGCGCGGGTAATTGACCAATTATCGCGGCGCGGCCCCGAGACGAGAACGATCAGGGGGCCCGTGAAAATTGCCAGTGGCCCTGCAACGCCGGCCCCCCGAGGAACCATAAGATGCGAAGAACTGGAGCTGCTGCCGCTGTCGAAACGAAGACGATAGTCACGATGGATAATGGCGCGACGCGTGTGTATAAGGCGCTCGCTCGCCTTTGTGCAGATGAGAATTGACGCGACTGAAAGCGGAGCGAGCGGATTTTTTTCTTAAATCGAGGCAGCAGTTGCAGGTATGACTTTTTTTAATTTTATACGGATTATTCATCTTTTTTAAGGACTTGGGGACGAATTCGCTGATCTAATTTAAGTTGTCAAGTTTTTAGAAATGCATTATTAATAAATAGAACATATACTTTATTGCTTTTGAATCAAAACTAAAATTCCTAACGCATGCAGAACACTTAGAGCACCCACTGTACTAGCTAAATGACTTAGAGAAACACAAACGACAAAATATTGAAATATCCTAAAGTTAAAATAATGTTGCGTTATTGTAATTTTACTCTGGATAACGTGTTTACGAAAACAAAAAATGTTAATATATGTGAGATTTTATTTTATTTATATTTTTCAAAAATACTCTATGTATTGCGTGTTGTCACGTTAACCGACAGAATACATCTATAAATCAAATTATAATTCTCTTTCAAATTGATTGAAATTTTAAATCGATTCAGGATACTCCCGATGTTTCCCAAAAACAATTTAAATAATGTACTTACACATGTATACCTATGCATGAAATTGGCAATCAAATGATGTAAGATGAAAAAGGATTTTGAATGGATCAATAAAACATTAATCAGCAAAACATTATAACAGCGGTTTCTATAAAAAATACAAACTCTTTAGATGAAACAAAAAAATACCTCGTATTATGCTTTAGAATAAGACTACGTTCTCCGGCCTATAAAACTCTAACGCATAAAACACTTTCAAATCAGATTGCGTGCGTGAAATATACATTCAATTGACGCCCGAGACAATATTTTCGTCCGCTCTCTGACTCACTCGTCGCACCTTTTTTCCTTCTCCTTTTTTACCCCACACCGTCGAATTCGCTCGCCTTATTATCGAAGACTCCCGAGCAATCTCGCGGAATGACTCTGGAGAAGTGTTCCGCACGCGTCCTCGCGTAGGCGAGAAATATACGATTTCCCCCCTTCGCATTGTTGCTGGAAACTACCGTCGGACTCTGCTCCTGCTGCCGACGATGACTTTCGGATTTCTTCCGACTTCACTCTCTCTCGTGCGTGCGGTTTTTTCTCTCTTCGCCGGCTCTCCTATTCCGCACAATAGCGGCTGTTCGCGCGTGCGCGATGAAAATATAAAAGGGGAATCTCGTATAATGGGGTTTATGGGATGGTGCGCGCGGACGACCAAGCGGACTCGGCGCGTTCCGAGCGATTTGAGTTGGACCGAGCGATAGAGTTCGATTTGAATTGCGTCTAGGGACTTTGCGAGTTATGTCCTCTCGGCCTTTGCGAGGAGGAATCGGGTATTACTAATTCTTGGCGAGGTTGAATTCGCGAAAAGTTCGGTGAGCTATAATTCCAGCGTCTGTGCGGGTGAAAAGTAATTAATACTTTGAACTTCTTTTTTGCGTTCTAAGGTGTAATTTATGGGAGATCAATACGGAGAGATGATTTGAAATTGGCGATAATTTGGATGAGGAGTAAAGTCTACGATTCAGTTTGTTTCTGCAATCTGTGCACCTAATAATTTGCTGGTATTGCAATTTGGACAAATAAATAGTCCACGATATTGTAGATTTTGGGATGATACAGACTTCATTCGAATATATGCTTTCGCTAGTGTGTGTATTATTTCAAAACTTACATCTTTCCAATAATCAGAGAATTAAATATGTAATAACAAAAACAGGTATGTATCTATATATCTTAATAAAGTATAAATTGGTTTATGGTCTGTAGAAAGTATGCAAAATGGATGAAATTAACGATGAGATATATCGTTTCTGAAAGAGGTCTTGCTATTCGGAAGTCAGATTTTCGAAGTTTTTTTTACTAGAATTAAATGTCACCAGTTATAAAGTTAGTAAAAATTTCAATCTACTTTTGTGGCAGCTTCGGAAACAGTCAACTAATTATCAATTTACTTAGATTTTATTGCTATCAAAAAACTAATTATTGACATTTTTTGCCGGGCATACTAACACAAAGATTGAAATTTCACATGATCTATCATTCATCGAGTCCTAAAAGCCAATTCAACATCCTCGACAACTAAATCTGCCTAATCATTTCTCACACACTTACACTTCGCATAAAAATCAATCGCCCAGCAATGCAACTAAAACAAGATATCTCCCCCTCTCGAATATAATTACAGCGTCGAGCCACCGCCTCCCACTGACGGCACCCCGCAAACAAACCACCACAACAACGGCAATAACAAACATCAACCAACAAACACAAAGATATTATATTCTTTATATCTCTCAGCTCGCTTTCGCGAAAGATAAACGACCAACACCTCGAATCTCGAAGACTAAGAAACAAGCTCGTGGTAGCAACAGCGGCAGCGGCAGCGGCAGCCTCCCCTCAATTTCGCCTCGCGCAAACCCCTCATTACGCCTCGATCTTCATCCCCCCTCCCTCTATCTTTCTCTCTCTCTCGGGCCGCATTCAATTTTCGCTGGCCTGCGCCTTGCATCTCTCGATCCCTCTTCTCGCGAGGCCGCGGATTTCGACTCGACTCTGTGCGGCGGTTGCATGGCTCCTCGGCTCTTTCTCTCGCGCGCATCGCTTAATTATCGGAGTGTATAGAAGGAACGAGCGAGCGGGCAAAAATCCGCGGCTACGGCTACGCTGCGCTGCCCTTAATGCGCGCGAGGTCGGGAGGCATGAGCGCGCGCGCGAGAGAGAGAGAAAGAGAGGTCGAAGGTAAAAAGCCGTGAGATCTTCCCACGAGTCCAACTGCCCAAAGTCCGTGTATATTGCGAAGTGTGTGTATAGGTATGTACCTGCGGATGTATCGTACAAGAGGTACGAGAGAGGTGTTGGGTGGCTGGTATCAGCGCGTTTCGCGGATTCTCGCGAGGAGAGTCGATATCGCGGCTCCGTGGCTTCCCTTTCTGTGTTACACGCGATGAAAGGGGGGAGGGGAGGGAAGGGATACGCGGGATCGAGGTTTACGAAGTGTATTATGAGCCAAGCAGGAGGACAAATTAGCAGAAAGTTGTGGAAAAACGAATATATTGAGATCGGTATTATTTACCAAGATTTATGGGTAGCGGAAAGTAGAGATAACTTGGATACTGTCACATGCTCAAGAGGGTGATAAATCATTCAAATTTCCAGTCGAACTTCCGAAGCTTAAATCTTTGACCAAATATGCATAATTGATTACAATTAATAAACAAATCGAATTATGAAAAACTAAGACATCATTGCATGTACAAATGGTATTTGAACGAAATTTTGTTTTACCTTTCGTAGATCTTTATTTTATCATGATATTTCGTTTAAATGCCATTGATGCAAGTCACAAAATTTTTACTTGAAACTTTGCAAAGAGGTAGATAATTACAAAGCGAAGGGCAATGAGCTCTTAGTTTTTCATAATTCTGTTTATTATTTTAATTATAGCCAAGATTTTAGAATTTTCGAGTCGATAAGCTAGAGACTATAAAAATGGACTTTGAAATCCCCTTAACACGTGCAAAAATATATTAAGAGAGTGAATAGTGCTGACAATTTTTAAATCATTACAATTCTATTATATTTAATGACTTCATACTAATTGCAACAGTATAATATTTTTTAATACAATGATAAAAAATAGAAGATTTAAAGCATAAAATGTCCCAGTTAACCTCATTTTCTCCCTTGTACCTTAACATCACAATTTTGCCGCGTAATGATCAACAGTAGGTTGGTTTTCAATTGTCTATGTTTTAATATACTTTTTAATACATGTTTGCTACTGGCTTTATGCGATGTTTACCCTTATTGCCCATTATAGGATATTTGCTTCGTTCATTTTAAGGTGCGCTTCCTTAGTGAATTTAAGTAGACAGGTTTTGTATAATACGTTATACGTCAGAAAAAATGATACACCTAATATGAATAATATATTCATTTGATGTAATATATTGAAATAAAGCTTTATAAATATACATCAAATGGATCCACCTTCAGATCAACGATTTTACTGTTTTTCTGTTTAATATTGTTTTGCTGCAAACTTTCCTACAAACTATAAATGTTGCAATTAATATAAAATATGATAGTATATCTTGAATTTTTCTATTACAAATTTAATGAACTATCGTCATTGAAGTGTGATACAATTCATTATCCGCAGCGTGAATATCAGTTTCACGATACCGATCCTCAAACCGATAGATGACAGCACAATATCAAAATAATGTGCTGCAGTTCTATGAGATCATTTATGAACGTCAGTTAATATCAAACTGCATCATCACAATAGTCATCGTGCAAGTATCAAGTTCAATATTATTGATGCTGCATTGTCCGAAGCATCATTCATTGTTATAGCTTAGCTCAACAATAAATTGATAGAAATAATTCAATTTACGAATATTTATTAAAAACTTCATATATTTTATTATAAGTAAGATAATTTAAAATCAATCATGATGGTGTTTGCTCATTGTATACATATTTTAATAATTTGGATAGATACAAAAGAAATAAATAAATTGTATACTTATTGTAATAACTAGAAAATGACTTCTGCCATTGCTCAAAGATTTTATAACGGACCATTAGCTACCACCACCCTTGAACCCTTTTGTAAAAACTACAACGCCTGGAAAACCGCAAACTCAGCTGAGGTCATCAGGAGGCGCAATCTTCAGCTAACGAGCGATCGTGCAAGTGTTACTCTCACTTGGGACTTTACTGCAGAAAATCGCTCTTTCTCTCCCTTTTATACTCGTTTATTCTACTCCTTCTTTTTGCGACGTAAAGAGTCACTGAGTTATTGTAGAATTTTTTTTATTTCTCTCTGCAGAAGTAGCAATATTTCTATAATTAGTCAGCACAATACTGATTATGAACACAAGAAATTTATTTTCTAACCTTATAATTATATAATTAAGTAAACTTATGTAATTATCATAGTGTTCTTATGTATAGCATGAGAATTGTAATTATAATGCAAACGCTTAGCAAATCGCGACTTCAGAACTAAGGGATTTTTCACAGATATTGATAGTTTTAATTTATGTATTAAAATAATTGTTTGGAACATTTTAATACTATCAAACTTATAATAATTAAATCTAGGATAAAACTCCCTGTTTGAGCTCGTGAAATATGTACAAAAAAATTACGAAATAAACTTTAGTATTTTAAATTATTCATTCATTTGTTTATTTATAATGATTAACTATACGATTAAAACCTACAAATACTAAAGAAATCAAAAGCACAGAAAATACCCAATCATCCGACACTTTCAACTCAATCCGGCGTAAATAAAAGGGAGCCTGCAGCATCACCAATTAAAACCGACGAATGAAACAATTCCCTCCCTCGCCCTGTTAACAAACGAAAATCTCCTCGTCACGTCCCTTTTCACATGGTGCGCACTCCCTCAGTCTCGCTTTATCATTTCATTATCAGCGCGCTGGCCGCCCTCCGAGTCGCCTCGGTGCGCGATCGGCTTACAATGCGCGCAATTAGCCGGTCGCGCGCGCGCGCGATTGCCATCGCCGCGAGGATGAACAAAAAAAAAGGACAGCTCGCGTCGAGAGAAAGAGTTCACTGATTGCGCTTACATCACGAAACTGAAACCCGTGCACGCACACCACGAGTGCGCGCATCAGGACACGATTCTGTGCTCGTCTCTCGTTTCTTCGGGTTCGTTGGAAATACTGAAGAGAAATGTCCGCGGAAGAGGCATTAGCCGGCGTGGAAGGATCCTTTTTGCGGGGGAAAGGTGAGCATGATTTATTTTTAGGCGCGGTTGGTGCTTTAATGAACAGGTATTTCGGATTTAGGTGTGCACTTTCACGTATTATAACAGTACGCTGTAATGTGTAGAAATTAAGAATTCATATAATTTTAATTGATTGAAATATCGAATAAAAATAAGTGTGTTTTAAATAGTAATATATGTGGGGAAATCTCCCAAACCTTTAACCTATAAGGCTCGAGGTTTCAATCAGTTTTTTCTTATATTTTAACTATATTAAACTGTTTCACATAGGCTTATGTTATTGTTTAAAGCTTAAGCTTATTGTTTATTACATTTTTAGGTTTACTTTCTGTCATAAATTAATTAAATTTATCAATCAAATGTCTAAACTGTCACATTTCTCGTATGTCGTATTCCCGATTTCAATTATAGTTTCTCTAATAGTGTTTAAAATTGACTTGATAAACATATAAAAAAAATTATTTCTTACTAAGAAATAATCAAAGATTAAGATTTTTGGTGTCGCATCAACAACACGAAGAATAACTCAATAAATAGTAATTGAATTACCATAAAAAGTGTTTAATATGGGTGAAATACATCACCAGTATTATGTTGTATTATAAACCCTTTTTGTTATTTTAGTAAACATAATGCCTAAAATTTAAATAACACCTAAGTGAGACGATTAAAAACGAACAAAAATGTCGCATCCACAATGCACGTTTGTGCTATAAATATTAATTAAAATCGATGAAATAAATGACCAAAATATAGTATTTGATAAACTTTTGAGAAATAACTTTGCATTATACCTAAAAAAACTAATATGTATTAATAAAATAGCAAATTTACATCGATTTGTCGCATCCACAACGCGCCGTCCGCAACGCGCGTTTGTTTAATTAAACATCATAACCTCTTATTGTAACTAGCAAAACTGAATAATACAAATAAGTGAAGAAGTTTCTTTGCATTTTACAATCATGAGACCTGTTTTGAGTGATGTAAAAGTCAGAAAGAAGAAAAAGTACTTAAAGCACAAACGAATTGAAGAGTTAAAAAATCAGAGAAAAGGAGTGAACAGAGAAATAAAAATAATGTAAACAAAGGGTTATCGTCGTCTAAGAGGTAAAATTAATCAATTTAAACGTTTAAATTGTTAATTTCAATAAGCCAAATTTATAATTTAAATTTAATCAATTCATAAAAAGTTGAATTTGTATTAAAATAATATTACACGTCCGGTCTTTTTATTCTATAAACGAACTATAATAAAATCCCTCAATTAAAGCATACAATTTTTGTTGTCCTTTAGGGAATGTAATTCTTTGACCTCATTTGAATCCTCCTCCCCCTCAAAGGATCTCTCGGAATCAGAAGTGAGCAGTCACGCATCCTTGTCTTTCGTTATACCATCTACTGAACCATTACCAATCACATGAAGTGAATCATGAAAATCAACGTAATTTGTAAAATAACATTAATGCAATACAAATGTTTGATTTAAGTATCAAAAATAAAAATAAAATTAGTTGCACAAATATTTTAGAACTGTTTTCAAGAAAAAATATATACATGGAAATTCTAACCCTCCGTATTTGATAAATCATTTTAGATTCGGTAGGCACTTGTTTCGGGCTTGTTCATTGGCAAATATTAATTGTTTATAGTCTCGAGAAGTTGTGTTAAAAAAACTAGAGCTGTGCTCCTAAGTTAAGTTGACCTCATTTTCAACATTTGAAAATTAGAAGTTCTGGAGATTTCCCCATATATAATCTACTGTCTTTAATACGTCCTGAATACTAATTTTAAACATTAACTTTAAATTTCTTGCGCATCGGGACGAGTATACTCGTCCAGGTCATTTTTTATTATAACTTTTGATCAAATTATCTTTTTAAAACATCCGCGATCTCGCTATAGCGTTTTATACAGCTCAAGCTTGAAATTGCAAATAGAAATAAACTCGTTTTAAAAAATTGATTAAAACTTTGTAATAGTTACGAATTTTTTAATTCATTGTGTATAGTTAAGCTATACCATAAATGACTAAAATAATTGCTCAACGCAGCTTGAAAATGATTACTCGAGATTTTCGAGGTCGCTGAGCACGAATTTTCACTAGACAGAATTTGAATATTTAAAATAACGTATTCAGCACTGCGGTTGTATGAATAGGTAACCACAAGATTCGTACCTAATCAGCAACCCCAATATTGTTAAACTATAAATTCAGTTCACAATCTTTATTAAAAAAAATAGCTGCATATGTAAACGACTTTAGGCAAAGAACTTATACTCAGGAGGGTTAAGAAGATTGCATTCAGTACAAAATACATGTACGCTAACAATATATTAAGTATACAGCAGTTAATGCTCACATAAAATATCCTATCACAGCAATTATAGGAATAAAGCGTCGTAAAATCCAGCTAATAACTTCGAACTCATAATACACATGATCCATAATACTTGTCTTCAGCTTCGCAAACATAATCATAGAAACGCGCTCGCAAAAACAATTCCCCTTCACCTATTACCTTCCTTCTTTCGTAACCGACAGTCTCTAAATGACCATTACACACACGAACGAAATAATTACGTCCACCGTTACTCGCGATAACTCCGCTCATTTACCCTCGTCCCCGCGAATCCAAACCCAAAAGAATTACCGTAATTCTCCCCACACAAGAAAACAACGACTTATTCCCGATTCACTTTGTTTACGCTGTAGCTGCTGCTGCTGCTACACCCCAGTGTGCCCTCGACCAAAAAGAAACAAAAACAACAAAAGAAATAGCGAAGCGGCGCCTCTCGAACTTCTCTCAAGAGAGAGAGAGGAGGGGGCGGGCATATCCATTGTCTACACGCATGCTCGCGCTTTTTCTCACGTGCTCGCGTGCGGAGCGCATCGCGCGCTCGGCTCCTCGTTCGACTTGGCTGATGAGCGGTGCCGCGCGCGCGCGCGCTTGCATTGCCTGCATGCGCGCGTTATTCGTGGGAACGCGGGGATTTATGCGCTCGGCGCGCGCGTTATAGCGCGGCCTTTTCCCTTATTTTTGCCCGCTCGAGTGGGCTCGCTCGCGCCTTCATTAAGACTTTGCCTTTTGCGAGAGGAACTCGAGAAAAAAACACGTAGTTTGTGTGTCCGAGAGCGGAAGGAGTTGAAGAGTGTTATCGGTATTCCTATTGGGATGTATTGATTTAGAAGATTAGGAATGGAGCTATTTTACACTTCTTAGTGATTTTGGTAGGAGGTGTATGTACTATTTTTAATTGTCCGTTGTGTACAGTTCGATGCTTTAGTTAACAGTTATTACATCAAATAAAATTATTTATTATTATAGTAAGCTGATGTTTCCCGCTCGTAGCGCTGTTGCTGATTATAATTATCATTCTAAATTTAATTCGTATACAAAAAATTGTGCGTAGAATACGAAATGATTCATAATTCGAACTTAACATCCTATAACAATTAAATCAATTTGAAACTAGTCATCAACTTTGGTTTTCTTCCTGTCAATTTTATTTGTTTTGATTCTTTTCCGGTCACCTTGGAAATTATAAAAAGCTTGCAAGAAGAAATAATAGCAAAGAAGATTGAAAGAAAGAAGTAATAAAGTTAGTCGTCGATGATAATAAAAGTTATAGCATTAATTTAATAGAAAATCACTTTCGGTATTATGGCTTACGGTTTACTGGCGAACCACTTACCGGTTAAGATAACGAGGGTTAAAAAATAGTGCATGTGAAGTAATATTTTCGCTACGGCATAAAATATCCTTTCTAATAAGCCTTTTAAAATTAGTAACGAATAATGTATAAGTGTGTATAAAAGCAGCAAAAATATATTTTACATTTCTGTTTATATATTACTTGTAGAATCACTAAAACATAATTTATACAGACATTCTTTTTTGTAAATGTATTTATAGATGTCAAAAATATCCTATCCTAAAATCGCGATACCATCATCTTGTAACGATTTTCAACGAAATTTTATTTGTTGTTTCGTTTGAGACCAAAATCAAAAATTTAGTGTAAAAAGTGTTTAACCCAGTGCAAGTAAAAAAAGATGCGCGTTGAAAACTATAATTATGAACCTTTAATATGTCTAAAAATTGTACAAGTCATCGATGACTCATAGATGACTATACATTTAAATATTAACTATAATTTAAAAAGAGATAAGAACTACATTTGTAAAAAAAGAATTGTCGAGAACTCCTGCAAAGACTTTTTCTACAAGCTAAGCCAATCCTCCTGCATCCTCATAAATCACTCACGAACTCTCAAGATATCCAACATGCTGCAGTAGCAGCAGCAGCACGAATGTTAACTCGCGATCGATAATATAATACTAATTGAAACTGCGAGCTACCAATAAATCGGCTATACCGTGGCGCGCATTCCCCTACACTTGTATACAAGATGCAAGCGGCTTGACGTATTATTTCCTGGCTTTCTTTTAGTTCTAACCAAGCCACGCGCGCGCCTATAGAAACATCATGATGTGTCTTCGGCGCGCAGGAAAGCTTAATTTACGGAGGAACGCGAGCGAATCGATCTAGGCGCGCGAGGTAATACCGATGTATCGCGAGCGCCGCGGTGTGATCTTGTTATGCCTCGTTTGGCGCGGTGCAGCGCTCGAGCACGAGAACCTCGGGCCTCTGTTCCCGCACCATGCGCTAAGTATTATTATATATATATAATAGGCTTTACTTCGATTGCCGTGTCGATTTGTTGTTCTTGTTTCGTGTCTATTGGAGGTATAAGTGCGGCTTGCTTTTTGCGGGATAGTCGGGTACGGTAGATTAGTAGTGAAAACGATGAGAAAAAGTTCTTGACTGCAGAGAGATTGATTGGTGGCTTGATGTGAATCATTGATTGTAATATCGAGGTTAATCACATTATTGCCAGAATAATGGAGATTTGTAAATTGAATTTTTCATAATCGAAGCTGCTAAATAGTGTATCAGACATCAGTTTAGTCTAGACATATACATTTTTAACAGGATTACTAATGCCTTGTCTACAGAAGTGAGAAATAGAGGCTCTATTTAACTTTCAATGTTGATTCCATTAAATTCTTGACATTTTTAGTATATATACACATTGATTTACAAATCGTGGTATATATTTTAAGATTAGATTAAAAAAAAACATTTTACAAGTTCTTCTATACTAAAAATAGTGTTTATAATTATTTGCGCTTAACTCATTACCGCCGAAACGAACATTTGCGGACGTGTCCTGAGTTGGTAAATAAAGCATTTACTCCGAAAATGCTGCTATGGGGATGTTTAGATATGCTCTTTAAATTTCCGAGCTTCATTTTCTCGTTAAATTAATGTCATACTAAATATTTTCTTTCTCTTTCGAAAGCAATCCTCATATACTTTATTTTACTCAAATTCTCGTATATTTATTATATAACAAAAGATTTTGTACAAACTAACTTATAAAACTAACACGTTTCAGATTTCTCAAAAAATACTACTAGTTCCTTTCTGGATCCTCCAACGAAAACTAGCACTTTCCAGATTCAGCACAGAGAATCTGAAAAGAGGACTCTAAAGAGAACAAGTATTTTTCCAGAATTCTAACAAGTGTTACTCTATCTAAGAGCCATCAATATAATCTTTACACGTTTTTTAAGGCTATTTTCAGGTGCATCAGGATGTGTATTTCTTTATACCATTCCACTTGAGGGTTAAAAATAACGTTTAAGGGTGAGTTTCTTAACTTCGCCTACATTCTATTATTATTTCAAAGTTCAATTCACGTCCAAAGTTTTTGAAAGCACTCCTATGTTGATTCAAAGTCTTCACTATGAATAAACAATATTTCTCCAGATTCGTTAAACATTAACGAATATACCGACTAAAAATGAAGTGTCTCCTCGGTAAAGCTCAGGAAAAAATATACAATACGAGCTCAGCAAAAATAATCTCAAAGAAAAAAAGAATCGTCGGTAACTGACCTGATCCTTGGCGAACTGGAACCACGTGTCGATGATCGCCGGCAGCCTCGAGTGATGATAGTGCCGGGTCGTCTTCACGCTGATAAAGACGTCGTCGAGGTCCGTGGAGAATGGCGCCATCGTCGCCGTGGCCACGGACGGCGTGACCGCCGGCTGATCCTCGCCGCCCGCGGCCGCGACCAGGGCCTGCACCGCGGCGATTCTCTCGAAGCGCGCCGGTATCATCGGTACGTCGAGCGACGCGTCGCCGCTTATCTCCTCGACGACCTGATCCTCGACCCACTGCGAAATCACACACACATACCACAAGGATTAGTATTGTCTCGAGCGAGGTTATCTTTTTTCTTTTTATCGTTTACGCGGTATTTCCTTATCTGCGAGTTTCATAGGTGTTGTGCGATGGGCTATCGTTTGCGTGCTCTTTTAACAGGGTGATCTGGCCGTTCTTATATGCGCTTATCAGTTTTAAGCGCTAGTTTAGTATTTATTATTATTCTTTTATCGACGCTGTTTCAGAACAATGAGGGTAATTCGAAATTTTGGATTTTTTATCAACTGGCGACGGAGGCACATTCTGTTTTCAACTCATTAAGCGTGATTTTCAACGGAGAGACATTTGATTTTGCATTTCTTGCAAGTTCATTTTTTTTATTAAAATCAAACAAAATAATTGAGTTGCTATATCTAATTTAATTAATAATAAATATTATATTTATTTAATTGCAACAAAAAACTACAATTTTATGTTTATGTATACATTTTTATTAGGAGTTATTCATATACTCGTATACATGTTGCAACGATCAAGGATTATTTTTATTATTAATCTATAAATCGCACTTTTTACTCGCTTTTTATCGTTTATCATTCAAAAAGTATGTTGTCATATAGTTTATTTAAAAATGATCTAGAAGTATAAGAAGCCAATCGTTTTGGTTGATCAAAATAAAAATTGCAATTCAATTGTTCCATTTAGACCGTATTTAGACAATAAAAATATGTTGTAAATTTTATTTTGAAACACGTTGGATTAACAATAAGGCTATTTCTACCATTCTTTCAAAAGATTTCGATTGTATATTGTTGTTTTGGTGAGAACAAAAATGCTTTTTGTCCCCGGTTGATCGTTACCGGTACCAATAGCTTAATCGTATCACAAACTATGAAACTAAACCAATAGGAAAGCTATATTTTATCTATTATAAGTTTTTTACGAGGCCTAAATATGGGCGTCGTGAGCGATCATGCATTTCTTTAAAAAGTTATAATTCTAACCTCGCGAATAAAAATCAAAACAATCATTCGTAGACCCTTCTTAAATGTAGGCTAAATTATTTAAAATAAAAGACAGAGATTCACGCTCTATTGTGTCCCGCATTAGGTAAGCAGGCTGCAGATTGTATTTTCAGTTTTTACCTAATATCTAAGTTAATATTTAAATTAATTATTTAATTTAATTATTATTTAATTAATTTAATATTTAATTTAATTATTAGTTAATTAATTTAATATTTTATTTAAATATTATTTAATGAATTTAATAATAAATTCAGGTAATTTTTAACTATAATACATGAAGAACTATTTACCACGATGAGTGATTCAGAGACAAAAAGTAAAAATGTTGTCAGTACTTTTAAATTTAGGACTCTAGTACTTCGCTTCAAATATTAAGCCATTTTTCAGTAATACATATACTTATAAATATGTACAATAAGCTCAACTTTTAATAATAATTATTTAATATTTTTTAATTATCCAAGAACAATTTATTACTATAATAATAGATAGGACTCAGTTTAATACATTTATGTTGTCTTCCATTAACTCGTTCTGTATTGTACTAAGTTATAATTAAATTTAGCACCAATATTTTGTATCTGTGGTTATCAAGACTAAAATTGTCTCTGTACGATTAAAGAAAACTAAAAAGCATCGCAATAACCGGCTTACTTATATACCCTAATAATTTGGGGAGAGAGCGGCAACATGGCCACGGGCCAAAGTGAACATTTCAAATCTTTCAATATCACAAAAAAGTAAAATATTTAATGTTGATAAGGCGAAATGAAGTTTAAAGTAGACCACAGTCAAATAAAAAATAAAATGGTACCCCTGTAATAGTGATAATTTTGCCCCAACCCCTTCGAGTTACGTATTTTTTTTCTCTTTTCAATAATGATCATATCGACCCTGCAGGTGATAACAGTACTTTAAAATAGTTCAGACAGTTATATAGTCATATTAAGAATTTAATATTTCATAGTTTTAATCTATCCGTAATCATAAACAAAGTACGCAATCATAACCAAACTAAAGCTCGGTTCAAACGTATAATCACATTGCTCCGCTCTCCCCTCCAAAGCCGCAATAAGGAAACTACAGCGTTCAGCGCACGTATCATCTCGTAAATAAAGCCCCATCGTGTATTATACCTGTCTGGGTGCGACGGCCTGATAGAGCAGGACGGTGGCGTAGGCGGTTGCGAGCACGAGCACGAGGGCCTGTAGTCCCCGTCTGCCGGGCAGGCCTGCTCTCGGCATCATAGCCTTGTGATGGGCCGCGAGCTCGGGCTTCGTCGTCGTCGTCGTCGTCGGGGTGCCAGCGGCGGCCGCCTTACCGCGGCCGCCCCTGGGCCCCGCCTCCTCCTCCTCCCCCTGCTGTAGCTGCAGATTCTCCTTATCGTCCTCGACAACAACCGCAACGACGACGAGCCGTCCGGGACAGAGCGCGCGCCGCCAGTCCGCCAGGCTCGAGCGCGCCGCTGAGCCCGCGAGGACGCTCATGGGGAGGACCTGGTGGGCGCTCCTCACGCTGCATGCACCCTGCGCGCACTCCTTCTCCGCCGCCGCCGCTGCCGCTGCTGCTATTGCGACCTGACGCGCTGTCGACGCGACGACCTGTTGTGGCCTCTCTCTGTGTGTGAGAGAGTGGGTGGAAAATGACGTTTGTAAAAATACTGTTTTCGGGCTGATGATTTGTCGAGACGGATGAAGAAGGTAGTACGTTGGGCTCGGGTTCGAAAAGGTACTACCGTTACGGACCCAGTTCCTGATCAGGACCCAAGTCCTGATCATTTTCTTACATAAAATATTAATTTAAACTTGTTGCTGCAAAAACTTTTTTGAAGATTGCAGATATAACTATCTACTATTTAGATTTTGTTTTTCAAAGTCTACAAAGTTTAATTGTAATTGACTTTTATGGAAATCAGAGTTGATCAGGAATTGTTCTTAGCTGATCAGGAACTGGGTCCGTGACGGTATGTCGATCTCGGATTCAAAAGGGTACTACATCGGTGACTGATTGAAAAAGGTTCTACCTCGGGAGCTCAATTTTCCGTTTGGATTTTGAGTTGGCAGCATTGGCGAGTTAATACTAAATTGTAAACTTTATTATTCGACAAATAAAGCTTTTGATTTCGCTAATGTTTAGAATTTTGATATTTTAAATATCTTAACATTTCGCATTGACAACAGAAGCGAATGAATTTCAAATATTTCGTATCATTATATTTTATGAGTAAATAAAATGAGAATGATATGAATTAAAGTTTTTGTATAAAAATTAATAATGCACATGCTAAATAGTATTCGATATATTTCCATAAATTTCATTTCTCCTTAAATAAAACTTATAATACTGTAAAACGTATCTCATTGAAAAAGCAGATACATTAGAAAGTTGTACAGGTATTTTTTTGTTTTTACGAACATTATTGTTTATGAGAGAAGTTTACAGAGACAAATTTTAATTTTGCGTATGATTTAGTTTGAAAGCAACAAATTTATCAGTTGAACCTTCAAGTAAATTGACAAAATTAGATTGAGAAGTAACGTATAACGAATAAAGTTTCTATTTTTTCTAATTATGTTTTTATTTCTTTAATATATCTATATTACAGTGATTGTACAATCTTCTCAGCTAATGTTTCAACTAATACTCCTTTAAGAGGCGTAATTTTTTTAAACGAATACAATACTGACAATCGTTTCTAATATTTGATTCATTTATACTTTAATAAAGTATTGACAAGAAAGTTTACAATCAAGTATTAACTCGCCAATGCTGCCAACTCAAAATTCAAACGGAAAATTGAGCTCCCTAGGTGGAACCTTTTTCAATCAGTCACCAGCGTAGTACCGTTTTGAAGCAGAGATTGACATAGTACCTTTTCGAACCCGAGCCCGACGCAGTACCTTTCCGAACCCCAGCCCGACGCAGTATCTTCTTCGTCTGGCTCGACGGTATGCGCATTATACTTATGAAAATAGTGAATTTACTAATCTGAGTACTATATTTTTACAGGCGACTTTTTATAGTATTGTATTAAGCGTGAGGTCTAAGCTAAAAGATTGTTTTTCAATTTTGGGGGTAGTGAATAGATAGAACATACATAACTGAACGTTATATATATAATCCAAGTTAAAGTTAGGTTACATCAGTAATAAAAAAGATTTATTCTATGTTGTGTGATTGCGATATATTTACCAATTTCGGGTGACTCTGCGCAAACACAACAAATGTGAATTGCAACACGGTAATTATATATTTTCAATTCAATTTATATCGTTCAATTAAGTATTATCCATTGATTTACTAATTCAAAAAAACAAAAAAGAAAAGAATTCTTTGTGCGATGAATTATTATCGATTTTAAGTGAAAAACTATAAACTTTTGACGCAGATTGCAATTATGCAGCGAATAGCCTTGCGGCGACATGCTAGGTTTGATTTTTGAGAAACCGTAAACTTACGTAAACTTACCGTAAATTTATAAAAAAGTACAAGAAATTAAAAATAATGCTCATGCCCTTTAGAACAAATATTTAATAATTTTAACAGTACGAAATGGTGATTCCTATTTTATGTACAAGACTCTGTCAGGGAGCTGACCATAGTACCATGGCACAAGGTTTCATTGACCTTGACAAATTTCAGATTTTATCAGAATATTGTAAGATAATAAAATCGTCGTTTTACATTTAAACGTTAATTTCTAAATACTAAATGTAAGCCGATTCTCATTTTAAAGCATAATGCTGTAAAATAAGGATGATACTACGGAATTGAAACGATTCATATTTGCTATCTTACTGTTCCAAGATATTATTATAGTGCTAACTTTTTATTCATGACAATTATAGTAAATTGTTTAATTAATGAATTATTTATTAATTTATTTATTTATAAATGTCATTTCATTTAGAACTGTTATTAAAATTACATAAAAATCAAACAAAGAAAGTATAACAAAATTATTCTAGATACTTTTCAGCAATGCCTCAAAATACATTAAAAAAATGCCTAAAAATAACTTTACAAAACGTAATATGTTAATTAATATTTATTACACAAATGCTATTATTATTATGCCTGAAGACATTTCACAGTGCTATTTGTTTTGTATATAGAGTAATATTATTTAATATTCCTTGTTTTCTTACCTATTTCACCATATTTAACAATATTTTGTAAGTTAATTAATTTGATGCAACAATTTTTGTTTTAATTTTAATATTTGAAGTTACTTGTATCTCAACTATTAATAAATAGAAAATTTTTACAAAAAATCGATAATAATCTCAGAGATAAGAAGAAAGTAAAAACAGGCATGCGAGTAGAAATTGGGACATTTACCTTGAATATTTTATTTCTTAGCAAATCCTTTACTTTGGAAGATTTATTTGTGCCTAAGAAAGTTAAATGCTTCTTTTGTTTATTACAGAAGCACTCGGTCTAATGGTACGAATTTCAAATAAACTTTCACTATTTTGCACTGTTTTTATTTCACATGTATCCCAGGTTCGCTAGCACAATTCACTTTTCACAACAAACTATATCACACTAAAATAATCAGAGAGCAGAAGGCTTCCAGCTGTAGACGACTTGAAATCGTTCTAACACACTTTCTTCTCGGAAACACTGTAAACAAAATTGCTCCGTCCGGCAGACATCCACTCGAACTCGACGTAAACAAAAATCCGTCTCTGAATGTAAAACTTGTTCACTCAACTTTTATTGCGCATCTCGTGTTTCTGCAATGCGTTAACTGCAACTTCAAACGTGCGTCGTCCGGCAAGAAAATAATCCGTGCCGATCCAGAAACGCGTGTAAATAATCCGGGCGCATGCGTATGTGCACTTACGAACGCAACGGAGAGCAGTGACACGCGCAAAGAAAACGTGTGGTCGCGCCGCGCCGACGGACGACCACCGACTGAACTCGCGCGCGCGACCGGCGTAAATACACGGCCGGCGTGTGCGGGGTAGGTACCTATAGCGTGCAGTATATGCGGCGGCAGAGAGATGGAGAGAGAGAGAGAGAGAGAGAGAGAGAGAGAGAGAGAGAGAGAGAGAGAGAGAGAGAGAGAGAAGCTGGCAGGGAACCGCGCCGCCGGCAAACGAAGAGAGTATAGAGAGAGAGAGAGAGAGAGGGAGAGACGAGGTTAGAAATGAGCGCCAGCAGGTGAATGGTGGGGAGCAGCAGAGCAGAGAACTTATAATGCACGGTGACTATATACAGTTTGTAAAAAAAAATATATATATATATATATATATATATATATATATATATATATATATATATATATATATATATATATATATATATATATAGGATATCATTATGTGAATGTGCATACTGTAGTATGTTGTATGTATAATATATTATATGCGTGATATAAAACACAGGTCGGTGGCGTGCACTTTTTCCATTTCGCACTTGCAATAATATGAGGTTCCTGACCAATTTATTAATTTTATATTTCATATAATTTCTAAAAAGGAACTTAAAATAGGTAACATTTCGGCAAGACACATATAAATCAATTCACATGTAAAAAATTGTTACTTAAGAAACTGCGGCACTTAGAAAAAAATAATTTGGCGCGGAATATTTCGTATAGAAATGTACCTAAATTGTAAAAATATGTACAAAAATGTAGCACTGTATGCCGATGCGATCTCAATCTTTTCATCCAATTATAACATAAATATAGACTTTTGTACATTTTCTATACATTTATACACATTTATGTACATTTCCGTAGATCTTTTATTACCATAGGGTATTTCATTAATACTGAGACATTCTTTCTTTTCGTGTATTATATTAGTTTATTAATTGAAGCGTTTAGCACCATAACGGAATAAGTCAAACTAGGAAATTTAGTAAATAGTCTAGACGCCCAGCTGGGTTTCGTAGCATCTTGTATGTCCTCGACCCAAACCAGGCTTACTTTATGTTTTTTAACCTCCTGAACACGAATTTCTTGCTTAGAATGTCTGAAAATGCTCAGGTTTATTGTTATTAACAATAATTTGTTAACATAATTAAAAAATCATTTTTTTATCTAAAAACTTTCTTATTAGATTCTTTAGATGATTATAAATAAAAAATGTTGTTACAATTTTTTTTAAAGCTGCTTAGTTTTTTTTATTTTAGTAAAAAATGCTTAGTAAAACATCATCAAAGTTTAAAAAATCGCGTTTTTGGCCATTTTTACTAAAAATATAAGGGTGCTATAAAAAAAACTTGTAAGAACAATGTAGTTTTAATATCTTCTGAAGAATGAAAAAAAAAATTTTTTTAGTTAACAAAATTTGTTTCTAATTTTTATAAATCATTGAATATTTTAAAATATGCGTTTTTACCTATAAATTTTTTTTCAAGCTGCCGAAGATTTTAAAACTCAAGAAGCCAAACAACATAAAGTAAGCCTAGTGTCTAGACTAGACTAAAATGACCATGCAAATTTCAAAATTCAGCAAATTTTACGTTTTTGTATCACTAACGTGGAAATGTTTGCAACAGTTTGCAAAATTTCTAAAATCGACTTATTTCGTTATGGATCTAAACACTTCAATTGATCTACGATTGATTCGCGATGAATTATAATTCATTATTGGTTGTATCGTAAAGGTCCATTTTCATACAGTGCATTATTCGTGGCGAATTGACTTAATTTTATCGTTATGTCAACTGACGTCAATAATATGTTAATAATACGTTAATTCACCGCGAATAATTCACTGTAGGAAAATGAACCGTAACTCGAATAAATTATAAAAAGAAAGAAATCAAATATAAATCGCCTAAGTATTAGTATGCATTTATTTATAATTACACTGACTGAATGATTGTGTACACTGAACCAACATCAAATTCTATATAAAAGTATTATGTAAAAAAATTTTGCGTTTAAATGGCGAAGCACTGAAGGGAATAAGGGATTGGATTAATGGATTAAACATTTATTAAAATTTCATTTCGTGGGATAACACGTTTATTTTTCGTTATACATTTTATAATAATTTTTAAATACGGCATATAGTCATAGCCTATTAAAAAAGATATATATAATTGTTTAATGTATGATTATATATAAAACACTTACATATAATTTTAAATCACTATGTACAATTGTATATAAGGGACCGTCCATAAATTATGGCAGACTTTTTTGGGAATTGTTCACTTACTCATGTATGCACGCACTCACTCACTAACTCGCTCACACTCGTCGTTCATTCACTCACTTACTTACTAACTTGTTCACACATGCACTCCTTAATGACTTACTCTTCCATGCATCTACCGACTTACTATCTTGCGCACATAAGGGAGAGTGGGGCACAAAGAGCTCAGATGAGAAAAGGGCATCCTTATAAAAACTTCAGAACTGAATGTTTTTATTCAATATTTTTATTGATTATAATCTAAACGTAGCATATTTTTCCCGTATCATTTTCTTTAAAAAAAATTAAAATTAAATGAATAAGGTTGAATAGAAAATTAGAGCCTATTAAAAGTCATGAACGCCCGTCAATTTCTCATCGACGGCTAAATAGGAAAAAAGTATTCAAAATTTTTGTAATTGAGTGCATTTTAAAGTTTGACTTCTCAACTTTAATTTCCTTTTTAAATGAATACTCTAGGATGCGTAATTTAAAAGTTATATTAATAATAAAAATGGTATCGAGGTGCGGCACGAGTGTCACCCCAGGATGGGGCACGAGGGTCATACGAAAATCGACGGGCGGCGTAGCGCTAGAGAGAACAACTGATTTTTCTAACCTAAAAAAAGATAAAATTTGTATAAAAAATGTTTCATTTTCCCATGACATTCGTGCCCCACCTATGTGACACGCCTGACCCGCCTATGGGCAAATGGATCATTTCGATACACGTACATTTTGTCTTTAAAAAATTTTAAAAATCTTTAAAAAATATTAATTTTTTGCTGAAACTTTTTTATTACAACTACATCTATTTATTCAGATCTACCTCTATATATTCCTTTTTTTAAATCTCGTTACAATTGCAATTAACATTAAGAGATCTCTTTAAAGTTAGGGTGACGCTCATGCTCCACTCTCCTCTAATTGTTCACTTCCTCACTCGCTCGTTCATTTTCGTAGTCGTTCACGCATGTACTCAATTACTTACGCACTTACTCGCATACTTGTTCACTTATTTACTCCATTGCTCATATTTTTAATCATGTAATCATTTTCGCATTCGCTCACTTACTCACTTCCTTACTTACTCATGCAGTCGCCCACTTACTCTCTCACTTGCTAACGTACACACTTACTTACGCACTCACACACGCACTTACTCACTCTTGTACCCACTCACTTGCTTTCTCACTTACCTGCTCACTCAGGCACTCTGTGTCTTCCTCTCCCTCACCCTCTAAGCCGTTCATCCTTTTCTTAGCCATTTGTTTCCCCTTTTCTCTATGAATTCTCTCCCCAGTTTCCCTATGAAGAAAAGAGTTTCTGGTGTAATGGGGAATCAATCCTCTCCTGATTGACCCTCTAAGCTTTTCGTCTAAGTAAATTGGTACTTATTTCTGCGTGACAGTCTTAGCGTGTCGCGCATATATGTATATTATAAAAGTTATTTTCAGTTAACTGTCAAATTTGGGGTCCAAAATTTCTCAAATTTTAACTTAAGTTAAAAGAGTGTATTATTGTATTACGTTGCAAGAAACATTCTTAAAGTACGTAAGTATGATAGGAAGACTTTTGAAAGCTTTCAAATTAAATCCTTAATTAAAACAAACTCGTGGCATATAATCGGAGAGCGAATGGTACTATACATATATTCATATATAGGTAATCATCCCGAACGAAGCTACAATATAATTAAATGAAGAGAACGACCATAAGGAAACGCATAAAAGGCTACAATAATATACACAAGCGTAATTGATGAAAACGTAACACGTTAAATTATTGATTGTATGATTTCGAGAAGAGTTCATGATAATTTATATTTTAAATGAATTATGGAAAACTTACAAGCAAATGTATAGATAGATAGATAGATGAAGATTTTATTTTGCGCATGTCAACAAATATACATCAATATATACATAGTTATAATTACAATAAATTAGCATTCATATCACAGATTTGATCGTGACATTTCATCACTTAAGCTATAATAAGATTGCACAGTATATGTCAGTCTCAACTGTCACATCACATTGTAAAGCTTACAATTAAATTAAAATAGTAGGCGATTAACACAATTAGTTTTCATCACAGTTCACAGTAAGTTCATCGCAGCTCTCAAATATGTGCCTGCGCATTGCTGTTTTAAATTTTCTTAGAGACGGAAGATGCCTAATACCGCGAGGGAGCGAGTTCCAGAGGCGAGCACCTTGGGCTCTGAAGGAGTTCAGGACATGCGACCCTGGAATCTTAATTGCCTTGGGATTACTACCTGAGGTTCTAGACTGATTTTGTTCAAAAAAGGCCGCAAGGTACGGAGGCTCTTCCACGACAACTGTTTTGTAAAGCAGTATCGGCACAAAGTACTCCCTTCTTGCCTCCAGAGTCAACCAGCCTAGTTTCATCCTGAAGGGAAAAATGTGCTCATCCTTCCTAACACCACATATGTATCTCACACCAGAATTGTGTAATCTTTGAAACCGGGTTTTAAGCTTGCAAACTGCATACGCAACACTTTAGTTGTGCAGGATCTAAAGGATCTGAGCCCATATAAGGCTCTATAACCTTTAAGCTAATCGCATCCACTTTCGCTTTCCATATTAATTTAGAATCCACGACAATACCGAGGTTGGTAACAGTATCAACCAAGGGAATGAAAACGTTATACTGTACCTCAAATCCTGGCAAATTCAGGTCCTTCAACCTGTTTATATTACAGTCTGAACAAATAATAATAGCCTTTGTTTTATTGACATTGAGGCGCAAGGCGTTCTCCGAAGCCCTTACTGATACTGCTTGCGTCACAGCCGAAAAGGGATTTACGTCCTCACGAAGATTATGCCTGGTAACCTGCGTATAGGTTTGGAGATATAGCAAATGCTCGACACTATCCGATAATTTGCCCTCTGGGCCTTTCAAACTAACCAGTATGTCTCGGAGATCATTGATGTACAGACTAAAAGAAGTTGCCCTAGAACCAAGCCCTGTAATAAGCCATGATTGGTAGTAAATCAATCAGATTCATCATTGGATTTTGTAACCCCTTACTGCTTACGACCTGTAATATATAATTTGATCCACAGGACCACGGATCTGGAAAATCCCATTCTGATCAGTTTGCGAAGTAGTTTATAGGGTGAGATTTTGTGGAACGCCTTGCTGAAATCGAACATCAGAAGAATGATAAACAGCTGTTTCTTGTTATTGATACCAGCTCAGATATCCTCTGACAAACTCAGTAGTGCTGTTTGCGTACTGTGATGTTGCCTAAAGCCATTCTGACGTGGGTCAAGGATTTTTTTAGATGTAATAATCTCTGAAATTTACTTATGGACAATCTTTTCCAGGACTTTGGAAAGAAAACTCAAGAGAGCAATGATAGGAAAGTCCGTGCCGGCAGATGGAATTGACGTCTTATTGAGAGGCACCAGATGAGCTCTCTTCCAAACTCCAGAAAAGACTCCACAAGACAATGAGAAGTTAAAAATGTTAGCCAAATGGTGGCTTATAACCGAAAGGGATTTCGCGATGAAACTTTTGGGTATTCTATCCTCCTCCTTTGCTTGCGATGAGAAATGGGCGACGGCTAGGACTACGTCCGAGAAAGTGACTTCAATAGAAGTGAAGCCGTCATCACTAGGCCTGGACAAAATTTTGTCCAACATTATTTCTTTTAGCGGTATGAAACTGTCCGTCTCATTAAGATTAATAGAATCAATAGTATTTACTTTATTTATATCGTCCTCTTTTACAAACATCCCATATTTACAGCTACCTGAAGGTTATGTCAACGAGGATGTCAAAGATCTTGTCTGCAGGCTACGTCGAAGCCTTTACGGTCTAGAATAGTCACCACGTGGCTAAAACGAGAAGTTCGTGAGATTCCTGAAAAATTTCAATTTTAACATTGAAAGCGACAAATGCATTTTTGTGGGTGTGGTCAAAAACCATAAAGTGTATCTTACGCTATGTTGACAATGGCTTATTAATATGTAAAAACCAACAAGCGATTAACGAAGGAACGAATTTCCAAATCACAGATGATGAAATAAGAGAGTTTATCGGTTTGAAAATTAAACGTGATCGCAAAAATTGTTTGATTAAGATTAATCAGGCCAGTTATATTGACAAAATCGCTTCAAAATATGGAATGAAAGATGCTAATCCTGTAAGTATCCCTGCAGAACCAGGATTATATTTGCATAAACATGGTGTAAGCAAAGCAAATGATCCTATACCCTATCGCGAAGCTGTCGGATCACTCCTATTTTTGCAGTCAACTACGCAAGTCAATTCTTAAATTCTTTCGTCCAAGAGCATTGTCAAGCTATAAAAAGAGTCAAGTTAAGGTAGAACTCCACTGATTTTTAAAAACCTCTCCCTTTCGTCCAATAATATTAAAAATTCGGTAAATTTTATTTATATATATATGACGCCTCGTTCAGCGTCGATCTCATTGGACTGCTGGAGAAACATTTCTCGAGTCCACAATTTTGATTTGATCAAAATTGAGTGATTGGTACAGAGGATAGTAGAATATGAGACATAGGGAGTAGGGAGTATATATTATTTAATACTCCAATAGATGTACTGTTTTTTAACCAAAATTTTTGTTATTGACGAGGATCTTTGTGAATCTTTGTACTCGTGTAAGTGCTTCTTGTGTTTAAAGGATTATTTGAAAGTAACACATAATATACTCATGTTTAATCCAGATATAAAGTCAACGCTGGCTCAGAAGGGTCATTTTAATGCAGTTATAAAACTATAATTAATACAATGTTTACAAGCTCATGTTTATAATTACATTAAAAAGACTCTTTTCACCCAGCGTTGACTTGATATCTGAATAAAACATGAGAATATTATAAGGTTCTTTCGAAGGAATTATTTAAAATTTATTTTAAGTGAATTTTCATAATCAAATAGGGCTATGAAATGGTTTAGATCAATTTGCAAATGATTACTTCAAGTAGTTTAAAAGAAAATGGAGTCAATGAAACTTTCGAGTTACTCATACACAAACATTTATTTATTTTAAAGTAACACATAATATACTCATGTTCTATCCAGATATAAAGTCAACGCTGGCTCAGAAGGGTCATTTTAATGAAATTATAAAACTATAGTTAATCAAATGTTTGCAAGCTCAGGTTTATAATTACATTAAAAAAACTCTTTTCACCCAGTGTTGACTTGATATCTGAATAAAAAATGAGAATATTATAAGGTTCTTTCGAAGGAATTTTTTTAAAATTTATTTACGTAGTTATAAAACTATAATTAATACAATATTTGCAAGCTCATGTTTATAATTACATTAATAAGACTCTTTTCACCCAGCTTTGACTTGATATCTGAATTAAACATGAGAATATAATAAGGTTCTTATGAGGAATATTTTTTAAATTTATTTTAAGTGAATTTTTATAATCTAATAGGGCTATGTAATGGATTAGATCAATTTGTAAATGATTACTTCAAGTAGTTTAAAAGAAAATGGAGTCAATGAAACTTTCAAGTTAACCATACTCAAACATTTATTTATTTTAAAGTAACACATAATATACTCATGTTCTATCCAGATATAAAGTCAACGCTGGCTCAGAAGGGTGATTTTAATGAAATTATAAAACTATAATTAATCAAATGTTTGTAAGCTCAGGTTTATAATTACATTAATACGACTCTTTTCACCCAGCGTTAACTTGATATCTGAATAAAACATGAGAATATTATAAGGTTCATTCGAAGGAATTTTTTTAAAATTTATTTTAAGTGAATTTTCATAATCAAATAGGACTACGTAATGGTTAAGGTAAAATTGCAAAAGATTACTTCAAGTAGTTTAAAAGAAAATGGAGTCAATCAAACTTTCAAGTTGCCCATACACAAACATTTATTTATTAGAAAGTAACACATAATATACTCATGTTCTATCCAGATATAAAGTCAACGCTAGCTCAGAAGGGTCATTTTAATGAAATTATAAAACTATAATTAATACAGTATTTGCAAGCTCATGTTTATAATTACATTAAAAAGACTCTTTTCACCCAGCGTTGACTTGATGTCTGAATAAAACCTGAGAATATTATAAGGTTCTTTCGAAGGAATTATTTAAAATTTATTTTAAGTGAATTTTCATAATCAAATAGGGCTATGAAATGGTTTAGATCAATTTGCAAATGATTACTTCAAGTAGTTTAAAAGAAAATGGAGTCAATGAAACTTTCAAGTTACCCATACACAAACATTTATTTATTTTAAAGTAACACATAATATACTCATGTTCTATCCAGATATAAAGTCAACGCTGGCTCAGAAGGGTCATTTTAAAGAAATTATAAAACTATAATTAATAAAATTTTTGCAAGCTCATGTTTATAATTACATTAATAAGACTCTTTTCACCCAGTGTTGACTTGATATCTGAATAAAACATGAGAATATTATAAGGTTCTTTCGAAGGAATTTTTTTATAATTTATTTTTAGTGAATTTTCATAATCAAATAGGGCTACATAATGGTTTAGGTAAAATTGCAAAAGATTGCTTCAAGTAGTTGAAAAGAAAATGGAGTCAATGAAACTATCAAGTTACCCATACACAAACATTTATTTATTTGAAAGTAACACATAACTTTCTAAAAAGTAAAATCTTGGCAAGTATAAGTTTCGTTATTACCCACAATATAAATTAAAAGAAATACGCTACAATTAAAATAGTTAACATAAACTAATATTCTATTTTTAAAATATTTCTATTTTTTCGAGAATAGTAAGAATAAATTTCCGTCTCTGGAAAAGTTGTCAAATCTATAAAAAATACCTTTCTAAAAAGTAAAATCTTGGCAAGTATAAGTTTCATTATTACCCACAATATAAATTAAAAGAAATATATTATTACCTAAATAAGACGTTCAATTATGAATTTTATTCATAAACTCAAATTAAAATAGTAAAATTAAACTGTTATACGGACATAGTTATATGTCGAAATTAAAGAGGCCGTCAATGCACTATATTTTATATTGAACTACAGTTAAACCTGGAACATTGCTCGAGTTTGGGAAAAATAACCGCGAACAGTGCCCGAGTTACCTAAGGTTCGTAGCAATTAACGACGGCAGCTAGTCAGAGCCCTAGATAAGGTATAAACTGTTTGTCCGTAATATTATATTGGCTTGTTTTCAAAAAGTATCTGTTAGCTTACCTATAATAGACATCGATTGCCATATGAGCACTACATATAACGCAAGTGTAATGTACCGACAGTATTATAGATCAGTGTCTGAGGTTCGACTTTTTGACCTATTTCTTATCAACATGTATTTATGTCAAATTTAATGTCTTACAATATTAAATTTGAAAGGTATTATTAATTTTTATACTTCATACTAATTCATAAAAAAATTACGTTGATTTACAAATAAAAATATAATACTTGCCAATTTATTAATCGATTTAATTAATTTCTTTAGCGTTTATTTCAGATTATCTGAATTAGTAAAAAATAGAAATATTTTAAAGTATAATATTTTTTAAATAGTTTGTATACTTCATACTAATTAATAAAAGAAGTAAATTGATATACAAATAAAAATAAAATACTTGCCAATATATTAATCGAAGTCATTAATTTCTTTAGTGTTCATTTGAGATTATAAGAATTAGTAAAAAATGATAATAATTTGAACTATATTATTTTTCAAATATAATATTAGTTTAATTTTACTATTTTAATTTGAGTTTATGAATACAATTCATAATTGAACGTCTTATTTAGGTAATAATATATTTCTTTTAATTTATATTGTGGGTAATAATGAAACTTATACTTGCCAAGATTTTACTTTTTAGAAAGGTATTTTTTATACTATTTACGGATAGCAAACTTGCTCAAAACTCAATTTTCGAGAAGTGACTTATTCGGTTATAACGGTAAGCCACAGAATTATTAAAAAATTTCAATATCGGTTCTTTACAAGTGGCATTTTTTTCGGAATTGCACACCCAACTGCAACCATGTATCATTCAGAATCATTCAATTGCAATTATTTTTAACAAAGTTATATGATTATATGTAAAAAAAACGTCTTTTGCACTAATTGTTTATTGATAAGCTTAATTTTTAAGAAAGGAAAAACAATAAATATAACCAGAAAAGAAGAATGCACAGATATATATATATATATATAATTTAAGGGCGTTATGCCAATGCCATTATCTTTTCCACACAATATGTCAAATGTAGTGGAAAAACTACATTAACTTCTGAACGGCCCTGTTGCCTGCGTCCCTCGCGGCCAACGCAAATAGCTTTTCCTTGAGAGAATTTTGGTACAGCAATACCTCTCTGCCATGCAACGTAATAATAAGTCACGTGTTATTCGCCATTTTTATACGCGCAAATATTGAAATAAAATCTTAATAATTTAAATACAAAATACACAAAAATATATAATCAGTCGTGCAAGATTTTGATAAATAATAAATATTTACGATAGTCATCATAATTATAACCATTTAGAAGCGTAAAAGTAAAAAACCTTCGTCGAGATAATTTTTTTCGGAAGTCAGAATTCCAATCTTTACTATGATTTTTACGGTAATTTATATCAGAAAATTCTCTCTGTATGTAAATTATATGTTCTGCGTGAATTTAATTGAGAAATTGAGGACGGTCTAACAATCCTAGCAAACATAACCTAACAAAATTCTACAATACTATTTTCGTGAGGGTTACTTATAAGTTCACGAAGCTAAGTTTTTTTAAACATATTCTTATTTCTTAGATTTTTAATCACATCAGGAATTTGCCTTATAACATTTAAGGGGATGCGTCAGACCTACTTTACCCATCAATAAAATATATTAAAAAATTTCGTTTTTTTTTTTCAAAAAATTCCCAATATAATCAAATTTTCTTTTCAGAGTAGCTTTATTTACGTAGAATACATAGCGGAACACTCAAATTATTATCAGAATCGAAAATTGGCAATTATGTGATAATGCTAATTTTCTATTCTGATATCAATGCGAGTGTTTCGATATGTATTTTCCCTAGATAAAGCTATCCTGAAAAGGAAATTTTATTGTGATGCGTATTTTTGACGTAAAACGAAATTTTCGTAGAACATTATTTTTTCACTTTCCCATTGAGAAATAGAATGATTGACCTCAAATTTTCAGTGTTCTGCTATTTATTTGGCCCAAATAAAGCGATCCCTAAAAGGAAAATCGATTCTGATGCGTAGTTTTTACGAAAAAGTTTTAACGTCAATCCCGTAAAAACTTCATATATAATTAGTATATAAATAAATAGTTATAAGTAAAACTATTTCGTATTGATAAGTTAAATAATATTATATTGAATAGAAGCAGTTTGTTAATTATATTAAAGTACTCTTTGTTTTGAATAAAAGTTGTGCATGAAGTTGTTTGGATTTAAACATAAAATCACCGCGCTAGTGTGTGGTCAACTGCCGCGCGTCTGTACAGACTAATCAGCACGACACTCTACTATAGAACAGCGCGTACGCGAGTCTGTGCAAGTCTCGTCAAAACAGAGCCTGACAGAGACCGCAACGGAAGCAAAAGCGTAGAGTTCCGGAAGAGCTCTAGCAGACAACAGAACCTCAATATCATAGTATTATGCAGGGAGATTAGAAGAAGGGGACCGAAAGGCATATGGCTGTGATGTGTGATGACCCAGCTAGGGTTAGGTTCGATAGCGCGTGAACCGAAAGCGGTTTATTTCAATAAATTAGAAATAAACAAATAAAATAACATATCATAAACGCGAATTGAAATAAGGATGTTTTATTAACAACGACACTTTCTCTCTGTACATATACGAGTTTCCTTCCTTTTATGGTTCAAAGATAAGAAGTATGTGATAGTTTTGAGATTGTACATATTGAACCTAAGTCAAATTCTAAATATCTCTTATTTAAAAAAAATCTGAGTTGTAAAGGTGAAGCACTGCAGAAGCCGTCACGAATGTTAAAAGCAGATGAGGTAATTATAATAAACTCGTACTTACACGCAGTTTAATAGTTTACGTGCTTTTCATTTGATTTCATTCTTTTTTTTAAATTCTATCCGGTTACAAAACAATTAATAATGAATTCTAATTTACGGTGAATCAATCTGCAGATTGATTATTAAACTAATATACATACAAAATAGGTATAATTAAAATAAAATTACACTAGAGCATACTTTCCGAAGTTTTACCTTTTTAAGGTCATTTTTAGAGATTAAAAATACAATTACAAACATGTTTCATTATCGAACAATCCAGACAGAAAATGAGTACGTATCAAATTAAAGACTATAGAAGAAAAAGTGATGAATGCAATTTACATAATAATATTTATCGTCGATCTATTTCAGTTAACGAAAAATGGTAGATTGACAATTGGATACCATTATAAAAAGTTGATTATATTTCAAACCATGATAAAAGGAATAACTATCATGATTTTTTTTTAATGAAATCTATTTTGATCGTGTTTTGAACAAACAACCAAACTTAAAGACTATGACAAAACATAATGTGTAATCTCTTAATTAATTATATATCTCAATGATAAATATCAACCCATATAAAATAGAAAATGAAATTAGGCCTACTTTATAAAACATAATATATCCAAAGAAATAACCCATATTATGCAAACTATAAAAGATCAATGAAAGTAAACTGTACCATGCAATAATTATCCAAGCTTAATGAAACAGAACCACTAACACATTAACTAACCCAGCGGGCATTCTCCATACATCTGAATGCATAACCATGTATGCAAAAACCGAGGCACAACCTAACATTGCTATGCAAACGAAAGAAAAAACCTTTCAATCCGGTTATACAGAAACGATGCAAATAAGCGATCTTGACGATTATTTATCTGTTTGCTTGATTAGTTTAATTACAAATAATCCATAAAATTATATAATTTTATTTACAAAATCATATTTTTAAAACTCATTTTGTATCCGTATCTGACAATATTTGGATTGTTTACATTGCTACAGGGATATCTGGACAAATTAGAGTAAAGCATTTCAGAACGTTCAAAAATGTTTCGTGCACAGCACCCGCATTTTGGAATACGCCCATTAATAAAAGATTGATAGATCTACTTTTTATATTAATTATATTATGCATGAACAAAAGTAGCAATGAAATTTCGTCAATATTTCATTATAACTTTTTAGAGTGCCGCTGGTTTTGAGATCTAGAATTTTGTACAGAAATCTATACTATAACTCAATAAACGGCATATGAGTTTGGGTATTGTCTAATATAAGTATATTTTTATAAATAATGTAGTTATTTCTCGGTCGCTAAAATTCAAGGCAGTAATTTTTAATTGTCTTTTAGACCTCCTTATGATGGGTCAAATCTGCACCAATTTTCCAGAACCGTTGAGCGACCGTAATTTTATTTTAAATTTTAATGTTATTAGTGGTGAAAAAAGAAAACTATATACCAATTTTTAATAAAAATTCACCTTCCTAATCCCAATTTATAGAATGATGTTAATTAATGAAAAAGTTACTTGCGTATTAAATTTTTGCTGTATCAACCCAATAAATTCTTACTGACTTTAGATCTCGTAATAATAAATAAAAGTTAGTATTTTTTATTGACTTATCGTTCTTTAATAGCCTAAAAAAATTCATCTCCATTTTAAATCAAAACATAACAAAAGTACCTTGTTTTTCTACATCTTATATATATAAAAGGAGAATGAGGAGGGCAAAATGAGGGGCGATATATATATATATATATCTTTCTATATTATATAGTTGTTTGTAAATCTTATAAGATTTACGCCCTCCTCGCCCCTCCTCTTTGTATCCTCCTCATAGCCCTCCTCATTTACTTATTTCTATTAATTATATAATTACATATTATACATATAAAAATTGTTTATAATAATAATTGTGAATGTTTATAAATTTATAAAGTGTTTTATTCACTATACATATCAGTGCAGTTTATTCCATTTTACTAATTTTCTGCGTTATGGCCTCTTTTTAATATTATGAAACTACAAAAAAATGTAAGATCAAAAAACGATAAATTTTCATCATTTTTATTACAATTAGGAGACGGAAAAATTAATCCTTTAAAAATACCAGATAAGTGGAAATCTAATGATATATGTTCAAAAATTTATAACAACATTAATATTAATGATACTACTAACCGCATAATTTTAGCTCCACATAATGAAGATATTCAAAATTTAAATAATAAAATATTAAATTTACTTAACGGTGAACTAAAAACATATTATAGTATAGATTATGCAACTCACAAAGGAGTTGATCAGACTGATGATAATATTCATTTAAATTATCCAATGGAAACATTATATAAAGTTAAAGAAGGTTTACCACCACACGAATTAAATTTAAAAGTTAATGCAATAGTTATGCTAATAAGAAATTTAAGTATTAATGATGGTTTATGTAATGGTACTCGATTAAAAATAACAAAATTATTTGAATGTAATTTAGAAGCAGAAATTATTACAGGAGAA
The DNA here is from genome assembly GCA_949152435.1 of Gastracanthus pulcherrimus. Lineage (NCBI taxonomy): Eukaryota > Metazoa > Arthropoda > Insecta > Hymenoptera > Pteromalidae > Gastracanthus > Gastracanthus pulcherrimus. The sequence goes on from OX424573.1 coordinate 34,138,567, forward strand.
AACGCTGGAAATAAAGTTTTTATACCTAGAATAACTTTAAATACTAGCGAATCATCATCATTACCATTTATTCTGTATAGAAAACAATTTCCTATAATTTTAGCCTTTTCAATGACTATTAATAAGTCACAAGGTCAGAGTTTTGACTATGTAGGTTTATATATAAGAAGGACATTATTTTCTCATGGACAATTATATGTTTTTTTATCTCGGTGTAGAAATCCAGATAATATATATGTCCAAAATGAATTAGAAAATAAATCAGAAATTGAAAATATTTTTTTGGGAAGAAATTTACAATAATTAATAAATAATTTTTTAATTATTTTTAATATTTTGTGTAAAAATTATTTCAATAAATTACAGAATTCAGTCTTTTCTTTTGAAAATGGAAATGGAATGGGATCCTATTCTAAATGAATATGTAGAAGTTGATGATTTAGAAGAATTAGAGATTAACACAATTAAATAATGAAATTGAAGAACACATTTCAATGGAAGATGAGTATGAAGAATATTACAATTTCTTGATAAAAGAAGATAAATTAAGACATTTAAATGATTCTATAGAACAATATTACGACAACAATATTTATCATGAACATATTTTTAAATATTGGAAACAAGTTCCCGATGTTTTTAAAATATTAGCCAAAGAAGTTTTATCATTTCGATATGAAAACAATATAGCTACATATAAAATTAAAAATATCGATATATATCATGGAATTCTTCTACACTTTGCAAATACCATTTATAATCTATATATTTATTAAGGTATTCAATATATATTCTTTATATTCAAGAAATTAAATACATACTCATATAAATATAAATAAAATAACAAAAATTGATAATATAGACGAATAAGTAAGAAAAAAATCTACGGAACTCTAACCAATAGAAAGGATAAAATTTCAAACAATCAAAGAATTTCTTCTTTTAATTGTCTAAACTCTTATATGCACTGTAAAAAAAAAATACTAGGAACCTGTTTTCAAAAAAAACAGTTAGTTTCATAACCTACACAGTGGATTAGGGTTATTGGGGATACCACTGTTTTGTTAATTATTCGTATGTATAAAAACAATTTAAATAATCTACATACTTTAACAATTTATCATATTTTTAAAATCAATTTTAAAAATATACACAAAAATATAATTCAAATTTATAATATATTATATAGAATTATATTAATGATATTAATGAAATTGAATTATTATAATCTTTTCCATTTTATTATATACTCTTACAGATCTAAATAATTTGCAAAAAGTATGCATAACTAAAATACATGCAATTTGTTTAGATTTATAAAGGATAAAATTTATATAAAATAAAATATAAAAGACTTATGTTTTAAATGTTATATTTTTGATTAATATAATATAAATTATTCTTATAAATCTAAATAATATGCAAAAAGTATGCACATTATTACAAATAAAATACATGCTACCATATTTAGATTTATAAGACTTAAATTTTATAAAATACATTTTTGGATTCATCTTCATTATAACTATTATAAATCTAAAAAATATGTATATAACACATGTATATAACACATAAATAAAATACATGCAAATTAATTTAGATTTATATGAGTGAAATTTTTAAGTTTTTCATAATATAATATAAGATATATTGTTAATTTAAAACAAAAATTAAAGTAATGTAAATTCTTATTACATTCAAAATTATTTTTCTTAATTATATTCATTAATATTAAATTTACATATATAGATTATAACATACGAATTAAAAAGAGCTTTACAATATTAGCTTTACATTCAAATAAAAAACAAAATTAAAATAAATATATATGTTAAAAAATACAATACTTAAAACTAAATATAAATAAATGTAAGTATGAGTTACATACATTTATTTATAAATGAATTAAATAAAACATAAATTTGAATGTATAAAAAAAGCTTAATTAACAAAACAAAAAAACGCGCCAATCTATTTACCTCCTGGGCGGTGTGGAAAAATAGAAAACCTTCATAAAAACAAAAAATTTCATGATGCTTTAGGGGTTGGCGAGCGGAGCGAGCAGGGAGGTACCCCCTAGTATATATATAATCACTCTAATGAAATAATTAACATTGATCTTATGCACGATTAAATATTTAAATGTGTTTTTTTGTCGGCCAAAAATATATATACACATATATATATATTTTTTTTTTGGCCGACAAAGAAATACATTTAAATATTTAATCGTGCATAAGATCAATGTTAATTATTTCATTAGAGTGATTATAACTTTGTTCATTCATAAAATATGTTATTCTATCAGGTTTCAAAAGGTTTTTACAATTGTTAAACTTAAAAAAAAAACATAATTTTTTTTATTTTTTTGGTCAAAAATCGGTATGACGGCTATCTTAAGATGTACTGGGTATTGAAAAAATTGTTTGTATTCCAGGCTACATAATGGTAAAAATTGCATTAAAATATGCAAAATATAATGGAAGTTGATTTTCGTAATTCTTCATGCAATTTTTACCATGATCTTAGATCGCTTATAATCACGCGACATATTAAATTGTTTACACCCACAACGCGTCTTATATTGAAGCTTGCAATGTCTACTTTTATTTTCATACATGGAGCAATCAATTTTCTCCATTGTTATTATTTCGATCGTAAAAAAATCGATCGGAGAATATTCTATAGATGTACATTTTACTGTAGTTAAAAGATATTCCTAAACCTAGAGTTTTTCTCTGCGTATAACTTTTTTCCAAAGTAAATAAAAATAAAATAAAGACAAAAATGATTAGGGTTGTAACTTAAATTTTTCTTATATATTTACTTCTTATATAAATAAAATATGTAACTTGTAAAAAATTAAAATAGATCATTCGTAATAATTATAAACTATAATAAGAAATAAGTTCTTCGTATTACAATATTTTAATAATTATTAGATATAACATATTTACATTTGTACATGATTGTATGCGCTATCGCCAGTTCGAAGAAAATGGATTTTAAGCGAAGGCGTAAGTACACGTCTTACGTATATGTAGTCTCATGATATAACAAAGTCAATGACACTTTTCAGTCCAACATTGATTTACATATTTCTGTCTTCATGAAAAGAGCTTTCATGATGCCATTCAACAGAGAATTCATGTTGGGCAGACCACAAATTAAAATAAAGAACATTCATCAATGTTCAGCGAGTTCCAATTCTTTTATCATTTTCGCTATGTTTACTTGCGTGGTTGAAAAACCCTTAACTAAAAGGTTTTCACGTTGCCTTCTTACGCAGTAAAACAATACTGTTATACAACTTTATAGCTGGACCAAGTCTTAATCCAAGAAGTGTTATCAAATCTTCTTGCGTTAGCATCAAAAATGCTTCTCCATCAATATTCTGTAATTGGTATAAAAATAATTTAATTATCCTGTGATATTTATTATTTACAAGTAAAAAAGAATTACATTTGTCACAATATTCGAATTTATAGCTTATCATATTTTTACCACTAGCAATTAAAATGATTAAAAACCGTTTTTAAAAAATTAAAAAATAAGATAATTTTTTAAACTTACATTCTTTCTAAAGAGGCTTGCAACTTCTTTACAGTTTGGTACACTTTGAATAAACTTAACAACTTCTTCATTTGACCATCGTCGAGGATTTGTATTTTGCTTTGAAACTACTCTGTTTAAAGCACTACTGTGTTTTGCCCATATATGAGGTGCATCTGGTAGAGGATTATATCCTGGATTATAAACAGAATGATAAATTTCCAATCGTAACTGCTTATCTGGTATATTTGAAGCGTAAGGCATTTGTGTTGCCGAAGAATCGTGATTGGAATTCAACATTGAAAGAAGACTCGAATCTTCATTTAAATGTTTCCTGTAAAATGATAAGATTGGTTTATATTCAATGAATACTTTCATTTAGCTTATTACAATTATGTTTTTTTTTAAATAAACTAAATTCAACAATAAAATTTTATTTGTTTAAATATAATAATCTCGCTTTTTATTAACTATTAAGTTAGTTTTACGTACCGCTTTTTTCGTTTCTTAATAACCTCATCGTCATCTGATTGACCATCACTATTATTGTTCCGCCATTTATTACTGAGCCTGAAATGCAATGTAAACGTTTACTCGTGTACATTTACTTCATTATATTATATTTTATCAAGTTCTGAAATATGAACTCACCTTTCTGAACTATCCATTCTTTCAATTCTGTCACAAGAATCTCCATCTTCCTGTTTTATATTTTCGGTTTTTATAGTTTTCTCTTCAAAAGATGATAACCGTTTTTCAGACCGTTCAGACTTAATTCTTTCAGGCTTATCGTACTTCGTTCTTTCTACTACAAAGTCTTCATCTAAATCATTGGTTTCATGTTTTAGACTCAGTCGATCTGTTATAGTTTTAATTTTATTCACATTTTGTGGTGAATATGGACAACCTGATGCAGAATTATGTGTTGCAAATTTAGGTCCTTTTACATGTCCAATACCTCGACAGCCATAGGTTCCACATTCGGGACGATCATTGAGATTGTCTGGAGCTAAAGCACAATAATGAAATAAAAATATATAATCTATGTATAAGCTCAAGCAAGTAAAATACAAATTATGTTAATAATTTTCTTGCTTTTGAAAAAAATTCTTCACAGTTTATTTCTTTATATGAGCAACAGAATGATGTTTTTAATTAGATTTCTAAATGTTAATATTAACTAATTACATTTCTGTATAATTAACCCTTGCTTCACCAAGGGGATACCTCAAATATAAGATAAACCTGTGTAAATTCAATAATAATAGAAATTTTGCAATAAAAATTGGAGTATGAGTTTCAAAAATTGTAATATGGGGCTGAATTTACAAAGGTTATTATAAAATAACTATAAATATATTATAAACAAGGATAACCTTGAGGTCGAGGGGATCCCCTCTTAGTATAGTGTTGGTTAAAATTATTTTGAAAAAAAGTTTGAGTTATTTAAAATTTTACGTACTCAATGGAAGTTCTAATGGATGTCCAGTTTTCGAACACCATCCCATAGGATGAATATCAGGTGAATCATCATCAACCCAGTATGCATGATTTTCAGGCCATCCGTCAAATCTTATTTTTATCCTAAAAAAAAATATAATTTTTGTTTGTAATGAAAGTTAAAAAAATAGATTACTTGGTAGTACGTGATAATTATCTATATTACATACGTGTAAGCATCACAGTCTTCTACGGTTGCTACTCTAATTAACTGTGGCAATCGCTTATCAACCGCTTCGAGTTTCAATCCTCGCTTAAAACCGCATACGGGTCGCTGTTTGAAAGCTCGCGCTGGTGCTGCTACTGACTGAGTTTCTCTTAAATACGCGTCCCATGAAAAAGATTTGGGATCTTTGTAATCTGTAAAGAATTGAAACATTAAACATCTGTATACAATTAACTGAAAAAATTTATTATGAGATCGTGTTACAAATTAAAAGAATATTAATTAAGGCATGATGATTTCTGAATGTGAATATTATACGTGAAAGAAGTATTGCTTTATTTGGTTATGTGTTCTTATATTAAATGAAGAAAATACTTACAATTTGGTGGTGTTAAGCTACGACCATTGTGATGGCACCAACCAACTGGATGTATATAAGGAGAACTAACATCTGCCCAATAGTCATATACATCGTCCCAAGAATCAAAATGCACAAGTATTCTAGAGTCCATAACATCTGCTACACTTGCCACACAAACTAACGAAGAATGCTTACGATCAACAGCTTCGAGTTTCATACCAACACGAAAGCCAGTTGGAAGCATTGACTGAAAATTTATAGTTTAATTTATATTAGACCTTTAGAGATTTAAAATCAATTAATAAAACTACGGTACTTAAAAAACTAGTTTTGTACTTTTTAGAAAGTGTGCAATGCGGTTTGCTTTCATAATGATGAAAATAGAATTTTAATTATTTTTTAATTTTCAATGTGTAACTAGTAAATGATTATGTTTAATGTTTCCGTTACTTTTAGAGATATTATTGTAAAATCTTTATATTAAACTTACATTTTTGTTTGAAAATAGAGTCTTTGGTGCTGATGTAGCTTTACAAATTCTGAGATAACCATTCCAATTGAAATTACTTTGTACATAACCCTTGGGAGGCTGTAATTTATGTCCATTTTTCTCAGCCCAGCCAACGGGAAACATATCCATGCTATCAGTATTCACCCAAAAATCAAAATTCTCTGCATACCCATCAAAGTGTAATCTTATTCGATAACCTAGAAAAAATAAACGTTTATGTAAAATATAAGAATTAATCTTAAAAATATAATCAAATTTATTTCTTTTACTAACCAATAACTTCTGCAACAGTTAAGACACAATAATGCGATGGGTGATTTGGATCAATACCTTCTAATTTCATTCCTACTTTGAAATTATTTTTACTATATGGAAAAGCATCTTTGAACAACCTGACTGGTGCTGCTTTCGCTTTAGTGTGCTCAAGATACTTTGACCAGGAAAAACCACGTTTTCCTGTTTGCCATGGATACTGCTAAATCATATTGAATGTTTTTTGATTTAATATAAATTCATTTTCATTAATTGAAGAAATTGTAAAAATGATTAAATATACAAACCTTTGATTCAGATTCTCCTTGACTCTCTTCATCCATTACAGTCACATTTGTATCCTTTGTATCTTCATCAGTTTCAGACTTTGCTCTATCATTTAACTTATCAAACTTATCTTCACTGTCCTTTGATTTATCATCACAATCATTTGACTTTGAATTTGGTTCTTTATTTTTGTCTCGATCTTTTGCTTGTTGTTCTTGAAGCATCTTTTTACGTTTCTTTTTAGCCCGAATCTCTTTGCTACTAACGAATGAAATATTACATTAATTAATTTGTTCAAAAAAGTGTTTAAAATATAAATTGTTTATGTTGAAACTCACTTAAGTTCCTTCTCTTTACGTAATTTCTGTTGTCTTATTACTTCTATATACTCTGTGCATGATGGACTGCAAGAGTTTGTACTTTCAAACTCTGAAGCCAGCCCATGACAGCCACAACCATCACAACAGTAAAACGTATCTGCTGAAACGGTACGCGTCTTTTTTTCCTCTGTTTTCTTTTCATTAACAATTGTTGGAGTACTAGATTTGGAAGAATTTTGAGTGAAGCAAACATTTTCTTTGTCACCAATATTTCCATCTTTGTCTTGCTTGTTTTCATCTTCATCCACAACTTCCATTAAGCCGAATTCATTCATGCAAAACTTAAAAATGAAAAGATAATATTGTAAATAAAACAAATATTTTTTCATAAATAAACTTATAAATTGTCACAAATGAAACAGAAAATTTTTGCTTTAATTACCTTCAATGTACTACCAGGTAAGGAGCCTACGCCATCCTTCCAGTCCAAAACTTTTGTTGCATCAAAACTTGAGTCGTTTTGATGCACCAGATTCTGGTCCTTTGTCTCATCATTATTTGGTTTACCATTGACTTTATCAGATTTTTCTATTACCTCAACTTCTTTTCGATTTGACCCCTTAATAACTTCAATTTTAATATCATCTGACACTAAAACACGCTTCATTTTCTTTTCGTCACTAGGAACAACTTTTATTAAAGTAATATCATCATCACTTTCTTTGTCCTTTTTCTTATCCTTTTCGTGTTCAGATTCTGGACTGTTCAAAGTATAACTAGGTACTTCTAGACCAGCTTCTTGCGAAGAAGAGTTTGAAAAACTCTGCTTCTTTATTCGCTTCTCCCCTGAGCCACGTAAAATATTACTAATGGTCTTTTTTCGCTTTTCAGGCAAGTTGCTGTCGTCTTTCTTTGGGATTGGGGTTATTACTGCCGAATCTGGATTCTCAGATATTTTAATGCTGTCCGAAGAATTACTACTACTTTTCGGTACACTCAGCAAGCTCATTTTTGCTATAGGATGCAGTGGAGGTGGATTTGTTGCAGAGTTTGATGTCTTCGATTCTCTTAGAACTAAAATAAATTTTTTATTTACTTTATTAAAATAGAAATTTTAAAGCCTTATATTTTTTTTAAAATTGCTTAAATTAACTATGGTATCAATAATTTTTTTTATAATAGAAGTTATTAGTTCTTCAATTATTGTGAACAAAAGAGAATTATAAATAGAAAAACATCTTTAAATGGATTGCTTTATGAACTTAATTTATTGTAAAATTAATGTAATTTTATCTTTAATATTTAACTTAATAAAATATTTATATATAATAGTTATGCGTAAACAAAATATATATTATTATTCTTAATTTTTATAGTTTATTTATTTTCAACATTAAATATATTAGGAATAGCCATATATTGTTATGAAAACTTATTTACATACCTGTTATTGTGCTTTTTGCATCAGTGCTAAGTTGTCCGTTATTGAACTTGAAATTAAAGTTCTGCTTAAAATTGAGGCTTTGCTTTGTAGCAGAGGCACTCTGTTGTGGAATACTCACAGGCAGTAAGAGATTAGTCATATGTTTGGTAGATTGATTTTGCAAATTATTAGACGTACTGCTCGCTGTCTGTGCGATATGTGAAATTACTGGTGCAATTACTAACTTTGGTTTGGGAATCTGTGTTGCATTTATTTGCCCTGCTGTATTATAAAATTTTTCATTAAAAATTTTCAAAATATATTTTTACAACTATCTTATTAAAATATCAGATAATAATTTTAGATGAATTTTAACTTTATGAAATTTATTTTCATAAAACAAATATTTGATTTTCTTTCAATTATTTTATAATCATTAAATTATTCTGACAATTCTGTTTTTTTCAAAAGAGATTTTAAATAGTTACTAGCAATTTCTTTATTCATGAATTATTACCTGCAGGTATCACAAGAGTTTCTCGAGGTTTAATAATTCTTTTCAGATAAGCGATCCCAGACTTCCCCCCTGCTTGAGTTTGAGGTTGAATTTCTTGCGTAGTACCGAGTGGCATTATCTGTGCACCAGATGCATTAGATTTCCGTACCAAAATGTGCTTCTGCACTTGAGTTGCGGGTGGTGTATTCACAGCATTGACTTGTCGGCGAATGGTAATGGGCTGTGGTATTTGAGTCTGATTAACTTGACTAAGTCCCTGAAGCACAATCTACAAAAAAACAGATAGAAGATCATGTATCAGATGTACTTTACAATACATTATTTTTAGTTTTGTACCATGAAATCAATAAGAGCTTTATTTTCTTACACATTATTAATCATTGATTTTTAAAATATCTGCTATAGCAAAAATGAAAACTTGCAATGTCAAAATAAAACAAAGTATTAACAAATAAATAAGTATTCTAGTAGTACTTCTATAATTCATACTAAATTTATCATGACAACCCATCATTTTTATAAATTTGCACATTAAGCATTATTTTATTAGAATACTTTAGCTGTTATTTATAATAGTTATTGTAAAATTAATATGATACTTTTAGAAATTATTAAAAAATGAATAAACTTTTATTTATCAAAACTAAATAGGTATATATTAAATGCTATGCTATAAATAATATTCTATGAAAAATTATAGTGAAAAAAAATTTGTATACCATATCCACATAACTTATATATACTGATTGGTATTCATAATTAAAATATATTATAGATTTAATTTCATTAAATTAGCATATTTCTATATATTATGTAATGATAATGATAATGATAATATGAGATAATTTTGTTTCATAAGTTTTATGAACATAAAACTAAATTTTAATATTTACAATAGCTTTTTATGGGCATTTAAGTTTAGTGTAACAATGTCATGTGCTTCTATGTACAGTTACTATGCAAAAGAATGAATCACACTATATCTATATTTTCTGATTCACATGTAGGGACTATATATGCATAACAAATTTGGTATAAAGTAGGCACAAATCTTCAAACTTTAAATAGATAATGAATAAATGTGTTAGTGTAAAAGAACTATATAAAAATATGCATACAGATATTGAAAACCAGCTTAATATATGTTTTGAGCAGTTGATATACAAAGCATCTATAAATTATAAGAATAACATTTTAAAAATACATTTAAAATTTTATATGCCAAAATATTGTAATAATATTATAAAAATTGTTCCATAAATTACGTAACATTACACAAAAACCACATAAAAATCCACATAATGTGAACTAACTCAAAATGTATAAATAGGTTAAAAACCACTTAATACCTGAATGAAACCACTTTTCTTAATACTCTCACTTTTACACAATCATCGCCGTACTTTGTGCAAGTTAAAATTGATAATTGAGATAAGTCAGTTAAACACATTATAACAGACATATATTCAGTTACATAAATTAAACACCATCGCGTAAACTCCAGACTATATAAAGTAACTTTTCAAAAGGGCACATTTAAATTACAATTCAACCCTAAGTGCAACGCTATCTTTTGCGCCAACGCGTTATAAAGAAAAGAAAACGACCACACCGTAAACGCATCGAAAGCAAAATAACACAACGCTTCCCACCGTGTTTACATGACTTTACATAACACCGTAAACTTCATCGTATTCCCGCGGCCGTTCCTATATAACCATATCACTCCCTTGTCTATCTATATATCACGAATCTTCGCGTGAGCAGTGCTCGTGGCCACCGCGCCAGCCACCCATTCGTAAAACAACGACTCAAATACAACAGCTCGATAAACGCGCACACGCAGCGCAAACAGCCCGAAAACCCGAGAGCGAGTTCCATTTTATACGGCCAGTGTACACCAGTATATAGTACGCGGTACAGCAACATGCAGCAGCAGCGGCGGCGGCGGCGGCGGAGCTGCGCGCGTTAAGGTGCGTACAATACGTATATGTGATGTATACACCGTGCACACGCGAAGTAAGCACGCTCTTTTATACAATGCGAGCGTGCAGCGCCGCACGAAGTACATGCACACGGAAATGCACGTCCCTTTTAAAAGGGAAAGAGAAGATGGAATAATAAAAAACGCAAGCTCTCTCTCTCTCTCTCAGCTTTTTGTGCATACCTGATTGAAGGCGGCGATCTGGGATTTGTTGACTACGTGCACGAGCGGCTGACTCGTCGCACCGTTAATATTATTGTTGTTGCTGCTGATCGTGTTGTTGTTGGACTGATTGGCCTGCTGCAGCTTTCCCTGCCCGATGTACAACATTGACATCACGCGGGTCGACGGATTGTCCACGGCGGCGGCAGCGGCTGCGGCTGCGGCTGCGGCGGCGGCGGCACTACTGCTGCTGCTGCTGCAGTTGAAGGCGGCAGGTGTCTCCGTCACGCACTTATCACTGGCATCGTCGACTAAGAGCTCCTCCATTCTGGAATTGAGAGAAGAAAAGAAGTGGGGGTATTAGGTTTCTGGCGTGTGGGAGAAGGGCTGATGATTGCTTCTGCAAATTTTCCGGGGGTTATGGGTGATGTTGTTTCTTTAGCGGCTTTCAAATTGAAAAGTGCGTAAGAACGTTTATATGAGTTATCTTGCGTATTTGGTCAATGTGACCCAATTTTATTCCCTTGATTTACTTTCCCTTTCTTCACTGACCCTCGATCCACTTTCGTGCAAGAGCTACCTAGGGCGCTGTACAGTGAAAGTTTTAGACTTCTTTATGGTACTGTAGAATATTGTTATAAACTACTTATCTATTGATCTTTCTATTGTGATTATATGACAAAGTTGTTATTTAACACTTTATGAATAAACAAAATAGTAACTAAGGCATCTTGCGTTTTGAGCTTTAAAAAAGTTCAAAACTTGTTGGCATCAGTTCTTTCATCCTTGAAGGTAAAATAACTTGAACCAAGCTTTGAAATAAAATAGTAAGTAGTGGAAACAATATTCTAATTATATAAAAAACGTGCTTTTGAAATCATGAATTATCAAGAAATTAGATTTTCTACAAGAAGCAAATATGAGAAAACACTATTTTCAGTGTTCGGTACCAAATTCTTTCCATGAACAAAATTGACTATACGTATGACCTCAAAATGAAATTTGTATTTCTTTAAACAAGTTTTCATACATTATGAAAGAATCTCACATAAATTAAACAAAATTTATTTCAACACCTATTTGTATTATGGCATGCTATTAGAAGAACATGTTTTCAGTTTTAGTTTCATCGATGACTGAAACAACTTTCTTACATGAGTACAATGTCAAGGAACTATAACTTATCATTCATTAAATTCTGTTTTGTATAGTATTTTTATAAACATTTACTAACAAATATAGATAGTAAATACTATGAATAGATTATAATTAATAACAAGAAGTATGATCTCAATTATAAACAAGTTCTGAATCCTCGATTGCCCAGTATTTCTAATGCAATGTCAATTTCTACACAATACGACTGAAAACAGATTTTAAAGAAACAAGCTACATGTTAGGTACTAAATTTAACTATTACAGCTATCACGCGGCTGCTGACGAGAAGACGCCCAGTGGTTCGCCCATTATTGCTGAGTCCAAAGAGCGAGCCTCCGCACGCTCGAACTTCAAAATCGATAATTCTTGACGCGATCATCGTTACATAATACGCATATATCTATATACACGCGCGCGTTCGTACGTGCGCCGTGATTATCTCTTCTTCCTCGTCGTGACACAGCTTCGGGCCCTGCCTCCGCAATTTCCTCTATCCTCAACACTTCCCCGTCAAGCACTCGACAATTGTACGCAAGACATTACACGCGCACAAAATTTTTAACGCGCATACACGCACTGTATACGAATCTAGTCTCTCCCACCAGCCGATGGGAATTCCCGAGGCTGCACGGAAAAGCTGCGGGGAAAACTGTATATAGGACGAGAACCGGCGTGGAGTTTTCGCTGCTCGCTCGCCCTATTAGCACGACGGCAAGGTATAGGCACTGCGATGCGTGCTAGACACGAGCCGCGCATCGGTGAAAAATCGATGGACTCTCTCGCGCGCGCCGCTCGCTCGAACGCCGCACGAAAAAGGGAACGGATCGCCGCGCGCGCGACCGCCAGAGCTCACTTTTTACACTTTTTCTCACGTACAAGGTAGATGTATAGAGGCATACAATCTGCGCCGATTAGGCGGATTACTCGAAGGTAAAAACGCGCCGATGCGTTATATCGGAGCTGAGCGAGACGTGTATGTGCGCGCGCGCGCGCGTGAACCACCGCTGCACACGAGAACAAAATGGAAGAGAATCGCGTGCACGCACGGAGCGCGGTTTTGAATGTTCCCGCGCTTCGCTGGATTTTCGGAGTCTTTCGCGCTGCGACGAGGCAGAATACGAAGAACTTTCTTCACAGCTTTTGCATATCCGAGCAACGCGGTTCTCGAGTCCTTGGGTGTTATTTATGCGTGTAATATGCCAGCCGCGCGCGAGCGCTCCTCTTTTTAATCGTCTACGTAGAATTCCGTGCTGTACGTCTGCTCTCCTTTCGCACTGTTTTTTAAATCGCTCGACTTGGAGCCGCGGCTGCAAAAGTCGCCCCGCGTTGTTGTATACACTGCAGTGCTGCACCGACGCGACTCAGCTGCTCGCGTGGGCGTTCGTTATATGTGTATATCACGCTTGCGTGTGACACTTTTGACAGCGACGAATGTGAAGAACGATTCACGCGCGCGCACTGTAGTTTATTATACACGCGACCACGCGTGTTTTAAATATCTTTTCTAGGCGTTGGGGCGGTGCACTGGGACGCGCAGCAGCCAAGACGCTCCGGAAATTCGACGGTGCCGCGTGGTGGGCTCGACGCGCTGACAACTTTCACCAAAGATGTATATAAGTATAGTCACTTGGCTGCGAAACTTGTACGCGTGAATCGCACGTGGTATGGTTATACCGTGTAAACTCTCGATTTTCGTGCACGCTGCGGGGTTTTGCGACTCGGACCGGAGGTGTTTTTAAAGAGAGTAAGAGAGAGACCTGCGGCATACCAATCCGGACAAGCGCACACGGCGAGGCGCGGACACCGACACCGTCGACGACTATATTGCTATGGCCCCATGGCCTGCGGCACACATGACACATCTACATATATAACGTGCAACAGACGTGGGGGAGGTGTGTGTTGGTGCGCTCGGCGAAAGCGGCGTTGCCGACGCTGATGCTCGAGACTCTATACGTGCAGGGACTATCTCGGTGTGTACGCGCATTCGGGAAAGCGCGGGAAATTCGAAACTCCGAGGGTAGTGACGCGCGGTTATATATATACTGTGTGCTGCAAATGCGGAAGAACAATATATATGTATGCGGGTGGATGAACGTGTTGGTATACGCGCATGTGTGAATGTATATATAGGTGAGAGCACCGCGTGGAATGACGCGCGTCATTCGCATTTTTCGCGATGACGAGGTTTTTGTCAACGCGGCGAGGATGGAGTGACTGTTGAGGTTTTTGACTTGGCATTTTTAGGAGTATAAGTGAAAACTGTAGCTTCTGGTTTTTTGGAAGTGGTTGATTAAGATTATTGTACGCATTGAATCTATAACGTATACGTTCTTGCATTTCACGTGAAATAGACAGAATGAATATGCAGGAAGAAATTAATTGAGGTTTCGGCTTATAAAGGTGGAAGTTTCGCTATAGATAAAACTATTAAGAATAATGGATTTAAGTAGTTAATTAGATTATTTTATTGTGGCGTTACTGTAAAAAAACGTTTTTTGCGCTTTCATTTGTCGTATTGCAATTTTGTAAGTTTGATTAGCGGTTTACGCAATAATTTGTTCGGGTAGTGAACTTTTCAAATAAACATATGTTAAAACGTCTACAGAAAGCAGTAATTTTAAACTTTGAAAAACATAAAACGTATGTTATTTACAATTTTTATAATTTAACCTCGTAGAAGATCTATGGAGATCGTCATGATGTATACTATGTACGCGGTATCAAGCTGGGTACAGATGGCGCTCCAAAACGATGAGCCGTATTAAAATGTGTTGGCAGCACCACATTGAATGTAAGTTAAAGAAATTCAATAATAGATATGCTTGTACGAACAAGGAGTAGGTACGTGCACACATCGTGATAGCATCTTTTAACTTTTAGTGAGAAAACTTCAATGTAATTTTGAATTACTTTTTTCAAATGCTTAATTTTATGGAAAAAGATAGGTGTTTAGGTAACTTTAATAACGGTCACTGAATTGTATGTACAACCTGTACATCGTAGCAGATGAAGTAACGTTTAGTAATATATCTGAGATCAAGAGGTCATTCAAAACTTTACATTGAAAGTACTAACTAAACCAAAACCTAACAACGTGTTTATAATATATCATGAATTTTTGTTACATACTTTACATTATATACATTCTGTATTACATGTATTACTATATTATATTTTTAGATGCAACAATTGATATAAACAACTAATCAGTAATTTGCAAACATTTGATATCAATCCTTCTTTTAATTATGTAAAGAAATTAAAAATTATTGACTCAAACTATATTGTTGTAGTTACCACGTAATTCGAAAATTAAAAAAAATATATAATATAAGAAAGAATGCAATACAAAACAAAATCCTTTTAAACTCTTTTCGTATTATTTCACTGAAAGATGTTATAGAACATTTTTAATAAGAATTTGGGTTATAATTATTTTGTTTTGCTTATGAATAACTTCCAATAAGATATATTCTCTAACGTCGAATGCTCCTATATACCAAAATGAGATTATAACCTCCAGTATGATGAAAATAAGATAAGTATAAAAGACATAAGTAAAAATATATATAAAATATGCCCATTTGTTGTTACCAACTACAAATGACTACATATCTTTCTACAACCGAAACCTGAATAACAATTTTCGTCAATTATAAATAGCCTCTAAACAACCAACACCTTTCTCAGTAGCACTATAACAATACAAAATTCAATATGCCTTCAAAACAATATCGTACTCACAAGCGAGCCCCGCAAGTCCGTTTCCAACTTCGTCACGCTAATCGAGCTGATCTTAACGAAAAACCGAATAACAATTTGCAGAAAAACACGGTATACACGGCGAAAGTACGCTCCGTTTCCATGAGGCGACGCGAGGCGGCCGCGCGCGAGGAGCTCGGCATTCGCGTCGACCAATGGCGCCGAATCTTTCCCCTCTACCCGAGCGAGGACGAGATCGATTCCGCGCGCCGAGCGCGCGGCGCGTTGCTTGTTCTGTCTCCCTCCCCCCCAAGGTCGCGAGGCGCGAACACCCAAACCGCATCCTATATCCTTTCTTCCTTCGACTCCTTACAGCCTGGGGATGTAAGTTTGCGACGAGTTGTGCAAAAAGGAGTTTTCCAAGAGCGATCGTTATGTGATGGGGAAGCATTATGTTGCAATGGAAAACATGGAAAATAAAATTAGTTTACCATGTCTGAAAGAGTAGCATGCTTATTAGCTGTAATACTGGGATACAAGGAAATAAAAGGATTTACTTTAGTTGTACAATTTTGCAGTTATCTAAGTTTTTGTTACATTAATCGTTATTGACATGTTAGTAAATTATAAAAACTTGATTGAGAGTTTAAGTTATAAAATACTAATTTCAGTAAGATGTGCTTCTAATTAGTTTATTCATTTAGTTAACTATATAAATATAATCTTATTCTTTTTTAAATTGTTTTTAAATCGTTAGAGATGATTTCCAAAGATTTCAGTCAAAGTGATTTTAAAGAAATTAAACGATAGCTTTCTCGGTCTAACCTCAAAAATAGAATTTGCGTTTTTATTTCTCTGTTAAAGAAATGCACGGGGAGATATACATGGAAATTGTATGTAGATTTCGATGGAATTCACTCGAATTTTTCGCAACCTAATGAGCCAGAAAACTCCACGTCGATTCTACCTAAACTTACCTGAATTCTAATTTATTGAATCCACATAGAAATTCAGTAGGACTCCATGATGACTTTTCATGTGGATTTCTACATGGAATTGGACGCGATCATTTCATTTATTACATTTTTAAGTACCTAAAGTAATTCGTGCGATATCCGTAAATTGTGTAAGTATAATCGCTGTACTCGAAATGCTTAACTTTGAATTAGCGAAAGGTATGTGGGTATATAAATTCGATACTGTTAGTATTAAAAATAAATTAATTAATTCGATAATAATAATTCAATTAAGTTTATAAACTCCTCGTATATATTCTACTAAAACTAGGCAATTTTATTTTCAACACAAACAATGTTGAATTTGCATAACGTAATTGTTCAGATAGTTGTTACATAAGTGAACTATAAATCTCTAATTTCAGTAAAAAATTAAAACTTAGCGTAAAATAACATTCTAATTTACAAGAACGTTACAGTTATTCAGAATGTACAAAGAAAAGTAGCTGAGTACAAAGGTTGAAATTATAATGATGAATTAATACCTAGTTCTGAAGAAAATAAGAAATATGAGTTGGCCTTTCACTGGAGAACGCAAACGTTCGCTAGAGCCAATCAGCGAGCTCCCTGCCTTTATCACGGCACGCGACCATTGGAGGACTTGTCTGTTTCAAAATATGTCTTGCAAACGAATTGAATAATTAATTAATCCTTTATAAAGTAAATCGATAAATGATAATTTAAGGTACCTATTGGTGCATTCATCTGCAGTTGTGAATTTAGAATGTTTTCGACTCATTAGTCTGCAATTATAAAGCATCATTGACACTAGCATTTCAAGAAAGCGATAATCAATGTTTAATTGACATTTATACTTTATCCCTGGTTACAACTCGATATACCAGGAAAACATTAAGAACGAGAATTAGCAAATATTAATCGTATGCTAAGAATCAGTTTTACAAGTTGGATAGCACGCACTAAAGATTATGATACAAACGCTGTACTTCAACTGTTAGTAACCGAGCAATATTATTGTAAAATTATTGTAAATATATTATCTAAAGAATTGTTGATCATAATTATTTATATTTAAACAATTGTTTTGAACATATTTACTTTAACTATATGTATACAGACTAGCTGCATTTATATCGCCTTTTGACGCGCTTGATGCACATTCTAACCTAAAATACCATCGAGGAATCCACGCTTACAGAGCGCTTTAAATGAAAAGTATTCACGAACCTTTCGCAAGATCAAAATTTATTTCTTTCAGTACACGATCGAAGTCACAATTGATCAACAATACATCGATTTTCAGATAACAAAGTATAATTACTGTCTAAAAAATGTAAAGAATTAAATTATCGCGTGCATTTTAAAAAGTATTTCCGATCTAACCAGTGAAAACATTCAGATTCCACGTATCCTCGAAAATTCTAACAAAACAATCTCTATCGAACTATAATAAAGGTAACACCATAAAACGCAAACACGCAGCTTTACGCTCACCCGACGACCTCGACGAAAGAAGAGAAAGACAACGATCAAACCCGAACAAAACTCCGAATTTTCATCAAAAATAATGCAACAGCCAATAAATGAATCGGAGAAAAGAAAATATAGCTAGGAAGCGAAGCCAAAGAAGACACACACACTGCAATTAGACACCCGAGTAGGCATGTCTCCGGTGTCACGTGAAAATCCTCGCGCATATTCGCGTCGGTATTCTTATAATAACGCGCACTGCACCTCTCCAATAGGAATTGCACACCCCAACAAAACCAACCTATGGTGTACTTACAATTCAGTCCTATTAATTTCACTATAAAATCGACACCTTTGAAATACATTACAAAACAATTATTTGACTTACCAATTAGAATTATCAACCCTCCCTCCCTCGGCAGCTCTTTTCGTGGGTACTTCAGCGCTTTGTAACAATACCACAATAACACTCCCGAGAAGACACTATATAGATATCACCAGGCCTGAATGCACACAAACTCGGCGCTCTGCGTCGCCGCACAGCTCGTGTAGTGTGAGTATACGCACCGAGAAAAAAGCCCGCTCGGAGGTCCCGGCAACTACATCTCCCTCCCCCCCCCCCCCCTACCCTCCTACACCCTCACAAATATGTACATTCATCCTCCCCTCCACCCCCGCGGTATTTTACCCATCGTCTAACCCTGGTGGACGATCCCTTTTCGCGAAAAAAAAATGTGTGCAACACGCACGCGGCGCGATGCAGTGTCTTGCAATTATCCGTGATGCGAACTCCGAAATGAAAATAGAATTTTTTTTATAGAACAATAATTGTTATTTGATTTCATCTATTTTACGTATAAGTTTTTGTTGTTATAGTATATTTTTGGTAATTATTGTGTTTTTCACTGCAAGCGGTGTCAGCTGGAAAACGCAACTCAGCTGTAGGTATACAGCTGATGAGGAAGTAGCTCGGACACGCTTTGCTGTTACTATAATTACCTAATAGCGTCTTGTAAATCTTGCTCCTGGATAGCACAAAATATGAACTTTTGTTTCAAACATTTGGTTTACAAAGTAGTTACAGGTCTCTATAAAACTTCCTGGACCACAATGTGAAAAATATTGAAGAAAAATGTTAAATCTGTACAGTTCTCAGCGAGCATTAAAATAAAAGAAAACAATACATTTCGGAGCAGAAGCGTTTGAAAACGTGTAAAAGTACTTACTGTGATGTCGATGGTGCAGCGTAACGAATTCCGTGTTCCTAATATATACGCGTACTTCGCACGTCCGCCGAGGAACTTCGTCGAGCAGCGAGAGAAAATGAAAAACAGAAGCACACACAGAAGGCCGGGCATCCGCAACCCGGTCGCTACCTAGCCGACGAAAAGCGCATCAGCAGCAGCATCAGCAGCTCCGGGACGACGGCGGTTTAACAGGGCCTACCTCTCTCTCTCTTCCCGAACTATATGCGCTCTCGCCTCCGTACACCCTATATATAATAATAAAAAGAAAAGAATAATGTGTATACACGACACAGCGCGGGCACCGAGCGCAAAAAGAAACTCCAATATCTATACACCGAAGAACGCGCGCGTCAACTATATACGTCTAACTCGGCTTCTCCACTATACAGCTACAGCGAGGCGACAACCTCACTTCTTATTTCAATTTTCGTTTCGAGGGAAATTTCACGCACGCACCCGTCTCTCTCGACGCCGACTCACGTTTTAAAGTTGTCAGTCGCCATCGGGGCTATCTTATACTCTCACGTCTTGTACGTGTGTGCGCGTGCTGCTGCAGCGCCGTGTGCGAAGTACATATGCCTATATTGCGCGTGGAAGTGTATATATATATATATATATATATATACGTATACACACGTGAACGCGCGCACGCGTTCTCGGCGGAGTGCGCGTGCGCGGCGCAGGGATTTCTACGCGCGCGCCGGCGCGCCCGTGAGTGCGAGAGAGACACGCAGCACGACGTGGATATATTGGAACCCAGCAGCCATGAGAAATCTCTCTCTCTCTCTCTTTTCCCCTTCCGCTTTCTCCACCCGCTTCGACCGAAGTGAAGTTAGTGGCTGAACGATTCGTAATGTGTATTATATTAGCGTGTATTGTTGTACCTCCCCCGCATATGGTGAACACATTTTTGGATTGTTTCAACATGCAGATGATTATGCGTAATCGCGGAGTTAGTTTTTATTAATTAATTATTGATTTATTTGTATTGATGATCGATGGCCTTTTTTTTAGCTTTGTCGTTTGTTCATTAGTTTTGGAATATTATATCAGTAGTGTTGCACGTAATCGATTGCAATCGTTTATCAAATGCATCTAAAATAGTTGCTCGGATATTTATTTAGTGATGCTGAGCCTTGTATTTATTACATTATTGTTAATATAATACATATATACAGTGTATCATTAATATGATGTTAATCTATTTTGTTTAAAACTAATTATGAATATAAAAGTTTAAAAGTTTGAGTCATAACTATTTAGTTTAAATCTTTTAGAATTATACACTATTATGATGATCTACTTGCAAACTAAAGAAAATCATCAAATTATAATATTATCCAGTACCTGTTGCATTATAATGCCTGATCTTGATGCCTATAATGGGTTTTTAATGTTTAAATAAAGTGGATGAAAATTCGGATCAATACATCACATATAATAGCAAGATTATAAGAATGTATTTGATATTATATCATCGAGCCAGGCGAAGAAGGTACTTTGTCGAGCTGAGGTTCTAAAAGGTGCTACGTTGGGCTCGGGCTCGGAAAAGTACTACCTCGATCTCGGCTTCAAAAGGGTCCTACGTCGGTGACTCATTGAAAAAGGTTCTACCAACGAATATAAACTTGTATACAAGCGCGGTTCTGTAGTTGCGCCGGGGCCTCGCTTTCTTATACACGTAAAGCCTATACTATACTATAGGTGTTACCCACGGATCGCATGGAGTAACCTATAACGTACTATACATGTTACCCACGATATTGTTCCCAGGTGCAGTATACGAACTGTTCTATACAAGTCGATATTCGTTGGTTCTACCCCGGGAGCTCAATTTCTCGTTTGGATTTTGAGTTGGCAGCATTGGCGAGTTAATACTACATTGCAAACTTTATTATTCAACAAAGAAAGCTTTTGATTTCGTTAATGTTTAAAATTTTGATAGTATGTGCTCTATAAATACCTGTAGTGATGGCGAGACGGCTAAAGGAGAGTTTTATGCTTTGTCTACATCAATTACACTTTACGTTCCATTCGTCTCCTACAATTTCTTTATTTAGGCATTTAAGTAGACAAAATGTATTATGCATTCTCAAAGTAAGAAAATTTTGTTGACTTGTAAAGTGAAATTGTGCAATAGCTTCAAATGCAATTTCATTTTTCTAAATTAGATGTAGCGTAGATAGTAGATACACCAACGTGATGTAACAAAAACCTCGCGGAGTATTATACTTAAACAGTCGCGTACGCACTTACGTTCTCGTAATGCACGTTGTTAACCCCAGATTCTTCTCACCTCCTCGCTTCTATAGATAAGTACACGTTTCTATCGTATAACAGTCGAAATTGTAAACGAGATGAACTACCTACAGCCTATACGCGCAGAACCGTCGCGACGACGTTCGTATAAATATTGACATAACGCGTAAATAGCAAAAGTAATATCATTTAAAGAAAACCTTTATCACACTTTAGAAGGGGTTGTATTCTTCCTTCGATAATTATGATAATTAATTTTACGGTTTCAAAGTGATACTTTATCCCAGGATATTGGGCACTGTTTTTGTTAGTTAGTTTTGTAGTTGGTGCCCAAATCGAATCGCGCAGAATCGGTTCTGCGCATGCGCGAGGCGCCAAGTTTTAATTTTCAAGACTAATTCAATTATTTTATTATAGTGTACCCAAGTTAGCTTTTTATTAATTTTTAATACAAGTTCTTTTATAGGTATACTTATAGTCTTATCTGTCTACTGAATATGATAAAAGTACCTTTAATTCTATTGTTATATTTATAATTATACCATTTTAGTTCTGCACGCATACAAGTTTTGACAATTAACTTTTACTGTATGACGAATACGTAAACCTTACTTTATTAAAAATTAAATTAATTTCTTTAACGATAAGAAAACACAGACTGAATACCTACCTGTACTTTAAGTATAACAAAAAATGAATATGAATGAATTAAACATGCATATAGACTTCATACGAAGAGATTTAAAAATATTACTATATTTACTGCACGTGCAAATTTTTATGTAACAATTACGTTAAATGATATTTGAAGAATACCTAGCCTACTTCTATAGTAGACTTCAAATTTGTACATACAACTACAATCACATTATAAGTGAATTAAGGAATGCCGAGAAACTTCATTTAATTGTAAATACATTTTACACCAACTTGATAAAAATGTAATGAATTATTTGGAAATCTACAGGTCACCTAATAGAAGCATGTAACGAATAAATTAACACAGCGCCGTTCTACTTTACTCAGCGTTCCAGTTTTGCTAAAAAATTAGAGTGCGCATGTCAAAAGTCCTATTAAACTGCACATGCAGTGGGCTCATCATCATATCTTTCTTTCTCTTCTTTCGACTTCGAACGCTGCATCGCGTGTATAACGAAAAAGTTGCCGAGCCTCTCCCCCACCTGAACAAAAGAAACGTGACATCTCCAAGGCGCATGTGATATATAGCAAACCTGCGAGAGAAAAGCGAGATAGATACTGCACCCGACCTAACCTCTAAGCTCGACCAGAGAGAGACAGAGACAATAACTCCGAACGAGAGCTGCTTGAATCTCACGGATGGAAACAGAATAATAGCCAAGAGCAGAAAGCTGCTCCGCTTAATACAGTGTATACACAGTGCGTCGTTCGCGTGTGCCGCGGAAACACACGCGCAAAAAAAGACACGGCGAGGAGCGCATCGGAAAAAGTGTATCGTCTGAATGAAATTCTACTGAAGCCATGAAAATACTGAAACACGGCCAGGAGTCCAGCAGTTTACCGTAATCGAATGTATTGAAAGAGAAGAGAGTGAGAGAACAATCGTTATCAGCTGATGCGCTCTCCTCGCGAGACACTTTTATCGACGAACGACGACGACAACAATAACAACAACAACGAATCCAATAAAGCCCCTCGGTGGCTCGTCGCTATATACTCGCGCGCACTCGCCTGCAGCATGTCATCGAAGATTATCAAATTATCGAGCGACTGACTGATTTTACACGAAGGTACGTCGTTTATTATAATTATCATCGTCGTCCTCCTCAGCTGCCCTCTCATCGACTGCATTGGTAGATCGCGAAGGGGACTCCATTTTTTTTTCTGTTTTTTTTTTCTTCTTTGTCGCTATCTCCGCTGGATTCTTTTTCTCTCTCCGCAGTCCCTTATATGCGCACTGCAACGATCTATTTTTAATGCGCTCCATTACGTGCACTACTCTCGCGGTTTCCTGCCTTCTTCCGGAGAGGCATATAGATAAATATATATATAGATATATATATATATATATGCTGTATACGCGGATTAACAGCATCGGCCTGCAGCAGCATTTTATGTAACGGAGATGGCCAGAGAGATAGAGATTTCACTAGGTGGGCTTCGTTTGATGCATACACACGGGCAGGAGTGTTTGACAGAGGCGATCAAACGGCTTTCTATGCCTCGGTCCTCTTTTTTGTTTTATTTCTCTCCCGACTGGGTCGAGTGTTGTGGCATGCTAAAACATAAACATATATAACGGCGCACGGCCAATGTAAACACACTCGCTGACGCGAACATCTGGGATTTCGCGATCGAAGAGCTCGCAAGCGTGCGTCGCACACGGGAGTTTTTCGTACGTGTAATCGGGACTTTTGTGCATGCATGGGTGTTAAGTACATACTTACTCGAGATCGCGTTAATTTGACGCTTTTTGTTTTGTTTTGACTATTAACTGGTGGTTCGTGTTTGTGTATATATACAGGATGTTATGGTGTGGCCTTTAAATTTTGTATTTATTTAGCTCCTTTTCTCAGGTCGCAACCAATGGAATGTCGTGACATTTTAGATTTGTTAGTATGAAGCATTTTAACTTTTATAATTATTACTAAAATTGGACTGAAAAAAATAGTGACAGAAAGTTATTCAAGTTTTTCTGGAAAAAAGTGCACTTGAATATTTTAAATAATTCTGAATGTGGGTCAATGTATAAGTACACTGCCAAAGTAATTGTTAATATTATAACCAATTATTAACTAAAATTGTATATTAATCATGAAGGTATATTCAAGTGTTTCTTAAAAGTTCAATAAATCATTTGCATTTTTGATTTAAAATGATTTTTTCTTTATTTTCTTTATTTATTGCCTTTGAAATTTTATTGATTAATAAAGTTTTACATATTATTATGTTTAGATGTAAATGAAACAGCAGCTTATCCAGTACCGCATATCATTAAAATGCAATCAACAAAAATTTGATTGTTAAATGAACTCTGTTATTTGATTAAATACAGTTCAACTGTTATTTTTATACAAAATGGGAGGTGCATTCAGCAGTGGACAGGACAATGATGAACTTGTAGATAATCTTGTAGACTCTGGTTACATCAGGTCCAAAAAAATTGAGCAAGTCTTTAGAGCTGTTGATAGGGGTGATTATTTTCTCTCATCTCATAGAGAGAACGCTTACAAAGATTTTGCTTGGAAACACGGGAACATACATCTGTCAGCACCATGCATTTATTGCGAAGTTATGGACGAACTTGCACTGAAACCTGGCTTGAGTTTTCTAAATCTTGGCTCTGGAACTGGTTATCTTAGTACGATGGCAGGCTTGTTGCTAAGTGAGTAGTTTTTGTGTATATATACATATCTAAAGTGTATATATATATATATATATATATATATATATATATATATATATATATATATATATATATATATATATATATATATATATATATATATATATATATCTTATTTATATATATATAACTTATTTATATTTATTTAACATAAATAATATTAATATATAAACTTAGCAATTTATGTTTAATAAAATAATTTAATATGATTATAGCTCAAAGTGGTACAAATCATGGTATTGAAATACATGAAGATTGTGTTAGATACTCATATGATAGGCTCGATGAATTCAAGCAGAAATCTCTTGCCTTAGATGAATTTGATTTCTGCGAACCAGTTTTTATTCAAGGTAAAACTGATAAACTATAAAGAATGTTAAAAATATAATTACTTCTAATACATTTCTTAAATATTTTTCAACAGGAAATTGTTTAAGTATACCACCTGGTAGGCGATATGACAGAGTTTACTGCGGGGCAACATGTCCAGAGTCTCACGAAGCATTGATAAAGGAGTTTGTTAAAGTTGGTGGTATTTTAGTGATGCCCTATAAAGATCACTTGGTAAAAGCTAAGAGAGTCGATGAAAGCACATGGGAACATGAAACTATGCTGCCAGTATCATTTGCCAATTTAGTAGTACCACCTTCATCTGAATTAGTCTGTCGTTTACGTAAGTACATAATTCTGATACTACCTGGGTAAAATTTATCTATATCTTTCTTCTTATAAAATCATAATTATGTTTTCTTTAGAAAGAAAATATATGTTTATTATATATGCACTGTTACAACTAAAATAAATAATAATTACACATGGATTCATATTATTCATAGTAAAATTAGTGTTTTGTAAAATATTTCACGATTTTTAATATTACAATCCTTATATTTCTATTTATCCATTCATATTTTTATATTTCTGATGTATACACGTGATTATGAAAAATTAATTCAGTTTATTTTTGGTTTTACAAAGTCAATAATCTGGAAGATAAAATCGGGAATTAAATTTTAAACGAACTACAGCTTTAATTAAGTCGGAATTAATGCAGATCCCTAACTTACCAACTATATAATAATACTAGGGAAAAACTATATTTGGACATTCTTTATATTTGATTTATCCGATTTATCGTGATAATAATGTTTATTATAATCAAGCTATACAAAGATAAATTCTAATATTGGAAAGTCACTTGGTAAAAATTGAACTATTTTAACATTACTTTTTTGTAATACTTAGTAAGTATTGTTTTCGTGTAGTGATTTCTTATTATACAGGAATTTGACAAATTAACAAAGAAATTGGTCGAAGTTCTGGTTATTATAAAAATGTTTTTTTTTAATTCTTATTTAATTCAATAAAGAAAGCAATGTTGCTTAGGTACGAAAATTGTATTAACAAGAAGCATAAAGACATGATTTTGTTATTTTTAACTATTTTGAACGAGAATAAGACTTTTCTCATTCAAACTCACAGTTAAGCTTGGGAGTATGCCTACATCAGACACCTAAGCGTTTCTGTATATAAATATTTTGTTTATAAGAAAAATTTGGTTTATAAATAGTAGCATCATTTAAAATTTACTCTGAACATAGAACGTTTCGTAATATACTTTTAAAGTAAAGACGAATTATAATTTCGTGTTGTTAATAAGGGAAGAATATCAATATTCAGTTAAAAGTGTATTCTTGTAGATCATAGTACAGTTTTTTTTACAAACTTCTGTAATTTCTATTAACTATGAGTGAGTTATTATACAATTAACGTGACTTATCATAAGATTTTGATAATCTTCTAGTAGTAACAAGCGGTTATTTATTGTTAAGTTATTGATTGTGCCATGCAGGTTCCTCCACAACTATATAATCAGCGCTATTGCAGAAAAAATGCATTTCAATAAATTTATCATACTTTCTATTTCTAAAACTTCATGACTGAGAATGGTTAACTTTCCGATTTTTACCCTTCCACAAAGTCTTTGATATTCGATGCAGGCACATTCCCTTACTACCACTCTCACAAAATTTAACTCAACGAATCACTACTCGAAAACACTGCAATACTTTCTAATCGTTACACCAAAAAACAGTTCGCACAATTGCTCAGCAAATTGCATCAGCAAAAGCCAACCGCCCAAATTCCCAAACTGCAAACGCATCCAATCGGACCTTCAATCAAATCCCCAGCCGACTGCGACCCGCTGTCCCTGCAGGAGCTCTGCCGTGGCAAGATCCGTCGCCGTCTGCGTCGGAACGTCTGGTCGGAGCACACGGACCTCGAGACGCGCAGGCCCGTCAGCTCCTCGGAGCGCCACAGGCCGAGTCCGCCGCACCGGGCCTTGCGCCAATTCGTCATACCGATCTTCGAGGAGTCGGACGAGAACGCCTCGGACGAGGACGAGGAGGCGCGCGTCCATCGCACCCGGCTCCTGCTCAACGTCGACGGCTCGCCCGGGGAGAATCTCCGGACGACCCTGCAATTCGTGCGCGCGGTCATACAGCCCAACGGCAATCGCAACGACGTGGACGACGAGGAGGAGGACGAGGAGGAGGACGAGGAGGGGGAGGTGGCGACGCCCGCGGACATTGCGATCAACTGGCCGGAGGACGAGGAGGAAGAGGAGCAGTCGCGCAGCACCGAGGAGGACACGCACTGCGACACGAATTTCAGCAGCGAGCGCGACAGGCGCGACTCCGAGACCAGCTCCGACTCGGCCTGCGAGAAGTCGCACTCGGAGAGCAACGCGCTGGACAGTAATGCCAGCGGCGCGGATAGGTTCGAAGGCAGGCCCGGACCCACCACTGGTAAGTGCTTGCTCTTGCGTCGAATGATTTTGCGGTGTCGGCTTTCACGTAAGAAAGTAGTTCAAATTGTATGGTCGAATTTTGTTGGAACTACAAATGTATAGATGCAAATCTTGTCACACTAAATAGCAGCACTTTACACGCTAGATTAATTAATATAGACTTTTTAAATATCTGTGTCAAAAGTTATTTCTTGAAGATTAGAGCACGTGACAAGTACATTTCGATGGCCCTTACGGAGACTAGCACATTTTGCCGTTCCCCCACGAAGACTAGCACATTTTGCTACTTTGCCACAAAGACTAGCACTTTTCAGGATTTTGCCACGAAGACTAGCACAATTCACAATTCTACCACGAAGACCAGCACGTTTGGCGATTTTCTGCCGCCTCATTTTTTCAGGCTACTTTTATTTACTCGGGTAGCCTGATTTTCTCGGGTAAACCGATAATTTGTTAAGTACCAAAATGGTCTAATACCCGACCCAAACCCGATAAAATAAATCAATCCAACCGAGAGTTTATCTGTACAACTTTGATTTACATATTCTATACGAAAAGTGCTATTCTTCGTGGCAGAATTGCGAAATGTGCTATTCTTCGTGGGAGAACGGCTAATTGTGCTAGTCTTCGTGGGAAAAGGGCCAAATGTACTAGCCTACGTGGCAGACTTATAAATGTGCTACTCTTCGTGGCAGTTTGAAATGTGCTAGTCTTCGTAAGGACCGTCAATTTAACAAATAAAATTTGATTTTCGCCTAGGCAATCAAAAGTTACAGCCAAAATAGATATGGGTATCCGTACTAGGGTACTCTTTCCTATGTATGATCTCAGACATTTTTTAAAATATTTAAAGTATTAAGTCTTAGGCATAAAGAAAGCATAGAGATATGGTAAATATAAATATATAGTAAATGAGGAAAAAGATTAGTCCCTTTGCGCGCTTCAATTTAATAAACAAAACAATATTTTTTACTCAAAAAATTATCGATTGCCACGCTTCCATAAGTATTTACCTCGGAAGCGTGTTCAACGCATAATTTTTTCGTAATCCTTATAAAATAAAGATTGAAATGTTGTAATCAGTCCAGTTTTGGGGATTCGGAAACTATTGAGACATATTATTTGAACCTTTAACTCTAGTACCTCATGAGTTTTTTTGCAAAAAAATTTACTCTCTGAATTTTGATTAAAGAAGTGGCCATCTATTAGTTCTTATGGTAAAGTCGTGTGTAAGTGCTTCAAAAAATCAAGACTAGCCTAGCAGACTCCCTTTATGTGTTGTTTAAGTACATGGTGCCGTAGTATACGCCTTAGTGTCGATATTTTCGGATCAGTAAGCCTAGGAATGTTGAAAAAGTAACCATCGGTTTTATCGACGTCGATTGTCTTTTGCCTTGCAATGCATTTGTATGACCACTTTATCTATCCACTTTACATACCCACCTTAGTATATTGTGTATCTAGGGCGGAAATAGGCGATTACTGCGAGTGCGCATTGCAGACCGAGTCGAGGCCATCCGAGCGGTCCGAGGCGAGCTGAGGATGTCGAGGGGTGCCGAGGCAAGGGCTGCAACCAGCATGAGCGTTAACCGCCTTCCATCCGTAGTACACACGCTATTTTTTGTCCTACCTGTACTGAAAGGATGATTTTTCGGGCATATATATATAAGGAATTCAGTTTTTTCAGCAAATATTTCACCTTTCTCGATAATCCGGGGCTTAAATTAAATCTCTTAATTTGTCAAAATTGCTCCTGTACTTATTTGTACCCTATGGCAATCGTAAATATAAATAATTTGTAGTATAAATTTATATGACAATTTGACGTTAGGAAGATGAGCGCATAAAGGTAGATTTATAACAAAACCAAGTTCAACTACAGTTTAACCCAATAACCCACATATAGATGCTATTTATACTTCGGATTTTGAGTTGACATACACAGGGGAAAATGTCTCAATGTATTTCGGTGGTTGTATGGGTTATAGGGTTATTTATTTACAGCTTGCAATATGGACGCACTATTAATACATCGTAGCATCGGCCCTTAGTGATAATTATATATATATATATATAATAATTATCTGTTGTATTATAGGTATATTATAATTACCTATATTATTAAATTTGAATTCACCCGCGCTCCGCCTGCACTCGTATACCTAATCTCAAATTGTCATATAAACTTATGCCATAAATTATTTATATTTACGATTGCTCTAGGGTACAAATAAGTACGTAAGCAATTTAGGCAAATTAAGAACTTTAAGTTAAGCCCCGAATCACCGAGAAAGGTCAAGTATTCACTGAGAAAACGGAATTCCTTTCTGGGTGAGGTACATATTTTTACGATTTTGTTATTAAATATCTCGGAAGGGCAAATTGGGCAAATTAAAAGAATAGTCAGAGCAAGTAAAATCTATATAAGACAATTATGTAAATACATCCGGGGGCCAGGTTCACGTCTTGTACATATAACTATCCAGCATTTTAAAAAGCATGCGTCAATAAACAGCGAAAAATAGCATTATCATGTATTTTTTCCCGATCAGCTTGCAGTCATATATATATATATATATAATGTGTACTGTCTAGATGAGATAATCGCCCTAATTAAATGTTTAAATACTTATAAAGTATCTTTTTTTGCGTAAAAGAATTTTTAAATTCCTAGCTTCAAAAGAAAAGTTCTATTCTCGACTACTGTATTCTAGAGTTAAGGTAGTTCACCGGTGACAATAATGTTAAAAAGTTAATTTATATTCTAAATCATCATTAAACGGCATTACTTATATTTAATGTCTTTAATCCACAGATTAAAATGTTAAAGTATTAATAGCAAGCCAAAAGTTTTGAAATAAGGCAGATGACTAACGTGCGGTGTAAACTGTTCTACAGACTGCACCACATTATAGACATACTAATAATACAGGCAACAATGTTTACTTAGCCATAGCTCTCAAAGAGAGCCGCTAACTATAGTTTTTCTTGTTTTACGTAATATAGATAGTAATGCAATTACTTAGTTATATGTAATGCAACATATTAGTTTTTCAGGAAAATATATCATGCATTTTCGGTTCTTATAGTTTTTCGGGTGCATAGATAATATTATTAATAACATTACGTCCAAGTTTAAAGTAAATATATAATAAACCGATTAGCCGGTGAACGTCCCTACCATACTATATATCTATATCCTATCGTGTCGCCTTAAGCTACAGGGTATCTCATGCGAAATGTTATACATACTCGTAAAACGAACTCTCTCTAAATCGTAAAATACGAACGCATGTAACAAGTTTCGCGTTACACCCAACAAAAACTTCCTAAAATGTCCTCATGAAATTCAATTGCAGGTCTGTCCGCGTACTCGAACATGAGCGAGAGCGAGAGCGAGCAGGACGACGACGACAGCAGCAGCGATCGCAACCGCAACGTGGCATCGCGCTCGCCTCTGCACCTGCTACGGTCGACGCCTATCGCCCAACAGCACCAGCAGCAGCATCGCAAGAAGGCCTGTCGCAAGGAGAAGGCGGACAGCGGCATTGTCGAGGACGCCTGCAACACGGCCAACGACGAGGCGAGCTTCAGCTCGGACTCGGACTTCGCCAACGGCACGCCCGTCAAGCACAAACGCAGCAGTCCCTCGACGCCGCCCGCGACGACGACGACGACGACGACGACGACGTCGACGCCAACGTCGCGCGGCGGCAACAACAATCACAACAACAACAACAACAACGGTGCCGGCAACGAGGCCGGCTCGAAGCGCAGTCCCCTCAGGATGCTCGACCCCAGCGACAATCCCTACACCTTCCACTACGTCGACACCAACGCCTTCTCGTCCTACATGAAGGAGAAGATACACCAGCTGCCCCTGCCCTACTCACTCAAGCTGTACATAAATTACAATCGAAATCTGTAATTATCTTTTTTTTTTCTCTTTTTTTTAGATAGGAACTCCGTTGTGTAGAGCGCGCGTACGCTGGATCGAGGTTGAAAGTTGAGTGCATTCGGAGGCGAGAGAGGCTCGAGTTGTTGGTGCTGAAGAGCGGCAGCTATTCGGTGTCGAGCTTTGCCGAAAATTTAAAGTGTTTTGCTAAGGATTGGATTGAAGTTAAAATTATGTCGATTTTGTAGATAATAGATCGAGGAGGATGTGGAAAAACATTGTTTTCATGATCTATATTATTTAAATTGAATAATTATTTATACCGTTGGCTTCAAATGCAAAGAATAATTTTTAAGATTCTGCATTCGTTGCTTTCATTTGTTCTCTTCGGGTAATTAAGTAAAACGATATCTATTTGTTCGGCCAAAGGTTTGATTATATTTCAATATAGGTAACTCAGTGAATTCAGTATCAATTTCTAGAGTCATGAACTTTTAGCTCTCTCTTCAACATGTCAATTTTAACACCAAATTTGTCTCGGCGTACGTAAGAGAGAAATTTAAGCGAATGCATGCATGTTTGTGAATGTATATAGATATAAAAGCACTGCGGGTTCTATATGCCTTTCGTAACGTCGATCGTCGATTTATCTAACCGAGCCCTCGTGCTGCGAACCATTATATTATGTAGAATATTATTACACTAAAGTTTTTTTTTCTTTTTTTTCTTTCGTTTAGTATACCTTTGGTTGTGAAAAGATGCTCGAAAAGACTGTCTCTGTCATCGACAAAGCGATGCGCGATACCGCTGATCGAATCTCGGTACTTTTTTTTTTCAATGAAATAAGGTGTAAAAGTTAAAAAATTTTCATAGATTTATTTTTTTTATTTAATTTGATTCCTTTTCTAGGACTATTTAAATCATTTAAAGATGTATTTGAAATCGTTTTATAATCAAAATTATACTTCATTATTTTTGTCAGTATATGAAATAGAAGTTTTATAATTAGAACTTAAAACAAGATTTTCATGAATATTTTTATTTTACAAATATTATTTATAATAATTATTACTATGTTTTATTATTTTTATTATAATTATTCTAAAGGATTTATGGTTATGTTTACGTTATTATTTAGATTGAATATTATAATTATACATAAATGCAATTTATTTAAAGTACTACATATTTACTTGCGTATGTGAAAGTGATAAATAGACTCTTAAATATGTAATTACTTAGTAAAGGAACCATCATTAGTTGCCCTAAGGTCATTACTTAAAATAAGAATTACAAAAATTAATATTCAGAAAATTTATCAGAACATTTTGTATGATAATTCAAATTATTTCTATTCTTGTTAGTGTCTTATTCTTTATCTTAATTTTCATAGTATAGACAAAGAAGTCACACATGAAATTTACGAAATGATACTTTTCAAAGAAAGAATGTAGGCGTTTCATGCGTTTATAATAAATGTTTTATAATAAATAAATAATTTTTGAATCTTAATATCATTTTTTTACTGGTATTAATTAGTACATTATGCAACAAGAGAATAAAGTCGAGTATTAGTCCCGCGGGTAGGTTTACTACCCGAGCACCCATGCACTGAAATAGTCGGCTTTATTCCCGTGTTGCATATCGAATTTTATTTCCGACTTAACTGTGACCACTTTATTGATTTGAAGAGTTGGACCCACGGAAAGAGAAATAAATAGTTCGAAATTGAAAAAAAAGAGAAGCTAGAGAAACTGAAATTTACTTTATTCCCGCGTATATATATAATATATTCTGATTCTGAGCATAGCTAGCAATTTAACTTTGAAAGAAATTCAAAAATTTTTTAACATTTTATAACCAAATAGTCTTCATTTCTTACGTACACATTGTATATAGTACCTCGATATAACCGTCGGGTCAGAATTAATTTTTATATTTTACGTGTTTTTTTATTAATATTTTGTAACTCGATGGCCTTACTTCCATTTGATGAAGAGAAACGATAGAAATATGTGTTCAGTGTTGGTATGCATTTTTAAGAGATTAGATATTGATTTCGAAGTAATAATATTATAATTGAGTTAAAAAATCGACGACGAGATCATTGAACTATTCGTTGTGATAGATGTCTTAATACATTTACTTAGCTAAATAAGTGTGATGTTATTAATAAAACATAAAAGTATAAATAAACATCTATATTTTAGTCATTTATAGATTAATGTATGCCAACATTCAATAATTAGCGGTTTCGATTGATAGAAATTGAATAAAACCAAACTAATTACGATCTTGGTATTTGGTGCTAGGCAAATGACATTTTACCAGGCAGATGACACTGTCTAAAACCGTTTATTTCGTATAAATGTTTTGATTGGGAAAGTTTTTTTCTTGCGTAGCATAAGTAAGGTGATATTCTATAATTG
This sequence comes from Gastracanthus pulcherrimus, assembly GCA_949152435.1. Lineage (NCBI taxonomy): Eukaryota > Metazoa > Arthropoda > Insecta > Hymenoptera > Pteromalidae > Gastracanthus > Gastracanthus pulcherrimus. The sequence goes on from OX424573.1 coordinate 34,172,940, forward strand.
ACCATGTATCATTTATAATTTTTAAACCAATAGTGTTTAAGAAATATTCAGAGTTCACCTGCCAAGCAGATGAAACTCGTTTCATGCCCTGTGAACTTTTGCCCGATAATATGTATTTAAGAATTAAACTATGCACTTTAGAGCAGCTGATGTACACTGTGCCTAACAAACTAAAGATAACTCACTTAATCCTTCATGTTTGGTAAAATTTTATTTGAATTAATAAGGTTTAATAATGATTTTTCAAAGAGGCACATGACATTAAGTCGAGAGACAAGAAATAACTTATGAAATAATATAATACATAATTTGCTTGCTCTAATTAATTATATTACACTGTTTGAAAAAGATTAATATTCTACAAGAAAGTGTAAGCTACATTTATAATACAAAGTGTAACCTATAAATAAGATACATTTAATTTTGTATGTGCAAACTATACTGGAGACAAGCAATACTTGCACTTTTAGACTATTCTAACCTTATTTTTGAAAAAAATAAAGTCTAAAAACTAAATCTAAGAATTATCAGCTTTTCATAATAATTAAATATAGGCACAATTTCCTAATACTTGAATAAGAAAATTTGTTTTTATTTTTTATAAATTTGTCTGGAACATCAAATTGTACGCTATGCTCAGAATCATCCATGTATACATAGATACAGGTTACCTTGGGTAGGTCTGCAACTTTCCCACTTTCCTTTACTTTGTCTTTTCTTTATTTTTTATCTCATTTCCTTCTTTCAGTAATAGTAAGTATTACGTTAAAAAAAGGATTTTTTTCTTTTTGACTATTATATAGTGTGAATTTCTTTTATTTGTTTAAGTGATGTATTTCATAAATGTATCTATTATTTGGGCAACCATCTTGGTATATATATTATATAATTAACAATACTAATGTTTTAAGTTGTATCTTGGGCTCTAGGATTCATTGGAAAAAACTATGAGTACTGGGCTTCATTGTATAAAGGTACCAGAAAACGATCTTTAAAGCTTCATTAAAATCCGTACCCCAACCACCGTGGTCACCCTTTGTAAGTATAATTTTTTTTATAAAATATAGGACCGATTTCTAAAAAGAGTACTCTAAAATAAGTAAAAAATAATACTTTCATCAATAACGGAATTGAGAAAATATTAAGTTCAAGACAAATGTTTATTATCTTCATTTAATAATCAGTGAATGATTTGGTCATCTGAATTAAAACTACAACTTTTTGGAGTCGGCACTAGAATGAACAATTAAGTTAATTCGCAACAGTTTATGATTTAATATAATTGTTCAGGGTAGGTATGTGTAATGTATTATTCATGTAGTAAACATTTAGTAATATTCTAAAGTTTTTGGTACCAACTCTAAAACGTTGTAGTTTTAATTAAGATGACCTAATCATCATTGACTTATTAAACCTTGTATTACAGGGTAATGACGAGAATATTTTAAAAGTGAGAGAAAAGTTTGTTTGCTTTTAGTTATTCTTAGAATGGTCTTAAACTTAGATTCCAACAGTTTATTAAAGTAAAACTAAGCTCTAAATAATTTTTAGGGGTGACTTTTAAAAACGACTAAAAGTTCTCTTAGGCCTAAATTAGTTAAATTTGAAGAACAAACATGGTAGATCGTTTGTTGAAGAATCCTTACCCAACAATCCATCGAAAGAATTACAAAAGAATATGTTTTTTGCCATGCTATCACCATTTTGAATTTTGCGACAGGCAATGGAGCTCTTTTTTATTCTACCACAAGCAGTGTAGCTTCCTTTTCAGTAGGTGGAGGGAACCTGACCGATTTAGGACCTTAACTTTGGGTTTTGATTTTCATTTCAACGTGGAAAAGTGAGTGGCCGCCAGGGGTACTGTACACACTAGAGGGTTAAATGAAGATTAATAAACATTTGATCTTGAGCCTATTATTTTCTCAATCCCGTTATTAATTTTTTTGAAGTCTGTTCTATTGTTTATAAAAAAATTTATTTCTCTCTTTTTAGTGTTTTCAATTAGACATAATATATATCCATGTGCAATTATTGGTAGGAGGCAACATACAATAATTAGGAATATGAATATAAATATAGGATGTCAACAATCCGATTGAAGCCACAAAATCAATGAAACCGTGCTGATGATGAGTTATAAAAGGTATGCTTGGCCCGTACCGGCCTGGTACTGGCTCATATTTTGTATGGAATCTTGCAGATACATCCCTGGTAGAAAGTTAGCTAGAATGGCTGGTTAGCTTATTAATTATTAATAAGCTATTAATAAGAATCGACCCAACTCATTGAGAGTTTATATATTCTATGCGAAAAGTGCTCGTCTTCGTGGGAAATGTATGAAAACTGCTAGTCTTCATAGGGGATTTCCAAATGTGCTACTGTTCGTAGGAAGTACTGAAATCTGCTCGTCTTCGTGTATATATAGTAAAGAAAATAATCTTTCTATTTCTTCAGTGGCTATTTCCAATATTTTCGGAGACATCCTACGTACCCTATGCGTTATCGAAGTATATACGTATATATGATGCTCTGTTAGATCTGTTAATCCTGGTCTCTGATTTTGATTGGTTAAAATTGTATTTACTAATTCATCCACTTGCTTTTGTTCACTATTTTGAAGCTCTGAAATTCCTGTGCCCTCTGCAAACACAGTAGCTTATGGTTCACCCTCCTTCTCCGCGCTAATCCCAGCAATAACTATTTCTTCTTCAGCTTCATTTTGATCTTCAATTATTGATTCTTCACTACGAGTTCCCCATCCCTTGTTTGTAATAAATTTTTCCATTTCTCTTAGACTGACAAGGAAAACACCAACCCTGCGGAATTCGGATGTCAATGAGGTTTTGGGAGGTGCTTTCAGGTACCTAAAAATGAAACCTAGCACACGTAGGTTGTTCTAATGGGTCTTTATAGTCGTGATATAAGCTTTTTAATTCCAAATATATGTTATTTTAGTGAAAAAAGGTACCACTTCTAGTGTTCACAACTATGCATATCTTAACACTGGAGAAAATGAATCAAATGATAATAAAAATAGACAGAAGGAGCTTAAATTTGAGACCTGTAACGTTAAAAAATATCAATCTGAGATAAAGTTATTAAAATTGAAAGATGGCGACTGAAAATTCATAAATATTTTAGGAAATTAAACTGTTGTGTAACAATTAATTTCCATGATATATTTTCGAGATATAACCATTTAAAAAAGAATTATGTTTTCGTGTATAACAAAAGGAGAAATTAGCTTATAAAATATTTGTAAAAACGCTTATTTTTTTTCTCCTTTTCATGAAGATTTTAAATCAAATAGAATTTTCAGGATTCATCAAATTATTGTTTTATAACTTTTTTCATTTTTTATGATATTTTATTTTTCAAAAAATGTTTGATCACTGATTTCTTTCGTATCACGCGGTAAGTTTTTACTAATTATAGCTCAATTATCTCGTTTTTTGGTGAAGATTTGAAATAAATTCTTTTTTCTCAGATTCATCAATTCGTTTTCGTTTTATAACGATTTTTCATTTTTATAATTTTTGTTTTTCAAAGAATTTTTGATTTCTTATTTCTTGGGTATTAAGCGGTAACTTTTTACCAATCAAAGTTCATTTTTTCAAATCATCCCATCTTCCAACCCAACAATCTTTGAGTTTGTTGTATGTTAAATACATGAATATCTGAAAGTTCTTTGTACATTGTAGACTTACTAGGAGAGTGTCAGAGGTTTGAAAGCCGATATTTTCTGAAACATTTGTGACATCTAAAAATGAGGTGTAGCGCTCTTAGTTTTCTATTCAATGGGCCCTTATTTGCGATATATCAACCAACTGATCTCATTTGTGCGTTACTTTAATAAAAATGGTGCCAGTACTTTTGACCATAGCTCTACATGTTTTTACGCTAGAGATAATGGCCTAAAAATCAATAAAAATAACGAAAGAAGCTTTAATTTCAGCTTTGTTTCGTACAAAATATTAATCTGCGCCAAAGTTATTAACTTTCAAAGATAGCGATGAAAATCACACGAGAAATCACTGTATTTAAGAGATAAAATCCTCAAATTTAGATGCGTTTTTCAACGCTTTCTTTGAAAGATAATAACTTTGGCTCAGATTAATATTTCTGTTCATTTTTAGGTGTCACAAAATACCTCTCAAAGTTTCAGAAAATTTCGGTGTCCAAACTTCTGACACTCCTAGTTAATGGATCAATATAATTTTATTCTATTAACCGATAGCAATTTTTAATTGTAAAAGATAACATGATAAATACGTTTCTCAGCGCGTTCCATGTGCATTCAGTTTTTTCTAATGCCTTCCTATGTTTTTTTATATTTTCTAAAAAAAACTGTTGCAACGCCGTTACCCTAAGCGGGTCCTGGGCGTAGTCGTCCAGAGCGGACGGATGGGTGCCTATCACCACTACACAGTGCGTCCTCAGGTTGCAGATAGAGGAACGACCCCTGAGAAAGAGGTTAGCTGCGGATAAATTGAATAAGCAGTCGCGGACAGCCGATAGGCCCAGGCGTGGGTGTGATGAGCCCGCACTGGCGAACGCATTCATCTAGAAACACTACGGAAGCACCACAACAACTACAAACACTATACAAAATCTCCTATCTTACTTTCTTCTTCCTCCTTACTCTGTAATCTATCTCTTTTACCACACATTTCAAACAAAAAATGGGCCAAAAATCCTGCTGGCGTGGAGGATGCGGGAGCGATGACAACTACCCTGAGAGGGGATGTGTAGAATGATTCGCCACCTGGTCTTACATGGCAACGAAGCCAGCGAAGGCGCGCTGCCTTGCAGGGGGGCGTTAGGATATGAGAATGAAACCGAGTGTGTCTGACGACAAGTTGACTATGTCCTCGCCAAAGTCGGAAAGCTCTCATACTTAGTTCTTGGGAGGTATGAGGGTTATCACCCCTAGACGGATGGACTCACCTGCGATTGGAACAGGATCCAAAACGCGTGGGTTTAACTAACTATCATGGCTCAAAGAAAACAAAACCAAACCAAAACCAAAAGGAACTTAAGGGTGGGAACCTGGAATGTACGCAGTCTACACAGAGCGGGCGCGTTCCGGGAAATCATAAACGAAACTAAAAGCTACAATTTAGATTTGGTAGCAATACAAGAAACCCGATGGAAAGATAACGCGATGCTAGGATCCGGTAACTTCACCTTTTTATATGGAGGCGCGAGCGGGTATACCCTAGGCACCGGATTTCTTGTTAACAAAAGCATCATACATTCCGTTAAAAGTTGCAATTTTGTGAATGACCGACTCTTGTATATCATCATCGAAGGAGCGTGGTATAATTACGTGGTTATTAATGTCCACTGTCCTACGGAGTAAGCGAGCGAACAAAGTAGAAACCTTTGATATGGGAAAACTACGAAGCGGGGTAGAGCGAATCAAGTACCAAGTAGAAGTTAGCAACCGATTTCAGGTGCTCGAGGAAACGGATGCACAGACGGGAGTAGATGACGATCCGAACAGGTTATGGGGGGCTATCGGAAAAACTATAAAAGAGGCCGCGAACAAAGTACTGGGTAAGAAAAAAAGTCCGAAGAGCAAACCATGGTTTGACGAAGAGCGCGAACTCTGGTTTGAAAGGCGCAAGAAGGCTAAATTAGATAGCGTACACAATGAAAGCGGTAGGGCCGTAGAAGAATACCATGAAATAAGAAAGCAAGTGGGTGTGATTTACAGAAACAAGAAGCGCGAGTATCAGAAAAATGAAATTAGAAAAATAGAAACTAATAGTAGGAAAAATAATCCGCACGAGATGTACAAAGGAATAAACGCTATTAGGAAGGGCTTTCAGAGTAGATCGCAGTTAATGAAAGATAAGGACGGGAACCTCGTGACAAGCGAAAATGAACTATTAAAATTATGGAAAGACTATTTCGATAAGTTATTAAACGTGCATGAAAGCTCGGAGGAAATGGGAGACGAAATCCATACGGCTGAACTCCATATGGACGAATCGACCTACAAAGAAGTAGAGGCCGCGATCAAAAAGCTAAAAAACAATAAGGCCGCAGGAAATGATTCTATACCAGCTGAACTACTTAAATATGGGGGGGCGCCGCGGTTACATCTAAAATTTTTTATCTAGTATGTGATATTTGGAGAAATGAAACAATACCAGAAAATTGGAAAGAATCCATCATCATACCGATCTTTAAAAAGGGAGATAAAACAGACTACAATAACTACCGGGGATTCTCACTTTTAGCTACCTGCTACAAAGTTCTATCAAACTTAATACAGGCCAGACTCACACCATTCGCGGAAGATATAACAGGAGATTATCAGTGTGGATTCCGGCGCAACAGGTCGACGAGCGATCAAATGTTTACCATAAGACAATTATTAGAGAAAAAGTGGGAATATTGCGAAACTATACACCAGCTATTTGTGGACTTTAAAAAAGCGTACGACTTTGTCAAACGAAGCAAAATGTATCAAATCCTAGTGCTCCTTGGCGTACCAAAAAAACTCATAAAATTAATTCAAATATGTCTGAACGAAAGCACTGGAAAGGTCCGAGTAGACGGTAATGTATCCGAATCGTTCATGATACGCGACGGTTTGCAGCAAGGTGACGGGCTTTCAACGGTATTCTTTAACTTGACGCTAGAGTATGTTGTTAGAAAAATGCAGGCTAGCGAGCTAGGCGCAACACTCAACGGAACGACGCAGATTTTAGGCTATGCGGATGACTTGAATATAGTGGGAAATAATGGTGAAATGGTGGCGAGAAACGCGGAAATCCTTGTAAATGCCGCTAAAGACACGGGGTTAGAAGTGAGCGAATCGAAAACGAAATATATGATCATGGAGAAACTGGCCATTCGCGAAGGAGAGGGGGATCATAGAGTCGGAAATTTCACTTTTGAAAAGGTTAGTGAATTCATAATTTAGGTACCACTATAAATGATCGAAACGAAATTAAAGCCGAGATTAATAAGAGACTTCATTCGGGTAATGCCTGCTTCTACGCTGTGAATAGATTACTTAAGTCAAAGCTACTGTCGAAAAATGTCAAAATAAGGATATATAGGACCATAATAATGCCGGTAATCTTGTACGGGTGCAAAACCTGGGCGCTCACTAAAGCGGAAGAAAATCGTTTTAGGGTATTTGAAAATAAGGTTCTGCGGAAAATATACGGGCCAAAGAAAGATGAGGAAACCGGAGAGTGGAGGAAACTGCACAATGACGAGCTACATAATTTGTACGCGTCACCAAATATTAACAGAATAATAAAATCACGGAGACTAAGATTGACAGGGCACGTGGCAAGAATGGGCGATGATCGTACGGCAGCGCGCATTATGAAAGGAAAACCGAAAGCAACGCGACCTCTAGGTAGACCTAGACGCAGATGGGAGGATAACGTAAAAGCAGACGTAACTGAAATTGGGCGGGAGGGCGCGAAATTGATGGGGTTGGCACAAAATAGGGAAACGTGGAAGGCTTGCGTAGATGAGGCAATGAACTTTCGAGTTTAAAGTGCCAATTAAAAAAAAAATATACAAAAATAAAAACTTTGTTCAATTTTGTTAACAAGCAAACTAAAAATCATTTATAAATAAAGTACTGTTTTTTTACCTTCTTTTATTTTATTAAAGATCTTATTATTCAATTATATATATTTTGAGAAAATATTAAACTATACAAAACATAATATAGTAATATAGTAATATGATTTTCGGAACTATCATATCAAAAAATTTAAACCTAATGTCCATCGAGCATCATGAATATGGAAAAACGTATGTTGAGAAAAATGCATTTAAAGTTTTGATTATTTTAATACATTTGCGACATATAATATGTTAATTAATGTATTAAAACCATTATAACTTTATTTAAATTTATAATTATGATATCTATAAAGTCTTAAATAAGACACAATAAAATATCGACTTTTAAAGTGATTTTGAGTACAGCAAAACTGCATAAATGCATGGTGTAAAAAAACTTTTGATTCGATGTAGCTACCTATAAATTTTAACTTTAATCACCGCGAACTACTGTTATACAAACTATTTGGGATGAGTTTATAAATATTTTTCAATTTCTTTTGATAGCGTTATAAGGTAAAAGTACCTATTATGAAACACCCTCTTAACGGTGTCCCTTTTATGAAACAGTATCAAAAATAATAAAATAATAAATAATTATACTTGCATAAGCGAATATAAAAATTTTATTGATAATTATGAATATTCTCATCTGTAAATATACGAACATGAGTATTGTTATACAATCAGTAGTATTATAAAAAATCATTCAATTTTGCGTGTCTCCAATCCCGTGCAGATCGGCGGTTTTGGGAGCCGAAGCTGCTGATAATAATACGAACAATGGATCACTTAAGTATTTTATGAATATAGTTAATTATTAACTTTTAAGGGGTTATACGCAGTTATGATTTTCAAAAAATCGATTTTTTTATTGCATTTTTGTAATGTTCATGTATTCCAAAGTATACACACAAAATTTTAAGTCGATCCGAGCAATATTTTCGAAGTTATACTAGGCCAAGCAACAGAGCATTTTAGCTTGACAAAATTAATAGCAGGATCGGACCAATGTTATTATGTCTGGAAATAGTTGCTGATAGTGGGTGCATAGTTTGATATTCCAATTTTCAATTCGTTTTTTTGTAATTAGCGATTCTTTATGAAAAAAAGCCATTTTTCGCGTTTTTTGCATATAACTTCGAAACTATTTATCCGATAGTAATACTGTCGACAGACGATTTGTAGAGAATAAAAAGACGAATAAAATGTGACCTCGAATGTCCCGATCGGATAAATAGATTCCGAGAAAATAAAAAAAACTATAAAAAATGACGGTTTTTCAAAAATCTATAACTTTGTTAATTTTTAATATGTAGCGCTGTTCTTCTGGATTTAAGTGGGTATTAATATGTTCTTCGATAGTGCAAATCCTGGACTATGCCCGACGAATACTTTCGGAGTTATAGAGATTTGAAATTTTTAACCCTTTTTTTTGCGGAGGGCTGTATGCTCGTGTATTTATCCGAATCTCCCGTTCTTTGAAAATTAGGAAAAGATAGATAAAATACTTGAACACCTCATCTCGCTGTTTTTAAAAAGATGATTGCTAACGGTCGAAAAATCGATGCGAACTTGCGCTGAATCCGCTGTCCGCGAGCGAGTAGTCGAGTAGTGGGGGAACAGGGGAAACGATATCTATAGATATAGTAGCGCGCCTGGCGCGCACTGCTAATCTTTTCACTCATTTATCTCGGTTATGAATTAAGGTGGCTCGAGCGACTTTTCAAAAATACTAAATCACATTAAAAATATGCTGGAAATATAATCTAAATGTTAAACTTTTTATTGCTTTCCAAAAATCATAAGCTCATCGACTAAATTATAAAGAAAAAAGAGTTGTAAAATGAGTCTGTACAACACGTAGCTTATGACGTTTCTGTCATTATCTGTGAGTGATTATTCTGTAGTAATGTTGTAAAATACTAAAAAAAAACAGGTGGTTATACACTGGTTTATGAGGATTACAATGGCATAAAAATAATTGTGAGTAGTCGATCAAAATAGAGAAATAATAATGATGAAAGTGTATAAACTAACGATTTACTACACTCTGTAGTACTTTCTGCGCATATCTATTACAAACGGCAACATCGCATTTCAAAATGAACATGAAATGGCGGGAAATATAAACTGACTAAACTTTAAATTGTATGACTTTTATTTTATTTGTGACTACTTTATTAATACTATTCAGAATACATTATTTATTTAGGAGTAAAAGAAACTTGTAATAAACAAGAAAATCAGTGTAAAAATCATATAAGTATATTTCATTATTTTATAATTGTGGAGTGTCGGAATAAAATCGGATAATTGCAATTTTAAATGTCAATCTACTTAATATTGTTTATTATGGAGTAAGTGCATCTTAAATGTTTTTATGGTAAAATATTAAGTTTAAGTATCCAGTAATGTAAAATATATAAAGACAACAGTAAATTATAATAGATAAATACAATTATTACCGAAACTTGAATTATCCGGTTTTGTTCTACCACTCCTCAATTAAAACACTTTTCATACATTTATAAATTTATAATTAATCGCATGATTTTATCATACTTAAATTTTAAGCTCGATATAAAAAGACTTCTAAAAATACATTAATATCATTTGATCGTATCAGATTTTCTTTTCAAAAGATGTTATTTTAAAACAGATGTAAAAAAAGGCTATGTACAAATTCAATCAAAAACATGTATTTATATATGAATATATTGACATAGCATCTTTTTGATACTGGCTTTTTACATAACATTTTAATACATAAAACTGGTAAATTTGTAATTTACTTTTTGTCGCATGCACATTATGAGGCATGTTTATTTGAAACTACTACAGAAATCACAAAGAAAACGTCATGGGCGCACATGTTCTACCAGATCAGCTGATCCTTGCGACGTTGCCACACTTACCGAGTCAGTAGCGGTCAAAAAAATTGTTACACCCACGGATAAAAGAAAAAGTAAAAAAAATCGAGTTTGTTTACTCATTTATGTCATAGTTTTTACATTAACATACTAGGAAGTAGTAATTCATGTTTTTTCTGAAATTATGACTATTAAATAGCTTGCTAATGCAATGCTCCTTACGGTGCCTTCGCTTGATATGGCACCTAACGCTCGAGCCACCTTAAGCTATCTGGATGTTTTTTTTTCCATATTCCGGGGTAATTTTGTCTGAAGAATCCATTTTTGTCATCCGATTTTACAAAAAATTACTGTAACAGCTAGAAATTATCAACTTTTCTCAATAGTTGTTAACTTTTCACAGTTACGATGGTTTGTTATACGCGAAAATTGCTTTACTTTCATGATTTTACATTCCCGAAGTTATTCATGTTCTTCCGAAAGAATTTTCCCCGCCGACTGGAATTATAATGCATGTTTACAGTGCAATACGCCCATAAACCCAGCCAGTAATAAGCAAATGGTCACCATTTTACAATGCAGTCAAAAGGTTACTTCTTCGAACTTGAAGTATAATAAAATAATATCCAGAGCTACGTTTCACTTTATGGCAGGTATATACGAATGCAATGAATAACTTCGGAATCTATTTATCCGATCGGGACGTTCGAGGTCGCATTTTATTCGTCTTTTTATTTTCTACAAATCGTCTGTAGACAGTATTACGATCGGATAAATAGTTTCGAAGTTATATGCAAAAAACGCGAAAAATACCTTTTTTTCATAAAGAATCGCTAATTACAAAAAAACGAATTGAAAATTGGAGTATCAAACTATGCACCCACTATCAGCAACTATTTCCAGACATAATGATATTGGTCCGATCCTGCTATTAATTTTGTCATGAAACATGTACTTTCTGATCTATGTTGCTTGGCCTATACCCGTATATGTAAAGGTGCCTCGGCGCGTTTGAAAGTAGGCGGAACAGAGGCTTAAGCGGCAGCTACTTCGTCAACCGTTGCTCCTTTTATATACCTGACTATTGCATTCTTATACATTATGTGACAGTGTAGTAGTGTCTTCCTTCTACCTGCGAGCAAATATATAGAAGTGTAGTCAGTATACTGGGTACATACGGGTTACCGAGATAACCCTCACGGAGGAAAAATAAAAGAGTATAGTCAGTATACTGCCGTCGGAAGCAAGAAGGTCTGTAAATTCAAAAAATTCAAAAATGAGATTTTTGATTATTCTGACACATATGTACCATATCTATAATAATAAAGTAGAAAATGAGGTAAAAATGTAATATTTTGCGCAAAATTACAATATTTAATGTTACGGTTTTGGTGATATTTGGTATTTTCATAAACAAAAACGCCGTAAAGATACGATGATAAGCAAGAAAGACGCAAACTTCATGAAGTCGCGACTTTTTTGTTTACGGTACGACGATTACGTCTTTTTTGGTTATGAACAATTGATTTTACGCCTTTCTTGTTTATGAAAAGTAAACAACGACGATTTGATTTTAATTCCTGCAATAATTATAATTATCGAAAGACATCAATTTAGTGATAATCAATTTTATTATGAAAAGAAATTTCCATTTTACACTTTCTTGACAATAGGCAAGAAAGTATAAAATGCAAACTGATTGCTCTTTGGGTATTTAATTATTTTAAAGTGAATCTATTGAACTCCACGAGCTATAAACCCATATATACTACTCCAACTTTGGACGGAAAGGATTTTTGTCATTCCGCTTTCCTCAATTCGGATAGGTGACTGTATTATGACAGTTTATCCTCCGAAAAAGAAATTAATGCGTAAATAACATCCGAAAGAGAGGAATGTCTGAGCAAAGAAAAAGAATATATATTTTGAATGTAAATAAAAGATAAGAATAAGTTTTTATTAAGAAATAATGAAAAAATTCCATAGAGCAATCAGTTTGCATTTTATACTTTCTTGCCTATTGTCAAGAAAGTGTAAAATGGAAATTTCTTTTTATAATAACTTGGCATTAGGACACAAAATATGCCTTATAATTCCGGGTTTTATCACCAGATAGATGTAAGTTTTTTTTATCCGTACATAAATTTATCATTTCTTATCCATATATATGACCAACTCTGAAGTATCACTTTGCGTCTGTAATAGGTACTCGTACTTGCCAACATTGCACTGACGATGGCTCACTGGCAAAGTACTGGAGCCGAAACGCTATTATATAATTTTTTGATTATTTCTTAATAAAAACTTATTCTTATCTTTTATTTACATTCAAAATATATATTCTTTTTCTTTGCTCAGACATTCCTCTCTTTCGGATGTTATTTACGCATTAATTTATTTTTCGGGGGATAAACTGTCATAATACAGTCACCTATCCGAATTGAGGAAAGCGGAATGACAAAAGTCCGTTGGAGTAGTATATATGGGTTTATAGCTCGTGTAGTTCAATAGATTCACTTTAAAATAGATAATCAATTTTATTTATCATGAACGAAAGTATAACGTTAGAACCAATCGATTTAATAAATTGTTATGTCGATGAAAACGGATTTATAAAAGTTAAACGGAAAAATGGTGAAACTGCAGCTAGTTCGCAAGATGTGATTGGTAATTTATTTATGTTTAATTTAAACTGTTATTTTAAATAATTTTTTAAATGAAATATTAAATAGCTTTATTTTATTGTTTACAAAGAGATTTCGTGTATATCGAGGTTAATTTAGGATTATCAGCGTATACTTTTTCATTATTAGAACCTGAAAATATGATCGACAATGTTCCGTCTCTCAATGATTCTGTGCATAAAGAAAATGAAGTATTACCAGATATAAGTGATGCTGCAGTGAATGGAAGTACCAGTAACGAGACACAAAATGAGTCGAACAGTAATGATGAATCTCCAGATGTCATAGGTTGATTCTTAATTCTTATTCAATTTATATTTTCACATTTTAAATATTTATACACGCATTTTCAACCTTAGAATATACAAAAAAAGGCCCGATCAGAAAACGAAAAGCAAAGGCTCCAAGAGAAACGTTAGAAGCAAAATGCGATGTTGCCGAAAAACATTCAGTTCGAGAGTGTTGCGATGCTTCAAAGTGTCGATTAAAATGTTCTGAGAATTTCGACGAAGAAATACGAAAAGCTATTAACAAGGAATATTGGAATTTTGATTATAATGGCAAACATATGTTTATTCTAAGTATGTGTGTTCGTGAAGATCCGGCCAAACCATCTAGATCCCCAAACGAATTCGAACGATGTCTATAAAGTATCATTTTAGAAAAAACACCGGTGAATTAACACGAGTTTGTAGAATTTTTTTTTGTCATGACATTGGGTTTGAAAGCAAATAACGACAAGATGATATTGCGCATCGTGCGCGGCTCGGATAAGCAAGAAATCACTCCCCTTGCTGATAATCGTGGCCGCCAACCATCGAAACACAAAATTAACACAGAAGTTGTATTCGCGCACATTGAAAAATACAATCCAACGGTATCTGATTACAGAAGAGAACATGCTCCGAATGCTCGATATTTACCTAGTGATATTTCAATTACTAGTATGTATGAAGATTTTTGTCAATAACATAAGGAGCTGAAGATTTCGATTAGTATTTACAGTAGATGCTTGAAGGAAATGAATGTTAGTTTTACAAAGTTAGGGCATGAAGAGTGCGAAAAATGTGAGACATTTAAATTGCACAATTCTCAACACAATGAGACGAATCTTGATGCAGATTGCGATACCTGTACGACTTGGAAAACTCATATCGACAAAGCTAAGCTCAGCCGCGAGAAATACCGCGAATACGCAGATCAGTCACTTCCAGATGGTGTCATTTGTTGTTCCGTTGATTTGCAAAAAGTTATAATGCTCCCCAGAATTGATACTTTCAAAGTTGTTTTATTTATAAAAAGAATTTCTCTTTACAACAAAAGTTTCGTACCCGTAGGATCAAATAAAAAAAAAATACTTTTGCAGTTTTATGGCATGAGGGTATTTCGGGTAGGCGCAAAGAGGATCTGATTTCTGCGTATAATGCTTTTTTCTTACATCACAGAGATTCTAAAAAAATAATTTTGTGGCTCGATAATTGTACTGACCAAAACAAAAATGGGTGTTTCTTAACGTATCTTGTTCACATTATTAATTCTAATGAAATATCATCTGATACCATTGAAATTAACTATTTTGAACCAGGTCATACATTTATGAGTGCTGATAGTTTTCATCATCAGGTAGAAAAATCATTAAAAAAACAGAAAAGAACGTATGACTTCAATGATTTTTGCGATGCAGTGAAAGGTGCGAATACTCACACCATCACAAAAGCCATGGAGCATACTGATTTTTATAACTGGCTAGACGGTCATTCTGTGCAAAGGACGAACAATCCAAAACCATTACTTGGAAACATGGTTCAAATCATTGCCGAACGAGGGTTAATGACGTTCACGTATAAAACCTTTTTCAATGGTGACTCTTACAAGCTCGATTTTTTATCAGTAAGAGGGATGAAAAACATATAAAAAAAACCTGATGCCTTAGAAAAACCTTGCGGAATCGACTAAGATGTGAAAAATCTTGTGGTGAAAACATTTCTCCCTTTAATGCCAAATAATCGTCATTCTTTTTGGCAAAACTTGGCAAACAATAAATAATGTTATATTAATATTATAAATCTTTACGTTAAAGTATTAAAATGTATATTTTATTTACGCAAATATTAAATAAAACTGTTGAAATAATATAAATCCTGTTAAAAAAATATGCATTAATAATTATTTTTAGCATATTTTTAATTAATAAAAAAATAGTTTTATTATTTTCTGTATAAAGCTCAATCAGTTCTACTATTAATAACAGTATTTTCAATATTCTAACTTATTAGTTTATGCATAGTAAAAAAATTATCGTTTATGTTGGTTTATACGGCTTTCTTGCTTATGGTCGCCCTCTAATTTCATAACCAAAAAGCCGTAAGTAACATTTTTTTAATGAAATCATAATTGTACTCGTTTTTTAAATGTCTTCTTGTTTAGATCATTAATAATTATATACAGAAAAATTCACTTTGATAAAAGTGATTAATTTAATAGAAAATGGCAGGCTTTAAAATTTCATATAAAATTTGCGGCGAAAATGACATTTTGATGTTACAGACCTTCTTGCTTAAGGCGGCAGAATACACAACCGAGTCCAGCAGTAAAGTCGTGCGTTCGTTAATATTTTCAGTAAAATTTCTTTAGTATTTCTAAAATAATTGCTTAATATAGTAACAATGAAAGTTAATCGAGAACGACGTTCTTCTACAAACGCTCACAAATCAAGGAACCGAAAACGACAAAACGTTTTTAATCCGAATAAAGCTGAGACGGACGAAAGCAGCCTCAGCGCATCTGCGAAAAAAATAAAAATGCAGGAGAAAATTATTGTGCCTCGTGATAGTCTATAGAGTATAGAATTTTGAATTTTATTAAGATCTCAGCAATAACAAATTATTGATTATACAAAATAATAATGAAAGCTACAATCAAATTATATGGAAAATTAGGCCGAAAATCATCCCGAGTGGCTCAAAAATTGTTGACATGGCCGCAAATATCGCCGCCGGTATATTCAACGGAGGTACCATTTCACTTTTATATCACATGAGTGCAATGGGACTGTCTTTGGGGCCCAATGCGCATGCATATGTACAGAAAGAGGATGAGGAGCGCGTCGCGCTATCTGAGCGCAGAGCGCACGAAGCGACACGAGAGGGAAGAATGGCTCGGAGACAGCACCAAATCGAATTTCTCAAAACGAGGTTTTTTAAGTCGGTGTACACGATATCTCAAAAACGGCTTATTCGATCGGTCTCAAATTTTAACACAATCTTCTTAGATATATTTTTTAGTAATTAATCGTTGATTTTGTCCATCTGATACTTATTTTTCATTTTATAAACAATTTAAGGCCAAGTTTTACATAGAAATCCGAAAACTTTTTTTTGAGAAGCCGCCATTTTGTGGAAATTCAATATTTTGCTTAGCCGAACGATTAATTACTAGACAATCTCATATATTAACGAAAACTTTTTCGTTTTTTGATTTCAGATAATCCAATCTTGAGTTACGATGTACACCGCAAAATAACTTTTTTTAGAGGAGGTCCTGGAAATCGCCTGCAGCGCCCTCTACAATGAAAATTTTTATTAATAAAAAATTTTTTACATTTTCGAAAGTTACTTATGTAAGCATAAAAAATTTCAACTGAATAAATTCATACGTCTCTTCAGGATAAATTCTTGAAAAACTGTTTTTTTTTGCCTCATAACTTCGTATAACAGCTTAATTTGTACTTTAAAGGTATTATCTGTTCAAGGAAAATCTTGCCCTTCGAGCACTATCAAAAGTTTTAACGTTATACGCTTATTCAATCCCAATTTTACAAAAGTATAAAATGCACCCCGAAATCTGTTCCATAATAGGTACTTTTACCTAAGTATTCAGTCTCCTATGCTTTCATTTTATTTGTATTGTGACAAAATACTAAAACATTGAATAAATGCATTTATATAGGCAATAAAGGCAAACAAATATTTAAAAAAAAGGCAAATCATGCTGTTCATGCCAAAATCTAAAAGGGACGCGCTAATACAGATAAATATAAAAAAACACATGGTGTAGTATGACCCGTAAGTCGATAGCAATTGCAATCCTGACTCCGCGAATGAATGCGTGCAGGAGAATAAGGTATTGCAGCGGTCCCGATACGGCGCCGAGATCTCCTTTACAGATTGCGGCAGCAGCAGTATAGATGTGCGACCGCTCGCGGGCACGGCGCAGTAGATACACTACATACAGTCGGTTAAGATGCGACAACGCATGCGACATGAATGGACTTACAGCCCTAGGAATTTTATTTGTACCGAGAAATATCTACAAATAGTGAATCGCACAATTTGTCACACAGACACATAATCCTGATAATAAAATCTGATTATTGCTTTATTTTCGTTTTCAGTCTGTATTGTATACTGAGATGTATCTTTAGTTATAATATTCTTTCAAAATAAAAATTATTTTCATGTTTAAGAACATAATTATATTATATATTGAAATTAATTTTATGCTGAAAACCTATAGTTATGTCTCGGATAACATAATATTTGAATGTTTGAATTATACCGACCAAGAAATGAATAATTACCTATAATAAATAGTAAACATATCAATTTAGGCAACTTTTAAAAATAATTTAACAAACAATTTACTACTTTACAAAAATTTTCGTACATTATTTAACCGCAATTTCAAAAATAACGAACGAAATCTTGTCAATCTTCGCGATAGTGCAGGAAACTCTGTAGAATAGTAAATTAGTCCAAAACTAATAGTACGTGAGTTTGTCTTTTGCGTAAGTATAAGTATTTCTATCGTATTTGTAGATTATTAATTTCTTGATCGATAAAACAGTGTGGTAGGTAAATGTTATAACTTACATACCCCTTTAAATTAAATTAAAATATTATATTTGTTAGCAATATCTATTTTGGGATTTTTTAAACACCAAGCCAATTAACTTTATACCACTAGAAGAAGTTTTTGGAACGATCGACCACACAATTGAATAAAAATTTCCAATATTTTTGCTTTGCTTGAAGCCTCTAACTAAGCAAAGCTTGAGTAAATAGGTGATTCAATTTTCATAAGTAGCCTTTACTGGGGCAAAAAGGCTCACGAGTTCAGAACCTTTGAACCACTTAGACACTGCTCCGAACTGTTCAGTGGTGTTTCAACGTGTTTCCGAAATTCGGTTCAACTTCTCTAAACATGTTTCCTCTTACAAAACAAATTGCACCTTATTCTCAAGACTCTAAGGCATTATGTAAACAAAATAAAAATAATAACTGGTCTTAGAACAAGTCTATGACAATTTAACATATTTTATTTTGAATTTTGTATATGAAATAACTTATTATCAAAATAAAAGCCATTTATTCACTTCGAAAAATGGTTAAAAAGTAAAGGAAGCTATAATACAATAATACTATAGTACAATAATAAAATTGTAGTCAAAATAATATTTTGTACAAAATATTCGTTATTTGCTGATTTTATAATATAATATAGAATTTTGCTGTACTTGTTATTAGATATTGCAGTAGAAAATACACAAAGATAATAATAATATATGTTGGTTTGACCGTGTCAAAACTACTTTCTGTTGGTTTGACGGGGTCAAAAAGTTTCATTTTAAATTCATATTTCTAGTGATCCAAAAATATTATACAAAAATTACGTTTTATGAATCCGTGGACATTATCCTTTACAACTCCTGAAATAAAACGCATCATTCTTTAACAAAAAAAAAACTGGTGATTATTAACATTACCTTTTCCAACTATAACATAGTATAGTTAACCTATTTTAACTATAATTACTAAAACGTGTCAAAAGTGTTCACTATTATTTATAGCGTAAATTATACCATTGAATTTGATTGCTTCGTCTGCCAGTACATAAACTTCAAAATTAAATTAGCATAATAGATATTTATTATCTTTTCAATTAATGTGAACGGAAATCAGAACTTTAATACGATACTTACCAATAATATATTTTAAAACGACAATAAAATAGGCATATTATAATTAAAAACTTGCCATTGCAGAAAATTAATTTTATTAACAATGAAATATTGCTAAGTTTATTAATTTTTTTATAAATGTAAAGTGTGTGAATTTCATTCAAGTGGGTTATTTTACTGGATTACTCTCCGATTCATTACAAAGTTTTTGAATGTTTCAAATATGTAACTCTAAAATTGAAGAAGTTATAGCTGTTTGAAAGTGTCTACAGTCTGACGTTGCAATACGGTATTCGTCTAAGGTATGACGTTGCAATAGAACTTTATATAATAGCCAACCACTCTTGTAATTTATTACAGTTAAAAAATTAAGTAAAATGATTATTACTAATAACTTATTGATTTTATGATAGACCAAATAAACTGAAAAAGATGTATGTGAAAAAGAAATCATAAGTTTTGTATTAGTAATAGTATTAGAGAAGCATAAATTTATCCTACAATTTATTAAATATTAATCTTACTTGTGTTCATTATATCCAAATAGATCTTAAATATTAAACATGAAATAAGCGATATCATAGAGCAACCAATTATTATTGGTTCTACTAACGAGAATTTCAAATTAAACAGCCATGTTAAAGTCTCTCTGTCAGCATCCATCTATCTATACAACTGCAGTTCTGGAAATTCACGATCCACATATGGGTCACGAAGCAGTAAACGTGTAAACATTGATGCTTGTTTGTCGCAAGGTGCACCTGTCAGCTTGAGAGGTTCATGCATCTCTATTGCCAGCGCTTACCTAGCGGCAAATTTCTTAGTTACTATAATCTATTGATGCCCACATTTGTGAAGTCTCGAATTATATTGCTTCCAAATATTATTCGTACTTACAATTAGAATGTTATAAGTTTGTATAAAAGATATTTTGATTACACTTTTTGCTGCAACATTACGCATATTGATTGGGATCAAGTTTGAGCTTTGACTCACAAACTAATGGGAATTCAAATCCGCGCCTTCAGACATAATATTTATGCTATAGAAATAAAAATAGTTACGAAAATAGGATGGATTTTTATATTTACAACTATATATTTTTGTAGTAAAAATACTGGAATTTATCAGTCAAAACAACTGGATAATATAAATTAAACTATTGCAAAAATAAATTTGTTATAAATTATAATTACTTATATTTATTTCTTTTTAATATTCGATATATGTTCAAAATTTAATTTATATTGGTAATAAATATTTTGTTTTAATTAAGTCGATGTACACGAAACTGTACAGCAGTTGATTTAAAATTGAAAAAGTAATTAAAAAAAGTTCAATACAGTATTTTAATAAAATATTATAAAATAAAAAATAATTATTCTGTCTAAATATGAAAATTCATTTCAAAATAGAAATAGATATTATCAACTTTTACGTGGTTTAACTTTCAAAGGTCGTGTACATAATAATCCCGTGGCCGAGCGAATCAATAACATGGATAGCGTGTATCATTGACGAACTGATAGACCGATGCACATCCAAAGTACCGTAGGTATTTGCGTCCCATCGAGAATCCGATGCAGCGAGTCTATACGTCCAAAATACAAAAAAAAAAGAGAAAAAAAGGAAAAAAACAAGGAAGAAAACCGAATCAACCCTGCGTATCAGGCGTTTTTAGCCGGTACGCGCGTCACGCGTTGCTCGCTCGCTCCATCTCTCCTCCTCGAATTTCGCAAAATAGCGCAAAAAGGAAGAAAGGAACGGCTCGAGCGCGAGAGCAAAAAAATGGCGGGACAGCCATATACCCGCTCGGAATTCCATTAACGAATACAGGTCGCGCGCGCACTCACGCGCGGCGCACTTTCTCGCCGGGGCGAGACAGAAAGAGAACGATATAGAGAGAGAGTGTGTGTGTGTATGTGTGTGTGTCAGGGCGGGCGCGAGCGAGAGGTACGCAATTGCAGAGAGACAGGGAGGGAGATGAGGGAGGAAGGCAGTTATACGCCAAGCCGCGTCGGAATCCGAGCCCGCGAGCGCCGGGAAAATCCATCTCGTTTCGCCTGGCGCGCGCCGCTATACCTGTATGTGCGAGCCTTCGCAATAAATGGATTAGAATCAATACGTCGCGCGTGTGTGATGTAAGGGACGCGCTGCCGCGACGCTATATACGCCGATAAGCGAGCGTCTTCATTGCGGGTAACCCACGGAGGGCGCGCGGTTCGGGAGTTTGAGAGTTCGAGGCGCGGGGCGGACACGTTCGTCGCTGTGTCCCGTTTATAGCGGACTGTAAAACAGCTCGTGGTATGAAATTTGCGAATGTAGAAGCGACAGTGTGGAAAATCAAGTTTTCGATCATTTTCCTGGTTGGGTTATTTCAAGATGATTATTCAATGGATGAAATGTGGGCACTTATTTTGGCTGTTATTTTTCTAGTAGTTAAGTTACTAGTTATTACTAACTAGTTAGTAATAGCTAGTACATATTCTTAGAAGTAATACGTTAGTTTTAGTGAAATTATATTATCTGTATAAATCATTAATGAAAATCTAAAAATTAAGTGATTTTGAATTTTTGGGAAAGTGTCTTCTAGTGCAGACACCCATAGTTTTTAGTACATTGTTAGTGTATCTGTAACTTGAACTTACAGTGAATAATTTACATTTATGAGCTATAAAATATACCTAAAAATTAAGATTTAATGCATATTTATACAAATGGAGTAACTGGTTATATAACTTTTCTTTATAATTAATATTGATTTGGCTTATGCATAACTTTGACATTTTAAACGTTGTTAAAGAGGATAACCACAGTGACAATCTCTTTTTTTCTTAACTGTAACGGTATTTAAAAATAAAAAAAAGTGTATTGCTTCTTTCTATTTCTCAGGGTTTTAAATCACTTCGAAAAAAATTGTAGATAGGAATTTGAAAAGTTCTGTGAACTACAAAAGGTTTCATGTAGATACGCTCAGCGATTGACATCGCGATTTTCTCGATTCTACTTTTATTAAACTGGGAAGATGTATATCTCTGCTAATGCTTAGCCGATTCACTTAAAATTTGTACAGGAGCTTTGTAATAATATGATTTTCAGTTGAGCGTAAGGGTTTTCTAATTGCATATTTCCTTTCTTTACAATATTGAAGAAACGCGAAATTTTTTTCATATTTTTCCATTATTCACGTTATTTTTTCCGTCTTTGTAATTGTAAGAATGTTGAAAGACCTGTCAGATGTAAAACTCGACGTTGTAACAAAGTTATACATGGTCAAACTTTAAACGCATCGAAACTGTCTTTTCTGACTTTAAAAAGTGGATTGCACATGAGGTTTTGATAAATCTTTTTGAAATTTTCCGACAATATAGTATCTTATTGTACGTAGAACATAAATTGTTGATGACATTCCAATTTTTACTCTGATCTCATTTTATTCATCAGTCACTATCAAAGACACGACTTTATAAGCTAACTATTTTGTTTTAATAAAGTAGAAAAAGATTTATGAAATCTAATCAACAGTTTCCTTTCATAGCCAAACAAAGAAGAGACTCAATTTTTTTTCAAAACTTTATATCAAAAAGCCTTACACAGATATTTGGAAAACAGGTCATTTTCGTTTTAAGAAAATCGAATTTTCTCAAAGATTCAGAAAATAATTAATATCTTATGGTACACATTGGTACAGAACTTTCTGGTAGCATCTTTGAGCCTACAAAATTTTACTCGATTGGCTTAAAAATTAAAAGTTTTTCATTTCACCATAATCGTACGTTAACAGATTATTAAAAACTTCAATATTATGATAGACGTATAAAATGATGTGTTCATACTGTAATTGCCCAATGGTAAAAATAACTTTGAATACGGCGAGTATATTTCACTACGTATTTACCAGGGGGGGGGGGGGGATTCAGTATGTCAAATGCTGCGTTCTATCGGTGGATGTGTAAGCCTTAGGATATTCACGTGTATGTTCATTCCTTTGACTTCCTAAAAAACGTTTTGTAATGATTAAAATTTTAAAATCCAAGATTTTGTTTGTAAAAAACTGTTAAAGTTTTTAATATCTTTTTTGTTGAATGGTCGCTTACATGAGAAATGGCTAGCAAAGTTATACGTTTCATGATAATTGTCACCTCGGAGTCGTTACTTCTAGGCCGTTACGCCTGGCTTAAATCGGATTCCGGATTCGAGTCTTTGTCCTATGCACAGGATAGTGATGAGACTACTGCCATCGTCGGTCAGCGATTTGCGGACGACTGTAAGTTGAAAATTCAGTGTTAGCAACGGTAAAAATGAATAATAATATAAAATAATTTAAAGTTTCAGGAGATGATATAGACTACGGTTATTTGCTGCAGCTGCTATCAGAATCTTTTATTACTGAAGAATTTGTACAAAAATGATCGCCTTTTTAGGCTGTTTACAATCTATTAGCTAAATTCATTGATTCATTTATAACCAGCTAATACCTAGTCATTAAGTAGCCAAAAAATCGTTAAAAAATAATCCATTTATAACTTTAAATATATTTACCTAAAAATGGATACCAGCAATTGTATTGAATTAAATATATTTTCTATTATTACTACCATTAATTCTTGTTTCAAGTTTTGATTATTTACAATAAAAATTATATAATAATAATAATAATAAATATATATATTCCATTTAATATACCTTCATAATATGCTTTAATAATTTATTAATGTATGAAATTTATATGTAAAAGTAAAAAAATTAAAAAATTTTATATTCATGGACTATGTGATTTTTAGATTTAATTTTTTAATAAGCTTTTACAATTACTCGGTATATGTTTACAAATTGATAAAAATTCTATTGGCACTTGGTGATATAGAAATTTGAAATAAATGTATTTGGATAAATAAATACGATTTTGAATAATTTAAGTTTATTTTTGTTGGTGCTTTGAAAAAGCAACCAGCTAAAACAGTTAGCAGCAGTTCTTAATAATGTGACGATATATGGTAATATATAGATGGCCATATTCCCTTGTTAGCTATATTACGTGAGACTGACTAATATATCATGTAGTTATGCAGATGTATATACTTATTTCCGTTATGATAATCAGCCTCCTCCTTGGGGATGTTGATCTAGGTATATACCCATAGCACGATCTTGATTGCTCTTTTCGTTTACTCTCGCTAACTCTGCCGAAGAGTGATTAAGCTTCGATTAATTTCTCGAACGTTTGCTGTACTTACTGCTTGAGGATAGGAGAGTTTATGTACACGGTATTTTCCATGCCCAGTGAGCAAGCTGGAAAATATATGATTCACAATATGCAGGAGTAGCTTTTTGCATTATATTTTATTTGCACTTCTTTTGGATTATCGCATTAATTATAATATTATAATATAATTAGTTAATGAGTAAGATCGGGCAAGCATCAGTATTACATTAATGATAAATTGTAATTACTCTGTGAGAGAGACAGAGTGTGTGTGTGTGTGTGAGAGAGAGAGAGAGAGAGAGAGAGAGAGAGAGAGCGAGCGAGCGAGAAAGTAAGTGACAGAGAAAGAAAGCGAGAGAGAGAGAGTGAGTGAGAGAGAGAGAGAGAGAGAGAGAGAGCGCGCGCGAGACCAAATAATTTATGTGATATTTACTTACATAATTTAATGTCAATTTAATTCACAATTTAAAAAAAAACAAAATAACATGATTACTTGCTTTTAATTAATAAAGATTTTCAATATTTCGAGAAAAACTATATTTAAACTGCACTATACATTGTTATAATTGGTTGTAGTCCGTAATAAAAGAAAATATTGATTGAACATCAGTTAATACTAGTTATCACACAGCCTTGTAATTGGATATAGCATTATATTAGATTAGTGTTATTTAATTGGATTATACCTACGATCTATCAATTATTGCACGTTGCAAAATTGATGGGTATCCATTGTAAAAGTAACATTATAACATATCAACCTCGGAACTGCTGCTGCACGTACCCTTATTCTGGACTAAATTGATGCGCAGTTTCAAAGAGGGTTATACGATGTTCTGTTAGTTGGTTAGCAGCACGACATGTATGATTTTTGGCTCTGACACGTCGAACCCCCGAATTTGATCAAACCAAATATGTTATCAAAATTTCAGCACTCGTGTACGTTGCAGGCTTTCGATACTACGCACTCATGGATCAGAGTGATATGCACTGACATACATATTTTTCCGCGTATTTTCGGGACTCGCGTGTACACATGTAGATTCATTAAACGGATTTTAATAAGTGACCTATATTTCGAGACTGATCAACAGGGCAAAATTAAAACCAAAACGCTGAAAATAATTTAATTTTACATTTAATGTTTGATGTGTATTAAGTTATAATTAAGCAATTAATTATGCGGCATAGTGCGTTTTTTACACATACGAATTGTACACGTAATTATTGTGCACAATTTAGCATTGGTACAATAATTACGTGTATAATTCTTATGTGTAAGAAACGCGCTATGCCAATTATGCCGGGTATTTTGTCGTATTTTAAATAGAAAAATCAAAATAAATAATAAATAGATAAAATTTATTTGTCTGAAAATTGTTTTCTAATAATGATGTCTATTATTTATTAAATACATGATAAGATTGGCTTGTATAGCAATGCTTTTAGCCTTTTAATATGGTATGAACTACTGGTGTTC
This sequence comes from Gastracanthus pulcherrimus, assembly GCA_949152435.1. NCBI lineage: Eukaryota > Metazoa > Arthropoda > Insecta > Hymenoptera > Pteromalidae > Gastracanthus > Gastracanthus pulcherrimus. Next base: position 34,198,744 of record OX424573.1, read on the forward strand.
CATATCTTTGTTTTCTAAAAAAACATGTTAGCAACATGCTTTGGGTCATTTGGAGTCAAAACACACTATTTTTGAAAATGTCCGTATGGATATGTGCGTGTGCGTGCGTGTGTGTGTGTGCGTGTGTGTGTGTGTGTATTCCTGTATATCTCGAGTAATCCACGGTTAAAGTTAATATTTCAGACCTCATTATTTCTGTTATTGACGCACGATGGTGGCTAAGAAATAATATTTTTGATTGGCCAATGCTTTTTGTTTTTTGCGACTTTTCGATTTTTGAGTTTTAGTCTTTGAGGTATTTTTATAGGTGTAATTAATATATTAATTAATTATAATCAATACCGATAAAATGCATTTTAAAGAGCTTCAAATTACCTATGTCTTCCATCCCGAAAATTTCATAAGGTAATTCCTTTCTTCCTTTCTTTTTTATACATAAAAACGTCATTTCTTTAAACAGTTATATCTCAGAAATATATCATGGAAATTAATTGTTAATATTTTTGGTTATTAGTAACACACATAGGAACATTCAGTAAAATTTTTATGACAATACTTTTCTGCTTTCGAGACAAAAATCGTTTTGTAAAAAGAATCGATGTTCTATGACGTACGATAACTTGAGTAAACGGGCATTATTCCTTTTGAAAAATTCCAGAAGGGTAACTATTAACTATTCTGGGCCTTTTCTTTGTCCAAATTGTGAGTATTTTTATTTTTCAAGATATTTGAGGATGTTTTTTTTTCAAGAAAATGTTGATTGCTTATTTCTTAGGTATTACATGGTAGTTTTTTTTACCAATGAACGCTTATTTTTTTCGACTTTTGGTGAAGATTTGAAATAAAAATATAATTTTGATATTCATCGATTCGTTTTTGTTTTATAACAATTTTTCATTTTTATATCTTTTTAAGAAAATTTTGATCGCTTATTTCTTGGGTATTAGCCGGTAATTTTTGACCAATCAAATCTAATTTTTTACGTTTTTTTATGAAGGTTTAGAATTAAAAAAAAATAGAATGGTTATGATTTATACAGGTAATGAAACTAATGTCAAATAAATGAACTAAAGTAATTAGAACATCAAATAAACAAAAAGGAATTATTATTTTTTTTCATGTAAGCAAACAACTCCGTAATAAAAATGTACAAACATAAGAAAGAATTAATTATATTATAGAGATTATAGAGATTATAGAAACACTATTTCGATTTGTATAACAATACTTTGCATTATATAGAAACCAGAATCTTCGAAAGTTATTTAATGTGCGAAAAAATACAAAATTAGAGTAAGCAGTCAAGTGTATAATTTGAATTCTTATCCCTAGCGCTACCTTTTAGCCAATAACATACGTCAAAAAACCTAAACATTAACATTTTTTAATTAAAATGTTTTATGTAACGAATTGAAAGATGTCTTATATTTTTACCGTCTATAATTTATTTTTGTTAGTATCTATTAGTGATTTTTTAATAAAGTATAATTCTTTCAGGAATCCAATTTTTAAATTTCTAATTAACGATGTTTAAAATACTGTTTTTTCTAAATTATCAAATTTGTCTTTTTCGTTACTTTTCTAAATAGTATATAATATTAGCGGCATCATTACCGAGGTCCGGCGGTGCGCCATCGGTCGATCATCCATGTTAAGCAGCGTTGGGCGCGGTTAGTACTTGGGGATTGGTGACCGCTGGAGAACCCCGTCACAACAATGAAGTTTTCGCAGATGGGGAACGAAAATCTAGGTGTTTTTCGGGGATAAGAAAGGTGTCTAAGTTTGACTTTCCTATCGGCTGATTCCTGGCGTGGGTTTTCTTGGTTTGTCAAGTTTTCCCCACGTCACAGGGTATGGCCCTGGGTGAATGCGGGAATTCAGTGGGGTATGAAAGGTTGGGGATAGGATCAAACACTCCCACACATAGGTGGTGCGAGTGCCCCATATAAGGTCACTAGGTACCTATACGGGTTGGTAGAGAAGAATAAAAAAAAATAAAAATACTAGATAATATTATTTATCATTATTATAAATTTGAAATTCCATGAATTAGCCAAACTAAAGTTACTTGTTCGAAATTTTTACTTTCGATATTTACATATTTCGAAATATGTCGTTTCTAATATATGTGAATCTAATAATTGAACATGCACTATTTTTTTTATTATTTTAAACGTTGTGCTTGACCATTTTCAAAATTATAGACTTTCAATTATAAGGTCTGAATGTTTTTGTAATTCTACACAATAATTGTTCGAAAATTATTATTTTTCGTCATGTAATGTCGACAAGTTTCGACGGTTTTGACAAAGTCAAAATGAACATTTCAAATAGTCGAATTCGTTGTCGTAAAATTCGACACTTTTTTCAACGGAAGAGTTGACATTCTACAAATCGGTACTCCCCCTCCCCCCTCGTTTATGATATTCATTTTATTTCAAAAAGTTTTCATTGCCTTTTCTTTGGTATCACGTGGTTATTTTCGGCCAATTAAAGATAATTTCTTTTATGAAGATCTGAAATAAAAAATAATTTTTAAGATTTATTGATTCATTTTTGTTTTATAGTAGTTTTTCATTTTTATGATATTTTTGCATTAAGTGAATAAATTCGTTGTTCATAAACTCAAATCAAAGTACAAAATTACAAAAAAAATTATTTATAAAAGTAGTATGCTTTATTATATGCATTAAAAGAAATTTATTCAACAATTTTATAGTGTTGCAAAATTTATTATCAATTGAAAAAAATGTTACTTGATATGAAAAAAATTGTAAAGTTTTTCTACAATGTAAATATTTTTTTATTAACTATGCTATTATTTTACATAGATTTAAATGACAATTTAAAAATTTAAATCCATGTATCTCGTTATTCAAAAAAATTGACTTGTTTTGATTTTTTCACACAGAATAAAATAGAAAAAAATAATTTTCTATTGGATCATTTAATAAGGTTGAAGCTAAGTGCCAATGAATTGGCAGCGGTTTTTAAATCTTTATTATACAAAATTATAGAATTTGGTGATACTAAACATTTGACAATAAAATATATCTTAATTAAAAAATATTGATATATCAAAATTATTTAATTGTTAAAAAAATTAAAAACTTAAAGAGATCGCGGATTTAAAGGGTTAAGATGCATTGATATTATTTCAATACTTAATATATACTGATACATACAAATCATTATGAAAAAAATATATATATATTTATGGTGAAAAATGAAAGTAAATGGCATAGAATGTTCCATGTATACGTATGCGGTTTATCGAAGTTATCTCTGATCAGTATTGCGTTCATCTTTTTCGTATCTTGCAGCTGATTGCTCTATAATAATGGCGCACAAAGCGTATTGGCCATTAGAGTTTTGATGAGCGATACTCGAAAACTTCCGATTGCCGATGATGAATCAAAGAGTGTACGGAAAAGATTTGCGAAACTTATCAAGCTACTTTAGCCAAATGGAAAACTGAGTGTAATAAAAACAGTTTATTTATTTCTTAAGGTAGTTCTAGGTGTATATATATGTCATAAAAAACAAACATTTTTTACTACAATTTAATCTCACATAATGATATAAACGTCAATATATTATGAAATACGGGGGTTTTTTAAAACTAAAATAATTTTTAAAATAGATCATTATCTTCGTTTGCTGATATTGATATGGTGAGGTTTAATAAATGATTTTTTCAAACCAAACAGACAATTTTATTAAAGGTATAGCCCGATGAGGGCAGTGAAATGCTGCCGAAACGTCGCTGGAAAATAAAATTGTCTGTTTGGTTTGCAAAAATCATTTATTAAACCTCACCATAAAATAATTTTTTTTATCGTAATTCCGTTATTGTAAAATTTAGATGTCGTCAACTTTAGACTTTAAAAGAGAAAAAGTTGACAAACCAATGGAGACTTTTTTATTTATTATCCGATTTTAATTCTGAAGATCTCATTTTGTTTCTTGAAAGATTTGGGGGACTTAGCGATATAAAAATTGCAAGAAGTCGATGAACCTGCAAAGTTACAGCCAATTGTTTATAAGACGATACTCATATTTTTTTAATTCGTAGGTGTATACATATAAACTATTAGCTGTAACTTTGCAGGTTCATAGAGTGTATCTGTATTCATAGAAAAATTGAATAATAAACATCTATGGGACAAAAATAGAGGAAATCGAACTGGATTCTTGAAAATTTACGAACTACTTTTAAACTAACAAAATAAAAGTGCAGATTTTCTCATCAATCTTGTTCAAGAAATTATTTATTTTGAATATTACTATTTTACACTTTTTTTGTTTCTTAGCTTAATTTTCTTCAGTATATTTAATATTTTACATCAAGAAACGCGTTGCTTTTAGCCGCGAGAAAGAAGTTGGTGGGAAACTGCTAATACTTGCTTATAAGTTAGTGGATTATGCTTGTCAAAAACTTTAGTTTATTATGAATTTTGTCGAAGTTCACGATAAAGTTTCTATAGTGCATTGCAAACTACAATTATTGTAGTATCAGGACTAAATTTTTTATATGCATATTAAGAAAACTGGATTTCATACAAATTTTAAACAAACAACTAAATGGATTTAAAAAGTGATATTTCATATCGTAATTCTTAATTAAAATTATCTTATCTAAAATCGGTTGTTTGTTTATTACTCAACTCATAGTTTAAAACTCACATGTTAAATATATTCATAATCATCTTAACTTGAAATTTGTGGGAAATCCAGTTACATATATGTGTGATTAAGTGATTATACTAGCAATAATTACTTCAAACTGGGCATATTCTATTAACTATTAAAATACACCACATTAATCATTCGCAGGCCAACCAGTTTACTTTTTTTATCTTGAGTACCCTGGTAGAAATCTAAGCTGGTTTCTAGCCAGATATTAGCTAGATTTTCTAAATCTGCTTTAATTCTGGTTAAGAAATTAGCTAGAAATCAGTTAAAAACGACATGCTTTTTAGCTAATTTCTAGCTAGATTCTGCTTAATATTCTAGTTAATATTAAATTGGTAAATTAATTAATTTATGTATTAATTAATAATGGAAATAATAATAGTTTTATAATAATCAAAGTAATACGCAATTCTAATCATACTACATTAAGTATTTTACTAAATTAAAGTTAAAAATGTACCTTAAATGTCTGGTAGTAATGAAGGTTAGGTTATTTGTTAACATAACGACGCGTGCATTTAAAAAGTATTATTTACACAAAAAGTACCAAAGCCCCGAGTAAAATTTAAGTGTCTTTATTAAAGAAATTTAAGTTATAAATAATAAAATGCATGTAGTCATATAATTATTGTGATTTTAAAAATAACAATAAAAACAGAATAATGTATGTTGTGACGAAATTTGGAGAATTGGTAAACAAATATTTGTAGTTCTACAAGGAAGATTACAAAATTTTATTTTCGAAATCAATCACAAAATTTTTGTTGACTAAGTTGATTGACTAATTTTCGGAAAGGAAATTATTAGTTAACAAATACATTTAGTATTGCATATACCTATTTCTATAATCTCGCAAGTTGTTATTTGTTGATAAAAATATTTATTTTGGCTGAATACTATATTGAGCATTCAATAAAGTATAATAATGTATATTTTTAAAAACTAATAACTTTTCGAAACATAATATAAATAGGTTAGATTTGCAAACAAAATACGTTCTTGCTTAAAGCATAGTCTTAAGCAGATTCTAGCCAGATATTAGCTATAATTTGACTTATTAATAGCTTATTAATCTGACTAATAATTAATAAGCTAACTAGCCATTCTAGCTAACTTTCTACCAGAGTAATGAACTTATTTTTGTTATTTATTTCTTTATTTATATTCTATGAAGAAGGAATTCTAAATTATAAAAGTTAATATTATACCTGATAAAACAACTATGATTTATTTAACCTTCTAGGGACGTATGTTGCACTAGTGCAACATATACTTCTTTCGATTTTATTGGATTTTCACGTGATAAACTTAAAACTTTGCATACTAAAATTATGGATCTGATCAAATTGGGCTTATCCCATATCTTGTAAGGATGTTATAAGTTATTTTATATTTAATTCTTTTTCAATTTATTGCTCAATACGATCAGAAAAAGATCATATATATCTTCCCTGAGTTTCTTTAAGAATTTTTCTCTAACGTATGTACAATAAATTCGGTGTTTCAATAGCCTATTGATGTTATAGAAATTGTTTATATATGATTATTAAGAGTTTCAACAGAATCTTTAATTTCAAACGAATCTCTTCATATCTTCAAGAAACCTCTACTAATTGCTTTAACCCTTTGTGGCCCACATTTTTCTGTTCAATATTTTAAGCTGAAAATTGTTACTCGGGGGTTTTTGGAGTCGCTGATTACGAATTTGAATTTTTGTTAATTAGTATTATAGAGAAACCTCTTAGCTAATAGAAGAATGTAAAATCATTTATATACACCTATAAATAAAATTTTTATACATAAAAATCTTAGACGAAAGAGGTGGCTATTATAATAGCCTCTAAGCCACGAAGGGTTAGCAGATGTTTTTTCAAATAGAAGTTGATACTGAATCTCCAAGTCAGAAAATACTTTTTCCCAAGGCAGGCATGAAATGGACCCTTTTTGATGCCTAAAAGTAGCGTAGAAAATCGCGCATTTCAAGCGTGTTTGGAAAAAGTGTGAAAAATATTAGTTTTTCCCCGCTGTTAATGCCTTTCAATTACGTTGTGCACTATTCGATAATAAATCCGCGATCACCTACCCAACTTTAATCTATAAAGAAGAACTTTAATCTATAAAGACCCTGTCCTGCTTTACTTGAAAAAATTATGGTGTACAACACGGGGGTAAAAGCTATTTCAGATTCGGGTGAGGTGTTTTTAGTACTCGTCTGTGTCTCGGGCGCCTTCGGCACAACACCGACACGTGCTGACCACCTCATCCTCTCTAGAAACAGCTCATTTTCTTCCCTTGTTGTACAATGTACTATTATTGAAATTAACATTAAATAAAGGTATGCTAATATTAACCCACTAGATACGAGCGATTAAGTATCTGTATGACAAAATCATAAATTGATTATATTATCAAAATAAATATTTATTATTAATAGCTGAGTTTTCTTTAAAAAAACTTCAGAATAATCTCGAAAAACGTACGTACATCGACGGAAAATCATACTTAATCATGGTTTAAGAATATGTATACGTACTTTTTATATATTTCAGTACAAATAACGGAAGAGAAATTCACTGCTATACACTAAAATAGGTACTTTTTGAAGAAATAGAAATGGATACATTCCTTATGTTTGCGTTTTTTTTAAATATAGCTTCAGAATAGTATTGAAAAACAGTGGTATCTCATTCTATTTTCTCCTCTGGGCTGCAGGAGGGGAAAATTCTCGAAATCGAAATTGTATTTGGTTTCCGCTCTACGCAGCAGTCACCCGTCGAAAAACCACCACTGTGTAGAGGTTACGCGTAAGCGTAGTCCTATGAGTACCTATAACCAACGCTATGTACACAACGCTGCTCAGCGGGTAGACCAATCACAAGCAAGATCTCGCAACGGTCGCGTACGCTGGATCTCTTTGCGCCATGCGATTGGCCATAAGAAAGGAGGGAGAACGGGAGTATAAGAAGTCGAATCTGCACCATGTCTTCCACGCTGCTGCGTGTGTGTGTGAAAATGCGTGTGACATGGAAAGCCTCCATACGAAAATATATTGAGCGGAAATATAAGGAGAGACAACTGTATTCAATGCATACTAAAAACAATACCGCTTTCAATTAATTGGCACTTAGCTTCCTCAAATTAAATTAATTGTTCGAATATGAAATTCTTTGTTCTAATAAATGAATTGTAAATTGCTATATCTCTTTCTTATTAATAACTCAAAAAGGGTATATATAAATACCCGATATATTCCTGTGACGCATTTACGCTAAAAGCCAATGCTTTTCCTGCTAGTTACACGTCTGAACCTTTCGAGATTCAAAGCTGCACTACCCGTTGTTGTCAAGAGCATCAACGCTGGCCCTTTTTACGAGCTTCTTTCGGGAAAACGCACTTGAGACAAAAACACATGCTCAATCTTTACGTGTAGCCGATTTCATTCGGTTCTCTTTCTTTCATAATGCTGTAGCTATTGCTTTTCAGCAGTATAACATTGCATATTTATTTATTATCAATTTAACATCATTATATTCACCACCAATATTGTTTCACAATAATTAACATTACTTCTGTTTGTAAGAATCCTTATCACAGCAATTTTTTCTCTGTACGTAATTTATTAAAATTACTTCAATATTTAAATTAAATGTAATCAGATGCTAGTACGTAGATTCACTGAATTCCTAATCATCTAAAATTTTTTGAACAATTTTCCATCATAGATTTCCGATATATAACCGTTCAAACTAAATATGGCTTTTTTCGTGTATAACAAAAGAAGAGAAAGAGCCTATCCAAATTTGCGGTTGTAAAAGGTAGGTAATTTTATGCTCATTTTAATGCACTTACACTAAATCGATCATAATATTTCTACCATACCAAAAACCTCGAAAAACTAAAACTCAAATATCCAAAAATCCAAAAATTGTTATGAAAAAACGAGTCGATTAATCTTTAAATTTCTTTTTAATTTCGAATCTTCATTAAAAAACGAGAAAAATTAGCTATATTTGGTAAAAATGACCGTGCGATTCTCGAAATATAAACGATCAAAAAGAAATTTAAAAAAAATACATAACCTCAAATATCTCGGAAAATAAAGGTCGTTATGATCTAGGCAAATAAATCAACTGAGACATAGTAAAAAACTAACTTTCTTAAAAGTTTAAAATCAAATGCTGCCGATTTATACTGAGTAAAATACTGAGTAAACTCCAGTTATCTTAGGTGACAAGAAATCGATCTTTTTTACAAAAAGATTGTTTTCTCTTCAACAGAAAAAAATGAAGCCTCAACAATTTTACTGATATATTTTTCGTCATATTCCTAATCACCTCGAGTTTTTTCAAAAATTTTCCTTCTTATATTTCCCAGATATAACTGTTTGAAAAGAAATGATGATTTCGTGTATAACAAAGCAAGGGAAATAGATTATTCAAAATTTCGGTTCGGAAAAGATAAGTAATTTCATGCTCTTTCGAATGCATTATCACTCAATCGATGGTATTATTTCTAAAGTATTACAAACCCGAAAAACTAAAACTAAAAATTCTGAAAACCGCTAAAGAAATAAAAAAAAAACATCGAAAACAATGCTTTCTCAAAGAGATTTAATGCACAATTATTTATTGAATATTTACACTGAAAAATTGATTTTATGAATATACGACGAGGTTATATAGACAATGCTACGTTGTTAACTTATATTAAAATAGCGCATTGTTGTTATATTGACTCTTTAAGTCCCAAAGTCATTAATCGATTGAAAAAAAAAATATGGGAAACGGTTAATGAGCTAAATACGAGTAGTCCTGTAATAGTCTAAAAGGAATATACAAACAGTATCCAAAAGAAAAGAATGTTCTGACGTTACGTCTTCTTCGTGAATAATTCAACATTTTTAACTTATCTGATTGAAAACATTGACAATTCTTTTTCTTCCATTTTCACTTATTTTTTTTTATATTCTCTAACATAAATAATTTGAAGTAATTTTAAAATATATTTAATCGAAATGAAATTAAACATACTCTACAAATATATGTATATAAATGTTTTTTTTAAATTTGTACAGATTCTCAAAATACAAAATCGCATTTCTTTAACAAAAAAATCTTCAGAGCATATGTAAGATACACCAATCGAATGAAAATTAAGTCACTTTTACGAATACATATATTAATTTGACATATCAAGCGTACAAAATCACAGATTTTTTTCAATTTTTACAAATTCTCTAAATTCAAACTTACATTTCTTCAACAAAAATAACTTTTAAGTACATGTAAGATATATCAATCGGAAGGAAATTAAGTTAGCTTTACAAATGTATGCATTATTTTTACATATTAAACGTATAAAAAGACAGAAATATTTTTTCTTTCAATATTTACAAATTATAAAAGTTCAAAATCGCATTTCTTTAACAAAAAAGAACTTTGAAGTATTTCTAAGATACATCAATCGAATATAAATTATGTCTATTTAACAAATATATTCATATTTTTGACATATCAAACGCATAAAACATAAATTTTTTTTTTACATATTTAAAAAACTTTTCAATATTTAAAATTTTCTAAAATAAGCAATAAGTTTCGATTATTTGGCTCCAAAATCTAATCTGTTTTCTATGTTGCAAAATTTCAGCCCCAAATACGGTGGTCTTCAAAAGTTATATGGTGAGCACAAAATTTGACCACAGACGTACATACACACACACTCTTTGAGAAAACAAAATGGGCCCTGAAAAATTAATTTTCACCGTGTATATTCAGAGTAATGCAAATACACACCCAGAACACATACACACATACACACGCATACACACATACACACACACATACATGCACACACACACATACACAAACACATACATACATACAGACATTTTATTAAAACCTATATATTTAGATTCAGCGATCTCAAAAACATTGAAATTTCAGATTACAAAAATATCATCGTTACAAAGCTTTCTCTTTGAGAAAGCAAACTGGGCCCTGAAAAATTAATTTTCACCGTATGTATTCAGAGTAATGCTAATATACATCCGCACACACGCACACACGCACACACTCGCACACGCATGTACACACACACACACACATTCACCCATAGTCATTTTCTAAAAATAATGTATTTTGATTCTTAATGTTTCTAAACATGTTTCTAACATGTTCTTAATAAAACTTATTTTTAGCATCATCAAGCTTCCTCTAAAGAAGCAAAAATATTTTTGATTTCATAAATTAACTAATTTTTTTAAATTGTTCAAATTCGCATTTTCTCTTAAAAATAGCTTTAGAACTGTATTAAAAGACCATATCTACATAAGAGAAAACATGCACACTTTGAAAATATGTGTCTGTCTTTTATATATTTTGAATACAAAGAAATTTGTGAATTGTGTAGTTGCTTTATAAGCATTAAAACTTCTAGATGAATATGGAGATTTTATGTGAAACCACAATTTCTTTTATGATCTTCTCAAGTGTCAGATTTTTTCATTAAATGTCATAATAAATTTATAGCGAGTATTAACTATATTACTCTATAGTACATTGTTGCAATCGTAAAAGTTTAAATAAATCATTCCAAATTACATTCTTTATAAATTCATTAATATTTTGAGAACTTAAATAAGGATTTATTTTCTATGAGATGATCTATGGGTGGGACAAGTTGCAAAACTTATTATCAAATAATCAAGTAAACAAGTAAACGAGTAAACAAGTAAACAAGTGAACAAAACAAAACAAAGAATAAGGGGATCCCGTAGTTGAAAGTAGATTTCTAGATCGTATTTTTCGTTTTTCACAATAAATTTTCAATTTTTTGTAATCATTTGACCAGATGCACAATCCTTGTGATTCGTAGAATGTGCCTGTAGTTGAAAAATGTAATAAAATTATAAATTCACTTAAAAAAACGAAAAATAGCTCATTGTCGGTAATGGGTTTAAGGTATATGACTTCGCTCTCCCGTTAATGTGGATCTACACTGATTCTTTTCAAATCATTAATCATCCGGAATTTTATTTCAAAATTTTAATATGTTATTAACCAAAACAGAGGAATATATACCAATTTTCAGAAATTTTCATTTTCCTAATCCCAATTCATTGAACAAAATGTACTCTTTTATGGTCAAAATAAAGTTTAATTAAAAACGTTCCTTGCATATTTAAGTTTGACGATATCAACCTAATAAATTCTCACTAGCTTTAGAACTCGTAACTAACAAAAGTTAGTATTTTTTATTATAACGTTCTATCATAAATAGTTTGAAAAAAATATACCTCCATTTTAAATAAATATATGACAAGAGATACCATGTTTTTGTATACATATTTAAATGTCAAAAATTTGTATGTACGCAATTCTTGAACAAAAATACTAACTTCTTTAAATAGTCCTTATAGGAATATTTGCTGCAAGTTACAGCTACATTCATCAACTCTAAATGCGCGAGAAACTTATTGAAGTTAGAAAAATAAATTTCGAGAAAAACGCTTTTAAATATTTAGTTCTATATAATAAGCAATGTTAATTATTTTCTTTGAATGATTATAACTTTGTTATTTATGAAATTTTTTTATTCTATCAGATCCCAAAATGTTCTTACAAATGTAGAGGTTTACAAAGTGTCATAAATTTTTTTGTTCAAAAATCATTATAGACCCACCTTAAGGGAAGAAGATACAGGTTTTTGGTCAAATAACCGTTTTTTAATACTATTTATTATTCTTTAGCTTTCTCACAGAGAAAGCTTTGTAACAATGACTGTTTCGAAAACCAAGATTTTGATGAATTTTAATGGTTTCGAGGTCCCTGAATCGGATTACATCAGTTTTTCAAAATGTCTATGTGTATGTATGTATGTGTGTATGCATATGTGTGTGTCTATGTATGACTGTGTGTATATGTACGTATGTGGTCAAATTTTGTGGTCACCATAACTTTTGAAAGCCATCGTATTTCGGGCTGAAATTTTGCAGGTATATCACCCAACATAGAACTAATTAGAATTTGGAGCTAAATAGTCGAAACTTACTGCTTATTTTAAACAAATTAGATAAAAATATTTTGGTCATTTTATACGTTTGATATGTAAACAATATAAATATATCTGTATCGCTTAAGTATTCTCCTTTCGATTGGTGTATCTTACACAATATTGTCAATGGATACATTAGATAAATAAAAAATGTACAATTATTTACAAAGAAAGCGTAATTTCCTTACAATTTATATATGTATTAATGATGTGGTCAACATAATGTTTGCACGCATTATATTTCTAGTTAAAATTTAGTAGGTTTAGTGTACATCAACATACCCTGGAACGTTCCGTCCGGAGTTTATCTATCGTAATGAGAAAAAGAAAGATGTAAGAAAGAGATCTGTATTTCGGCGAAATTGAGATAGGTTTTGCCCGGAATATTCCGATGAATGTAAATTTACTCTTATTAGGCATAACTTAGCATATTATAAAAATGTATAGTATTTTTAAATTTTCGTACTTTACATTCGATTTTTACATTAAAAAATCAAAGTTCGCAAGCGTTTTAATCAAATTTCATACACAACGGATATTTTACATCCTGTTTCGAAAAATAATAAATTTGTAAAAAATATGCATCAATTTAATATAACAACAATGCAGCGGCATCATTGCCGGGGTCTGGTGGTACGCGAGCGGTAGATCATCCAAGTTAAATAGCGTTGGGCGTGGTTAGTACTTGGAGTGGTGACCGCTCGGGAACCCCGCCCCAACAATGATGTTTTCGCAGATGGGGAAAGAGAATTTAAGTGAATTTCGGGGGTAATAAAGGTGTCTAAGTTTGACTTTCCTATCGGTTGATTCCTGGCGTTGGTTTTCTTAGTTTGTCAAGTTGTCCCCACGTCACAGGGTATGGCCCTGGGTGAATGCGGGCATTGAGTGGGGATAAAAGGATGGGGATAGGACCAAACACTCCCACATATAGATGGTGGGAGTGTCGCGTAAAAGGGCACTAAGTGCCTATTCGGGTTAGTAGAGAAGAATAATAAAATAATATATCAACAATGCGCCATATTAATCTAAGTTTATAATGTAGCATTATCTGTCACATTATCGTAATATATGCATAAAATCACTTTTTCACTTTAAGTATTCAATAAATAATTATCAAATCTGTTTGAGAAAGCAATCTGCAGCATTCTAAAGCAATTAGCAATTATCAGCGGTTTTTTCTTTATAATAAAGAGGTTTCGCCAGAATATGCTTGTTGCGCAAAACGATAATCAAAATAATGTCCTTTTTTGAAGGTTTTCTGGATGAACTGATATTTAAAAGTTTAGGGGGACCATACCTAATGCAAAAATGTTCTTTTTTACGTATTAAGTATTATGTATAAAAAAGAAATAAAAATACTTGTCAATGCTTAACCGATTTTGTTTTTTTCTGTAGCTTCTTCCCTTACAACAGGCCTGCAAGAATTTACTAAAACCTTATAGTCATTAAAATAATTTCACCTATATTCATATTGCATAAATATGTACATTATACTTAATACAAATTAATTTTTAAGCGTGTGAGTACATTATTATAACCAAACTCAATATTTTTGTTATCAACGATATTTCAAATCTCCGTGCAGATAATCGCTTAAGAGAACCGTCAGAGACAAAACTTCTACATATATTATTTCACGTTACTCGCGAGGCACGTCTTATCGATGATAAAATAAAACGACAAAGCAACTGAACGTTGCTGTTCGGGGTGAGCGTATAAGTGCGAGAAGCACGCCCCACAGCAGTCGCACGTGTACTTTCTGCACAGACGGTGTATTTGTAGCCGAGAACGCCGCCCGAGAGGCACGTCACACACTTCTACGAACTTGGATGACACAAAAAGAGTGCGCACTATAGAAGTACATCGAGCAGCTCTACAGGTATATCGAGACGACAAGGAAGAGCAGTCATAGAGATAGCGATCCGCGCTCAGTACGCAGACCGAAAAAAATGTAAAAATGACAAGTTGACGAAGTCGAAAATCAAAGTAAAGAGGATACTTCACTTTTTCGCTCATGTTCAGATACTTGAATGTTTTCTCTAATATGACAATAAAATGTTGTATAAGAAAATAATTTATTTCCAGTCTTAAGATCACCGTGTCTTACACGTAACGATCGGCTAGTCTTTATGTAACAAGCTTGCCTTTGGGAGATTTAATTGATGTAAAATGCTACAAATTATTTTTCACATTAATGTTTTATGAGTAAAAGTATAACAAACCTGCCCATTCTCAAGTATGGGAGTTTTAGAAATAAAAAGTATGCTAAATTAGTAAAACTGCATTTTTCGAAAATCGCATTTTTTTCCCGGAAACAATCGCACAATACTCGGTAAGTATGCATTTTAAAGAAAAAATGTATACTTATAAATTTGTTCGTTATGAAATTTTCTACAAGATAGAGTTTGTCAGATATCCGTAGATTTGAAATGTTCGCTGCAAACAAGGTAATTTTAAATTATTTATTTAACAATGAAAAAATAACCCAATCACGCCATAAATTTAGACAAAAATACTTGACTGCAATACAAAACGAGAGCCGCAAGGCCGATTAAGATCGGACTGACAGTTTTTGCATAATCCAATTATTAAGTAACCTACCTGGAAAAAAAGACCTTTTTTTTAATTTTGTACCAGGCTCAAAGTTATAAATATTTTTTTGCGCCTGCACTTTTACACCTTCTTGGACCCTTAAACTATCATATATAATTGATATCTCAACCATTTTTCAATTTTTAATAACTTTTTGAGCGGTTTTAAAAAGTTTGGAAATTTTGGCTTTTAAACAAATAAGCCTGTGAAGCGGGATTTGCGAGTGGGAAAAAACCGGAAAGTATAGAAAAATAGTACTCGGAAAGACGCTTCTTTTAAAAAATAATTAATCATCCAATTCGGTCCAGTAGATGTTGAGATATTAACTTCCAAAGTCGGGAAGGGTATGCGACATAACGGTTAATGATGTTACAATAAATTATATACCAATCGATAGGTTTTTCCGAGATGTTTTCGTATCTGCTTTTAAAAATTACATTGCACGTGTGCATCACGCACAAAAATTTACATAAACATTGTGTAGTGCGGGCTCGGAGCCGAAATTCGGAGGGGTGGTGATAGGCTGCGAAACTTTAAATCGGCGCTTCAAAATCGGCGCGCTCGCTTCAGGATGATATGTCTCGGCTTCTACTGCACCGATTTAGACGATTTTTTTAAATTGGGGTAAAAAAACGAGAGGATTTCAATTTTCATAGTTACACTTATCAATTTTAAAAAATAAACAATCGGTGGTCGATTTTCATAATCAAGCATTTTTAAATGTTGCTAAAAATTAGTGCTAATCATAATATCCTTATTGGGCATATATTGTTCATTGTAAATTAGTATTAAATTGAAGAATTAATGCGTAATAATGTTATAAATTAATTTAATTGTTATTTAATGCATATAGTACATTGAATAACAGGAGATAAGGTATAAATAATCGTAAAATATTGATAATTTCATTAAATTTACATAATTTACAGAATTTATTTATAATACAAGTTCATTTATTACATTAATTGGCATACTTTTTTTTTTACACGGAATTTCGTCGTCGCTGTCTTCGTTGTCGGAAACGCATTCGTTAGCTGTTAATATGTCTGTATTTACATGGAATTGTACATCATTTTCGCCATCAATATCAAGTTCGCTACTATCTTCTACATCTATATTACTGTCTAATACATTTTCTGCGCAATTTTTACAAGTTTGACCGTGACATCCTGCGCAATAATCGGAACATTTTAATCCGTGTTTTATACAACTACAAGATTTTGTGCAGTCCTTTGTACATTTACAACTGATGTCTCGTAATATATTGTCAGGAACTAGTAAATCAGTTGTATATGTTGGTTGTAATTTATTATCCCTAACACTCCAACCCCATTGCGTCGGGTCCAACGAATTATCGAGCCATTGTTGTACTTGATAATATGCTCTAAATGTATGCTATTTTGTAGCTAATTCAGTTGGCGGAAGCATAGCTAAATTAAAAGCTTTCTTCGTAGAGCTACTTTTAAAACATAAATATCTGCAATATAGCTGCAATTATTTTTGTGCCGTCTTTTTCAATTTCTTGTGCAGTTGCATTTGTTTTATTAAAAATTAAAGTTTCTTCAATTAAGCTTGTATTTTTTTCTAATAATTTTATAATTTTAGCTTTTCCTTGTTTGAAAAAAGCAGATGTAGTATCACATCCAGTGAAAGCGTGAATAAAAGCAATCAGATTTTTTAAATTTTCGCTTATAAGAGATGTGGATTGTAAAGCCCTTCAGCTGTTTTTCCTTTCTTATCTACAGGCGCTCTTTGCGTTAAAATTACTAATACATCTATATCTTCAGCTACAATAATGGCTGGCTTTTCGTCGGTGGCTAGATTTATAGCGGTTTCAACAATTAGAGTATCAGCGTCTTCTTGAGCTTGCTCAGTACGATATCCAGCGGCTTGCAATTTTTCTCGTAAATATAAAATAAATCGATTTTTGTTGCGATCGTTCGATACAAATTTCTCTTGCGATGTTGATGCGGTCATGGACAAATGAAATTGTATTTCTGCACATAAATTTCTAGCCTGTCGACGTAATCATTCTGCACCTTTGGTACTACTTTTTAAATTTTCAGGGTAACCATCAAATATGATAAAGCTATTGGCAGCGTAATATTTAGTTACATAAGTTACATAACGATCAAGAATGACTTCAAAAGTTTCTTTTTGTGTCCACACAACCTTATGCAATAAAAATGCTCCATCAATTACATGATAAGAATTATCTAACGATGGCTCGTCGTACATAGGTTGAAAATGATCATACAATTTAGATTTCTCAGTTTTACGCATTATACCATTGTCAAACATAGAAAGTGGATAAGGCGTCAATTTATATGCAAAACAATCTTTCAACCCGGTTTTACCCTCCATTGCTATACTAATTCTTTGAAATATTAATGCAGGGTTGATAATGACATTTTCATTTTTTAATTAAATAGAATGAATAGCTTGAAGAGGCATTACTCGATTTTTTCGTTGGAATTTAAGCGCGTTAAAATTATTTCCGACAATATTATTCATAATTTTTAACCCGATATCCAGAGCATTGTGACAATTAATATTTTCATTACCTTTAATGCCTGAGCTAAGTGAAACAATTGCATCAGAGACTACGAATGGATCATAAGAAGTGAAAAATTCTAACATTAAGTCTAACGCACGATTGTCTTCTTGAATTCGTGAAGGTCTAGCATCGACGTGTTGCTATGAAGTAGTAAAAGCTACATTACAAAAGAATTGCATTGAATTACTGACATCGATAAGGAAAGGCATTGTCAATACCCATTTCGCAAGAACTGAATCTGTTATTCCTCGACCGTGTGTAAGCCCACTTGCTTTTCATTGAACGCATCAAAACTTGTTCTATAGACATATCAGGCCAAATGCCGCTCCAAAATTTATCTGATCTTCTAATAGTGAAAAAACCCTTTGTCGTAAATTTTTCATATTCTAGTGGATCCATTTTTTTCGAGTTCATACATGTCTTGCAAATACAGTTGACAAGATTTCGTGTATAGATAATGTCCACTGGCATGGAAAAATGGCAACATTTTTCGAACGCTTTCGAGGTGTAACTTCCAATTACCCATTCTTTCAGTCTGAATAAACTGTTTCATCACTGTTACCATGTCATAGTATTGCAGCCATAATTTCGCAGTTGGGCCACGCTGTTTCAATTCTTCAACATGTCTTAAAAATTTATTATAAATATTCAAAAAGTTTTCTTCGTCAATGCTTGTTAAAGTACTATCTTTTAAAGTCAATTTATCATCTATAAGTGCGTTTTCATCATTCGTTAAATCAAAAGAAGATAACATTATTTTTCCTAAAGCCAAGTGAGCCAAAATATGGCCTCTGACAGCTCTTGAATAAGCATGACCGTTTAAAATTTTGTCAACAGAATTTTCGGCAAAAATTGTACAAAAAAGCTCTTTAAGACCGCTTCCATCCATAATAAATCCAAAAGTCCCCATAAACGACATTAAAAGATGAAATCCAACTAATCTAACAATTACTGAAGATAACTCGTCCTTACAACATTCTATTATTTCTCGAGTTTTGTAATACAACGGTTGATCAAAAGTGACAAAGCAATGCTTTTGGTCTATTTCACTACTTTTTAAGCGAGCCTGATTCAAAACAGTATAAATAGTATCATAATTACTCGGCTGAGCATTGACAAACGGTAAAAAAAAGTATTCTGCTTTTTGCATAACTTAAGTGATTGGTTATATATTTCATGTAGGGATAAGAAATATTTGACATTAAGAAAGTTTAATTCGATAACTATACACGAGAATTGTGCAAAAACTTATACTAATGAGACAAAAATTGTAGCTTATCTACGTAGATTAGAAATTTTGAATGAAAGTATGCACAACACGCGTTCAACGGAAAGTTTCAATTTTGCAAGTCTATGTTTTATATGCGGAGAAGATGCGTCCGATAATTTTATTGAAAAACTAAAAAAGTACCCTGCAAGTAGGCGAAAAATCATTCGATTAGTTTATACAAATTCCACTAGAGACACTCTTATAGAAAATTGTAAAAAATCTAGAAACAGAATCTGCATCGATGTTATTAATAGAATAAGCAGTATCAGAGATTTAACGGGTGTCGGCGCAAGATATCATGACACGTACACCAAAAATTTGTTTGTAACAAGAAGAGACTCATCTGAAGGCCTAGATACAGACACTTCTAAAGCTGCCAAAGTTATTTGTGAGTACATTCTTTGCAATAAAATGGAATGCCAATTTAGTTTAAAAACTATACTTGCCAATTTCGACGGGGATACGTGACCCGATATGAGATATTTGAAAAAAAAAATAACTAAAACATTTTCGATGACGTTATCATACATTCTTCTAAAGAAGGGCCTATTTTATCATTCACTAACACGTGTGGTAAATTTTTAACTGAAAATTGGTATAACAACAAAAACCGTGACGAAAAATTAGAGCGTCTTAGAGTAGTTAAAACAGCTGTCAAAATAATTTTAGAAGATATTCGCTCAAAAGTTTACGACACCAATCAGTATCCTGCACCAGACTGCTTTCTCGAAAATGTGGACTCCGATATACCAGAAACTTTAAAAGTATTATTGAATGAAATAATCCTCAAGAACAAATTTTCCGATTCAAATTATGAAACTAAAATAACTTCTGTTGCTCACTGCATAATAGCAGCTACTCGTCCGAGATCTTTTGTATCTTGTCTTCAGGTTGCTTTAGGCAGCATGCTTAACAAAAAATATGGATCCAAAGATCTTATACAAATTTTAAATTCTTTAGGATTTTGTTGCTCTTACGACGAAACTCAACTTTTTGAAAGTTCTTTATACCCAATTTGTTTTTGATAATGCAGACCACAATGTCAATACTATTGATGGGCGCAACACTTTTCACGCAATGGGCGGCATTCAAATCGTGACTCCGCATAGTTCAGTGACATCAAAGAAGTTCATTAATAGATTATCCTTACGAACACCTTCTCTAGAAATCAGAAGATTCGGTAAAATTGATTTAGAAATATTTCACAAACCTAGTCGTTCTGGAATGGAAAATATCATTGTTCAAGATTTAGATAAAATACGCCCTGTATCACTTGACATAAAATTATCTAAAACTGATTTTCTATGACTCTACGGCAAGCATAGATATTCGACAGATTTTCTGGGGTGGAACTTCTGAAACTTGATTGTATGTAATTCTTCATGGCTTCTTTTGGAATCGTTCGTAATTTTCCATTCAAAACGTCGTCGCAGATAATGCAAGTTTCGGCCTCTTGCTCCATTATTAAAATCTAAATGTTAAAGTAAAGTTTGCTAAGTAAATATATGAGTGTGTATATAACGTAGCTTAAATTGTGTACTTACAGTTTTCAAAATTTTCGGTTGAAAAATTCACATTGAATACAATCTTGGATACTTTTCGGCTTCAAAACTCGACACAGAACTCGATGTTGCACTATTGAGCACACTTTCGAACCTGACTACCTTCTCCTGCGAATCTTCGTCTGTTCGGGCGTCCTCGTGTTGCTACCTGCGGGCTTTTTCAGAATAATCCGTAACGGTTCCTGTTGCCTGGAGGGGCTGCGTGATGTTCTAGAAAGTGACCAGGTGTTGATGGGCAGATAGATGGTGTAGTCTCAGTACACAAGCACACACAGATATCTACTCTGATTTGAAAAATATGTTTGTTTCTAGTTGTAGCCACAATAAATTCTCGGCAATTATTTAGCTGTTGCTTCGATGGATACTGCTTGTAAACGAATTTACGTATGGATGTATACGATATATGGTCTGTGTACCACTGTTAGTTCGTATCCGGGTAAGGCTAATTCGGGAAGGGGAGGGGAAGCTTTATGAGGGTCCGTCTAGACCTGGAGACACCGTGTAATTTACTTTAAGGTGATGCTAAAGCCATCTGTCACCGACAAATACGAGGATCCACTTTTCTCATTTCATTTTCAATTCTTAGTAAATATCTCTATGGAAAGTTGTTGTTCCAATCAAAAAGAACAACTTCCCATAGAGATATTTTGTTGAAATTGAAAACTGAATGAAAAAAGTGGTTCCCCGTTTTTACCACTAACACGGGGTTTAACATCGCCTTAAGCTTGCGTCTTGGTGCATCGTTAATAGTTAAGATAATAAATTAAGGGATAAAGTCATTTGAAAGCAATTATAATTTACAATGCAGAAGACAGACAGACACTCGTACAGATTATCCGATGCCAGTGGGTATTAGCGCAGACAGTCGAATTGATCGGAAACTTCCCCGGGATATATGAATGTCTTTTCAATTTTTTACAGGGGCTGTGCGAATAATTTATTAAAAATTAGTATACTTCATATATAAGCAAAATTAAACTGTTTCCTTGCAACACTAAGTAACAAAACAAAGTCATAAAGGAACCCAAAGTATATATGTTTATGGCTTTTACGAATAGTAGCAACAATAAAATAGTTTTGGCCTGAAATTTTTCAATTTAATACTAATTTACAATGAACAATATATGCACAATAAGGATATTATGATTATCACTAATTTTTACCAACATTTAAAAATGCTTGATTATGAAAATCGACCACCGATTGTTTATTTTTTAGAATTGATAAATGTAACTATGAAAATTGAATCCTCTCGTTTTTCTACCCCAATTAAAAAAAAATCGTTAAAATCGGTGCAGTAGAAGCCGATGTATATAATCCTGAAGCGAGCGCGCCGATTTTGAAGCGACGATTTCAAGTTTCGTAGCCTATTCCCACCCCTCCGAATTGCGGCTTCGAGCGCGCACTACACAATGTTTATGCAAATTTTTGTGCGTGATGCACACGTGCAATGTAATTTTTGAAAGCACATACGAAAACATCTCGGAAAAACGTATCAATTGTTATATAATTTATTGTTACATCATTAACCGTTACGCCGCATACCCTTCCCGACTTTGGAAGTTAATATCTCAACATCTACTAGACCGAATTGGATGATTTTTTTTAAAAGAAGCGTCTTTCCGAGTACTATTTTCCTATACTTTCCGGTTTTTTCCCACTCGCAAAAACCGCTCAAAAAGTTATTAAAAATTGAAAAATGGTTGAGATATCAATTATATATGATTGTTTAAGGGTCCAAGAAGGTGTAAAAGCGCGGGCGCAAACAAATATTTATAACTTTGAGCCTGGTACAAAATTAAAAAAAAGGTCTTTTTTTCCAGGTAGGTTACTTAATAATTGGATAATGCAAAAACTGTCAGTCCGATCTTAATCTGCCTTGCGGCTCTCGTTTTGTATTGCAGTCAAGTATTTTTGTCTAAATTTATGGCGTGATTGGGTTATTTTTTCATTGTTAAATAAATAATTTAAAATTACCTTGTTTTTTACCTACTTTTTTTGCACTTTCGAGCATTTTCCAGCGAACATTTCAAATCTACGGATATCGGACCAACCCTATCTTGTAGAAAATTTCATAACGAACAAATTTATAAGTATACATTTTTTCTCTAAAATGCATACTTACCGAGTTATATGCGACTGTTTCCGGGAAAAAATGCGATTTTCGCATTTTTTTTCACTTTTTCGTTGTTTATGCAAATAGCACACCTTTTCAAGCTGACGCACCTCGATATTTTCAATAGCTATACCATTCCCAAGCGATTCCAAAAGTTATCTAAGTTACGCCACGTTCGAGCCATGCCAATCTGTAACCCTCCTGGCCTACATGTGACTTGCCTGCTCCGGAGCTTCAGAGCGAGCGCCCAGCTCGCTCTTAAGCTCATCCGCGCCTTGCATCGCTTCGCAATGCAAGGCATGCAAAACGCTTCGCGTTTTTAGATTATTATATATTAGAGGCACGACCGTACTCAGCTCGCGCTTCGCGCTCGCTTGCCTTACCGGTACTCGGGCTGCGCGTTTGCTTGATTGTATAATATAGTAAAAAACTACATTTTTCGATGTCAAAAATCGTTTTTGGACTATTAACTTGATTTAAAAGCATTTTCGCGTCTTGGTGTCAAGAAAAAAAGTTGTATTTTTCAAAGATCTATAACTTTTCCATTTAACTTTTTCACGTAAAATGCATATCTGTAAAGTTATATGGTAAAAAGCTGTTTTTTCGATGTTAAAATTCGCTTTTGGCCTGTTAACTCGAGTTAAAAGTATTTTCATAAATAAATGTCAATGGGAAAAAGTTGTATTTTTCAAAGATCTACAACTTTTCTATTTAACTTTTTTTCGTAGAATGCTTAGCTTTAAAGTTATAGCCCAAAAACCGTTTTTAGCGATTTTTTATAGTCGCCGTATTCAGCGTATATTTGCAGGATCAATCTCAAAATAGGACCATCAAGTTGTTATACTTAGGAGAGTTTCCAAAAAAATTTGAGCCTGATTCGCTAAGATTTCGTGGAAATAATCCTGTAACATGAATTTACAAAAAAAATACGTAAAAACACGTAAATATAAGCAAAAAGTGCTCGCAATTTAAAAACTACGTACAGGATCGGGATAAAAACCACAGTATTTCATATTGTGCTGGAGGAGATCTCTCCTAAAATTTCAGCCCGATTGGTCAAAAATTGCGTGATATATCCTATCGCACACATTTTTCGCTAACGAAAATATAAAGCACTTCTGTGTCGCGGTCATGCCTAAAAAGTATCACAGATCTTGGGAGCTGAGAATTTCTCGGTTTTCGAACTTGATTTTAACAAATCTGCCTCGCATCTATTTTAATCGATGATTCATGATAGAAGAATCAAATCCTGTAATAAAACCACGGTTGTAGTATACATTTTTAATAAAGATGCCAAGTATACTGATGTCAAATAATTCTATTTATTAACGAATAACACCAACAAATTTTGATTTAATCAAGCCTAAAATTAGGTTATTCTACTTACATTATTCTGCTTAGTTTTTGACTATGCTCGTCCACTAATTACCGATTGATATTATAAATTAGCAAGCCGATTTGTTGAGATCAAGTTTCCAAACTTAGAACAACTCTTAAGATTTGATATACGACTATAAACTTGGATCTATAATATACTCGATCAAACAACGGTACAAACGTTACAAGCAGATCACAAAATTTTCATAACTTATTTCTTACTTGTAATTTAGACACAAACGAAACTTTAGAAGAAATGACGGACAGGCGTGACATCAGTAAATGTACGTGGGGCAAAACACAGTTATTATTTGACTTTTCATAAAAAACGTATAATGTAACGTTATAAAAGCATCATTAAGGCGCCTCGATAGCAGACATATATGTCGATAGATATATAGGATATTTCCAAGAAGACTATTTTAAGGATTGTTGAAGGAGTTTCTAATATAGCAATCACTCGTGAACCAACAATAAGATTACTTTGCGATGTAGCAAGACGTAATAATTTACATATTTTAGCTGTGCTTTAATAAAAAAGTTAAAGTTTATACTTGGACGTTGCAGACTTCGAACGATTATATTTTGTATGTTTAAGATGGGTGTTTTTAAAAACCATAAAAAGTCATTTTAATTATTGGGAAAATTATAAGTCAACGTAAGCTGCAAAATGCCCCGATTGTAAATGCCGTAATGGTACAATACTGTGTAATTTCTGGTAAGCGTTAAATTATTTTTCTTTACAATATTCACGTCTAACTCTTTTTAAATTTCAAGAAATTATGTTTTTAGATTTTTTTAAATTTCAAGAAATTAGATTGAAGAAGGGGATACATATATAGCAAAATGTCAATTACCTAATATAAAACGGAGAATTTTTACTCTAGTGGTTAAGCAGGAAGTAGTTAAACCCACTGGAAATATCGGTGATGCAAAGGAAGACTATAATAATTTTAATACTTAGATACGTGATGTTGCTCGAAATGCGCCTGGTGACAAAATGAGAAGTCAAACATCTGATCATAATATACATAACGAAGAGAATCAATTAGAAAAAGATAGAATTACTAACAAGATGGTTGTGGAGGGCAATGAGGAATTATCAAAAAAAGATGTTAGTGGTTAAAATTTTGGAGTGGAGAAGGATGATTCAAAGTCATCGATGAATGAAATAGATCGAGAGGAACCACTCCAATGGGCCTTATTTCTTCATGTGAGACATTTATGGTGGGACTATGGTGAAGACACAAACTTCTTTTATTGTTCAATCTTATGAGCTAAAATTTTGAAGGTTCATATAGGATGATATTAATAGGTTCTATATCAATTTTTAGCTCAAGATATCGATTATTTGCAGAGTTATTTATAAAATATGATTTTTTTAAGCGAAAATGAGTAGTATTAAAATATCACTGTGCATAGAATTTTGAGAACAAGCTCTGCAAGAAATTGAGTCACTTCCTTGATTGGTAAATAAACTAAACTGTTGAGAGAATTTCAATAATCGTCTTCAACTTCTTCAAAACAATTTAGTTTTCATTTTACTTATAAAAATCATGTTTTATGATAATGACTGATGGATAAAATGAAATATTGAAATGTAGTCAATAGTTTATCATCTATATCGACGGTTCATACGAAGACTAACGCATTTCAGTTTTTCGAAAAAGAGGAACTATGTAATTTTACGTTTATACAGAAAAATGATATGTTTGAAAATTTCGAAACTATATCAATGTGTTCATTTTATCGATTTGTTTTATTTGTGTGCTTTTAATGAAAATCTTACCGGTATTTTTATCAGTTTTTCACCTCATAAAGACTTAGTCTTTGTATGCGGTGTCGATATATACTAAGGTATATTTTCTAAAAGTTTCAAAAACATTCATAAAAATCTCATGCGCAAGCCACTTTTTAAAGTTAGGAAAATTAGTTGCTAGAAGAACCCGTTGAAAGATTCAATTTTGTACGTTATCTAATGTAAATTGTTTTACTTAAATTCATATAACTTTGTTAAAACATCAAGTTGTGATATCTGATATAGGTTTCAGAACATTCTTAGAGTTGGCTAGAAGTGTAGAATAGTAAATCTCATATGTAGTAATACTTAATATCTACAAGAAAAAGCACAACGATAAAGCTTACAGATGTCGCGATATAAGAGGTGAATATGTATTGTTCAAATTGAATAATCTTTAATATCTCAGAAGATGATGAACGAATGGTGATACGCCACATACTAATACATGCAAACACACACGCACGCACGCACGCGTACACATACAGACATTTTTTAAGACTAGTGTATTCGGACTCCTTAAAACATGCATAAAACATGTTTATACGTTAAAAAAAACACAAAAAAAAAATTTTACCATCACAAAGCTTTCTCTTTGAGGAAGCAGTAGTGAGACATCGATTCCCTCATCGAAATTATAACGTCTTTATCCCTTATGAAGTATGGGAGAGTAATCTTGCCGGTTTAATCAACACACCAGATGATACATTGATGTTTTAGACAAGATTGTTCAATCTTACAATAAATCTTGGCATAGTGGCATAAAAATGATAACTTCCAATGTGAATATGTATAATGCTGAACATGCCGTCAAAATTTAGCGTGGCGCTACGGAATGAGACGCTTGCGTCAACCTAAATACAGTGTTGGTGCACATACTGGTCTATATTTTACAAGATCTTGCGGGTGAACAAATTGACGGATTTTTTACGAAGAACAGTTGAATAGAGTGCGAAAAGATTTTACATCTGGCATTTTCGAGGTGGATTAAATTCTAGAATTTAAAGAAAGAGGACCGAGAAAAAAATATTTTGTCGGTTAGAGGGGTATCCAGAAAAATGTAATCCTTGGGTGTTTGACAAAGATTTAAAAAGTTTACAATAAAGAACAATTTCTATATGATTTTACCCAGTAATAGTAGTAAACGTTTGCTTTCAGAGAATACGGTGACGCATTTTACCACTTTTCTACCTCAAAACTTTTGTCCACATGGAGAATGGCGTGTAGCGTTCACAGAGATCCAAGTAGCAACTTAAGTAGCTCTTACGATATAACATGTATTCAGAAAAGAACAAGACGCTACTGTACGCATAATGAAAACAAAACAGAGAGCGTAGTCGTATAAAGATTTACAATTCGAGGATGACGTTGAAACAATTTCAAAAATATCACCAGGGGTTTACAACGTTATTGAAAGTCTGTTGCAGGAGATCAATAACTTACGTTGAATAAAATAGCATTCGAAGTTTAAATTACAATCTGGTAAGTGCGTAGAAATTGAATATATTTGCGGAGATAAATGTTCAAAGTACAAGCATAAATTATTGCTGTTAAAAACTACGATATAAAACTTGATGGTAATGAGAAAAACTTGATTATCGGTAATCGGCCTGCAAATATTATAAATGATTTACTGACCATGCTGATGATATACAGTGACATCTGTCAATTATACGTAACGGGTGATGTTTATACACCTTTATTACGCGTAGTGCCTTTGGAATTGGAATTTCGCAACTATACATACGGCAGTGTCGAGTTCAAAAACATTACACCCCCTATGTATATACGATTGTTATCTAACTCTTTCCAATCAAATGAGATAGATAATCAATTGGGATCAATAAAGCAATAAGTTTAAAACTTCTTCTCCACAACATTATATAAATTTATTCTGTGTGGTTTTGCTGATATACGTTGCTCTAAATGATGTCCTTTCCAAAAATTCTTTTAATTTAGAATCTCCAAGTTTAAACACCACCATCATCGCGATAACCTCGAAGAGAAAAATTTGGCGACCAAGAAATATGATTGCTTCTATAATAGGTTATAATCGTAGACGATTATCTTTTACTTGACTGATTCGGGTTGTTTCCAGTTGTTTTATTACTGAAAATTCTGGATCCTTTTAAATTTTTAAAAATTGTTTTGCATTTTTGACAGCTCCTCGATAATAAATACTTTGACAATGCAAATCTAGAACTCTTTCTTTTCCATGAAGTTTTTTTAACGCAATAACCGTCTTTGTCTGTAATTGACCCAATGCCATATTCTTGCCATTTCCGCCGACTGAATTAGTAACAAAAAAAGAACAGTACTTACAAAAATACCTTTTTTTAATATCGTAGAGAAAAAGCCAATCATAACTATTTAAATGATTGTGGCTTGCATAACGGCGCTCTTTTTTATTTTTTTTATTTTGCACTGAGTAAGGAAAAGAGTAGTTTTTTGGTGGAGACCAATAGTTCATCAGCAAATTTTTCTTTGTTAAGTCATCCACACTCTTCCCAATGTAATTTCCACTGTTATAAGTAATACTTTCAGTTGAAGGCAAAAGCGTTATATTTTGAATGTTCTCTTTGTCACTGACGTCACAACAAAACAATTCTTCACTACAAAACCCTTCTTCACTTCCGTTGTTTTGCGTTAGACATTTTTTCTTTGCAATGGTCATAAAGAATTATTGATTTTTTTCTCTTGCAAGAATCGACATGGTTTCTAGCCATGGCCAGTGTTTCGTTCACTATACAAAATTATACACTTCATTCAAATTTCACTTTAAAATTAAAAAGAAAACGTTTTGAAGAGTATATCGACGCTTCTAACGAAGACTATTAATTCACTCTTATCAAGAGCCTCCTAGGAAAATTAGCACTTTTCATATCCTTCACCAAACTATCACATTTACATTGAACACTCACATTCACATTTGAGCATGCATACACTTTATATTATTCCTAATACTACACATATGATAGTGCATTAATGTTTCAGGGTTCATTTTTTTGTTTCATATTGAAGGAAGGTGGTTCAAAAATAATTCTTTTTGTTGTTTGATGCGTTTTTGTATTTTTATCGGTTTTTCGATTTATGAGTTTCAGTCTTTCAATTTTTTTAATACTTTAGATGTATATCATCTATTTAGTGATAAAACATTCGAAAGACCTTAAAATTACTTATCTTTTCCGACCGAAAATTTTTTATAACCATTTTCCTTTTTCTGTTATACACGGATACGTCATGTTTTTCTAAACGGTTATAGCTCGAAATTATTTCATGGAAATGTATTGAAAAGAATTGATATGATCAGTAACATAAAGTACAATATTTAATAATATTTTTGAGTCATTTTATTCTTCTTTCGCCGAGAAAAAAATCATTTTGTAAAAAAAATCAGTTTTCTATGACGAACGATAATTTGAGTAAAACGGCATTGTTCTTTTTGAAAATTTCCAAAACGGTAGCTTTTAATTATCTCTTGGCTAAGTTCTTTGCCCAGATCATGAGGACTTTTATTTTTTAACATATTTGAGGTTATGTTTCTTTCAAACTTTATTTAATTGCTTATATCTCGAGAATTACATGGTCATCTTTACCAAACAGGGCTGATTTTTTTCAAAGTTCGCGAATTCACAATTCTACTGTACTGACCATATATCCGGCTCGACGGACCAAAATGTTCATGTTTTATCAAACTTTAATAAATAGGTTGTTCAGGAAAGGATGCGAATAAAGGCACGAATGTATATGAGTTATTCTAGCTTATTCCGGTGTATGTACAGCGTTGAATCTTTTCAGTATTTACACCACGAGCGATTAAGTGTATCTAACTGCCGCGAGAGAAATTCGAGACATTCCTCAAATTCGGCAGTTCGTATGTGTGCGTACGTGCGTGTAAAATAGTGTGTGCTATATGCGTGATAAAAAATTTACAAGTGATTTTCTGTTGGTGCATGAGTGTACCTGTGAATATTACGCGTATGTGTTTACGTATATTAATTAGAAAGTGATATAATAATTTAAAATTAACTTATTAGATCAAAGAATATCATATTGGAATAATTTATAAATTTTGAGGAAGCTAAGTATGCTACGGTTAAAAGCTCAACCCAGATGTCGCATGTATGGTAGGCCCAATATGGTGGCTTTTTAATGCCCAATAGACTCGAGGAAGGCATGCGTGATACGCCTGTGTGGTACACCCACGCATCGTCACCAACATTATCGACATAGACATTTCACTCATGTCTGCCTCGAGTACTGTACATTCGTAGAAAGTCCCCATATTGGGCCTGTAACCCATACAACAACTGTGTCGAGCTTTCAACCGTAGCATCCTAATTAATTTAGCTTAAAAATTTTTTTTTGGTAAATATTGCTTAAAATGTTGCTGATATAAAGAAATAACTTTGAACTTAGAATAGTATAAAATAAGTACTTAATTCAATTTTTTTATAAATATATAAGTTTTCGAACCTTTGTTTAATACACAGGCTAGATGATTTACATTTTGCAGTAAATTAAGTGCTACGAAAAATCATTACCTGGAACATTCTCATTTTATTGTTTATTTAAGGAGGTTTATCTGGTTAAGGAATTAATGAATAGATTTTAATGAAATGTAGTATACCAATAGATATAGTTCCCAAAATGATTCAGTTAAATTTTCGGAAGATAAGAATACCTTAGAAGTGAAATATTAATACTTTTATTTTGAGACATTTAGCGTGAAGTCTTATGAGTAGTCGCACTTTTGTCGTTTTCATTTGCATATTTCAAAGACTAGAAGAAGAGTTTTTCTTGTAAATTTTTGTATTGTAAGACAAATATTTGACGAACTTTTATTTAGCTTAAAAATATGCGTTGAATATTTCTGAATGTAAAAATAAATTAATTGAAAACAAAAAAGGTACATTTAATCTCAAAAATAGAGTCAAATCAGTGTTTGTATTAAACTTTTTATACATAAATAAGATTGATATAATTACTTGAATTGAATGTGTAATGGTAATTTCTTATATATTTATTTATACAAAAGCTTAAGTGAAGTATACTTCGTAAACAAAAAATTACAAATAACACATTCATTTTGACTAGCTACGTACCAGATGAACCTCCTTAATAAAAATAATCTCACAATAATGATTAAATTTAATTGAAGTGGATAGAAAATTCCGTTCCATTTGCTGGATTAAAATGGCATAAACGTTTAAATTCAGCGCGATTCCTGAATAAAAGCTTTAAAGTAATTTTATTTTTGCTATTTATAAGGTAAGTATTTAAATATTATCCTTTTTCTTAATCCATGGATTATTTATGGCTTAATAATTATTTGTATTTATGTGCAGCTATTCATACTCCATATTGATGCACTTTCACTTACTCAAATAAATAGTATAAACATGAACCATTGGAATTGTATAACATACATTTGATCGAAACGCATTTTGATTTGCTCATCACGTACACGATATGCTGGTACACGTTGCTGATTCCAGCATTTACGAAAATTGATGCGTCTCTTTGACACCATTGAGAATCCCACAAACTCTGATGGATTGCTTGAATTTGCTTTGAATGTTTTGTATTTGTAATTTTGTATGGTTTATTTTATTTTATTGTTGTATTACAGTAAACGTGTTCTTTCATTGTAAATGCATAAAACAAATCATGTAGCTGCATTAAGATAGGTATGTCAATAGAACGTATATAATCAAAAGAAATATTGTTATTGTATCCATGATACAATATTAAGACAAAGCCAGTATAAATAGAATTCCTGGAATTCTTGTCCAAATAATATTCCATAATAACATGTATATGCGAGGAATTATAGAACAATGAAAATAATTTCATAAAAATTAACTTGATACAATTTAACAAATAAAATCGACAATAAAGACATCAGATAAAAAACCTTGGAAATTATTCAAATAATATTGAAAGTTTAAAAATATTGGACAAAATTTATACAGAAAAGTAAGAAAAGCTTATCTAGGTAGAAACTTGAACTTCCTTTGAATCCTCATTCAATCTGCCACTCAATGTAATAAAAGAAACCTGCGTCCGACAGCCTCCAACACAACCACTGCCTCCAGCCACAGACGAATCTGGGTATAGAGAAGGCCGGTAATACCCAAGCCTCGAAACCACAAATCAAACTTTTCACTACTATACTAAACAGATATGAAAGATTCCACCGAAATTATGCCCAACTTCAATACGATTTATAATAAAATAAGAAAAACTTCCGTAAATGAGAGAAGAAGAGTCGAATGAAACAAAATTCCAATAAAATTTGCAAATGGAGTATAGAAAATTAAAAAGAACGTGATCCCCGCTTCGGAACTCACGTTAGACGAATGTCTCCCATCATCTCCGAAGAGAGAATCCCCTGCTCCTCCTTATACTTACGGCATTTTCTGTCTTTCGTCCAAAATCTGTCCATTTCCTCTTCCTCACTCTTCAAATATATATAACATACGTGTATTTTACAATAATTTTTATTCCCACGACCCTCTAGTTCTCCCATCACCCGCTACACTCTACCCAGTTATATTTTCTTCATTGTTTTACGCTATTGGTTATTTCTGACCCCTTCACTTAATTCATCGATGCACTACTTCATAGAAAATGAAGAGTTAATTCTGTGTCTCGCTTTCAACAATTACAATGATTATTTTACTAAAGGAAACTATACCCTCCACATCACCCATACCACCCGCCCCCTATATACTTTGATCTTAGATGCATTATCAAATTATATACTGGGATCTGACTAGGGGACGTGGCGCATATAATATGTCTGACTTGAACGATAATTTTGTGCGCAGAAGTGTGCATAGAGAGGTGTTCATGCACAGAAACATGCGCAGAAGACTAATCGTGCAAAATCCCCGTTCAATGAACTTGTATTTTTTGCCACCAGGGGTGAGCTTCCAATGTCGGATCCCAATATCTTTGAACCAAAGTTAATTAAGGGAAGGCTCCGGTAAAATTTCAACCTAATGATAGTTAAATGACCGTGGGATGAATAAAATGTTGTGTAACAGAGTTTTTCATGATAAATCAAATGGCGTAATTAAAAAGAATCGCCAAATAATAGGGTTATAAGTACTTCAAACTGTAAAGTATAGTATATTGTAGCATAAAACACACATAAATGGTGTAAAAATCTTATGGAAACGCTAAAATCGGAGTACAATATAAACTTTCCAATGGAATGGTATCGCTATGTATATAAATGATAACATTGAGCGCACATTTGCAATTGCTATATTTTTCAAATGAGATGACTAGCTACAATGTTTTTCCTTTTTGCATAATAAATTAAAAATTTTTTACATAGAAAATACTAAAAGTTATACATGAAAATACATTACTTCGTATAGGTCTTACACATTAAATATCACAACTTTAAGGTTAAATACCTCGCTTTCTATGACGCTAGGATATCTGAATTTTTGACTATCGATAGATATTATAACCATTAACATATGGTCAAAGTTTCAACGAGTTTCAAAAACATTGTAAGAAAATTAATTAGCAGGAGTTCCTCCTCAATGTCACGTTTTTGACAAGTTCTGGGTTAAAGTATAGGTCACATCTCGAAAACAAGGGCCTGTGAAACGAAACTACGGTTAATGAGCATTATTTTTAGGTACCGAAAATCCGTTCCCTATGTCTGATCGATATCCGCCTCCCGCAGTCCGTGGATTCTCCATTGTAAGTCTTCTTTGTCGACTAGAAAGCGGTGGACGGTGATGGTACTTCACAGGATTCGAGACTCGACTGTATAGTAATTAACAGCCGAAGTTCAGCGCAAGCTGCATATCTATGACACGTATACGGCAGTCGCAGCATCAGCACCTGCTGCCCGTCAGTTTGGTTAATGCCTTGTCTATAGCACCGCGTGTGATGACTCAAGACGCGGATCATTCGCCGGCGCCGACAGGGCATGCAACGCCCGCATTAGTCCCGTGCACACGGGCATTCCGACGATCGGTTATAGGCTGTCACGCTGCACTGTAATTAATCATGTTTGTGCATTATAGCAGTTTTTTCAACGATTGATCATTTGGCTTTTGTCAATGCGTGTGTGCTCTATGTAAAAAAATAAAGAATATCCTGTAAATAATAAAATTTATAGTATAGGATTGTTTCGGTGACTCTCACTTTTAGGTATAGTAGGCTCCTAATTATGCGTTTGAACTTTTGAGTTTATTATTGATAAACAAAATAAATACTACATTTTGAATTTCAATTTTCATCATATAATTTGTGTCTAACAAAGTAAGTATTACCATGATGATACTGAATAATATTATTAAAAGAATTAATAAAATGATGTATTTGCACTCAATCGTAGTTTAATTATAAATCGTATTTCTTTCAAAGAAATTACTTTAAATAATTGTTAGATATATATTGATCGAATAAAATCACATCCACGTCATGAAAATATTCACATTTTATGACAAAACAAATTATTTGATTTTTAAAGATATCTCAACTTTTTATTTTTTAAAAATAACTGCTAACCGTTAACGGATCGGCTCCAAAATTTAATTTGCTCTATGTTAGACTAAACCTATTATAGGTCTCTACAAAACTTCAATGAGAATTAAATACATTCGAGAGTTATAGTGACCGCAAAAGACAATATTTGGGTACATATGCATTTATATTCACACACGCATGGGCACACACACATTCGCACCCACACGTATACATACACGCGCACGCACGTGCACAGATACATGCACGTTATAATGGTTTCTTTTTAAGAAAGCAAAAGTGCAAAAGTGTAAAAAGGTATAAAAAAATGTAATAAAGTAGAAAATACTGTAAAATAGTATTTAATTATGTATCAAAGTGAAAAACGGTGTCTGAATTCGTACAATTTTTATTTCTTTTACTTACAATATTAATTATGAATATTTTATACATCATTAATAATATACTAGCTCTAGTTAATACCTTTTCTACGAAATGCGCGTGATTGCTCCGCATCTAGGATATGAATTATAATAAATAGTTCTGTAAATAATGAGATTCTCTACATATTCATATTAATAGGCTTTGTAGAGATTAAAATCAATAAGTGATGCACATAATGGGAACCTGGACATAACAAGAGCTTGGTGTTAATGTCACTCGTTGTGTATGTGATATCTTAAAAAATATATGAAATTAATATAATTAATTATGTATGTATATTATATAGTTGCTAATTTAAGGAGGTTCGGGGATATCAGTGGATGCGACAAGGAAGGAAGGCCTCCCCTTTTTCCCTGTGCGCTATTCCGCTCCCCGCGCACTACCTCGCACAGACTAAAAGCTTGAGTTTTTGTTTACGTTTTAATTCAATACTCGGAATTAAATGCGGTGACACGCGTTCAAATTTTGCTGCACACAGCTTCCTAATGAGTTACTTGATAACGTACATAGTTTTCTTTTAATTTCATTCTCTGTTTTCTTACATACATCGCACCCTGTGTCAATTTGTTTTAAAATTAATAGCCGAGTTCCATAAGAGCCCATGTATAACGAGCAAACTTCTAAGTCCAATATCTTAAATATATCATGGGTAACAAGTATTGAAAACATTCAGGGAACTTCTTGATTCTCTAAACAATGATATATGTGAGTTTCATTACGTTCTCTGATTTTGTGTAAAACCTATGAACCTCCGTAACCGATGTTATTTAGCCTCTATTCCTCTTCATTCCATCCTTAAATTTCCTGATCCACCTTTATTCCTTCTTTAAATCTTCCCGTAAGTCTGCCTTAAAATAGGTTCTTAATTCTATTTTTACCGCGTCTTTTCAATTATATGTAATACGTAATTCATGTTCTTTTCACAATTTACACTCTTTACATCACATTGTCACTTACTTTAACCCTCACGGTATCAACAAAGAAATAAATGATAACAAATTGTTCTCATCGATTTTGAGTGAAATGGACATCGACAATGTCATTTTTACAATTTTCAAAGTAACAAAGAAGTACTTCCGGTTTATTTCGGAACAACTTTCAGTTACATCCTCGTTTTATTCCACTATTACATTACACATTGTTACTGACTTACATCCTCATGGTATAAAATAAAACGATAAAAATGGTTTTTCATCGATTTGAAATTAGGTTAATCAAGCATTGTTTAAAAAGAAATATTTTAATTGTTTGTACAGAAATAAAAAGTTAATAAACGACGTACGTCGGTGGTGCAGACCTAATAATGTAGTATAATAATAATCCGTTAATTTTTCAAGTATTACGGAATATTCTTGTACAAAATCAAATTGTTTAATGTAGAGTAAATTAAATTTTCTGTACTTAATTATAATTAACGTACAGGTAATTACAAATATAATAAGCGTAAAAATGCCTGCTTGCTCTAATTAACCTCTGACCAATTCATTATCCACTTACCTTGTCCGCTTTATCAAAAGTCAAAGTCCTAATAACAACAGCTGCTTTGCGCCAGCGCAAAACTCTTTATAAAACTAATTTCTCACGAAAGAGAAGAACGCAATCCAATATAACAGATGAGCTGTCGGGAATAATCGATTCCCTCAAAAAGTACCGAGTTATCCTCGTAGCTCCACGCCTGTTTCGAACAACAACGACAACAACAGCGGCAGCAGGAGCATCAGTCGAGTGGTCCCTTGTAATCGCATCGTTAATCACTGGATTCATTCGGAACAGCGACAATGCACTGTCCGTACTCCTGCAAACTCGATAAAAATGACTCTCGTTATCGCGCGATAAAAGACGCATCTCTCCTACCGTCGCTTCCCTCTCTTTTTCCACTCCGCCCTTATACACGAACGAATCACTGAATCACTACCGGCGTCGCGCATTATATACACATATATCTATACATATATCACAGTTCACACGCGCGTTAGCGCTCGGTTTTGTTTCCGCGCCCGGGTTCAATCGCCCTAATAGATTTCGTACTTGCGTAAATCTCGGCGCGCGCGCGCGCCCGGCTTTGCACACACGTCTTCCACATAAGGGTCCCGTCGAAAGCAAAATCCCATCGCGTCCTTCTCTCTCTCTCTCTCTCTCTCTCTCTCTCTCTCTCTCGCGCGCGCGCGCGCTCCGCGCTAACACACTCCCTCTTCCTTCATCCCCGCCTTATACGTACAGTCAGCTTGCTCCGCGTATTTTCAATGGGTGCGCTAAATTACCCTTTTTTTCCGAGAAAACGGGGCGAGTGGCTCTGTGCGTTAGCGTCGAGTGTGCGGCAGCGCGGCGCTGGGATCCCCGTGAAAATTGATAGTCCACGCGCTTGAAATGAAATTCACGCACGAGCTTTATTTTTTCACCTCTCGTAAGTTTTTTTTCTCTCCAATTTTCTTTGAGTTTGCGTGGGTATAAAATTACGCGTAATCCAGGGTATGATTACTTTGTTAAGTAAATTGGGGATTACGTGACATACTTATCTTCTTATAAATACCGAAGGTGTACATTGGATTAATAAGAAAACGGAAAGAGATTTTTTATTTCTAAAAATTAACTCTTTATAGAGGATGCCCATGGCGGCTCACTCGAGGGAATGTATGTGACCAATATAACAGTTTAAAGCTCCTTTAAAAATTAATTTTATAAAGGAATTAAGACTCTTGAGTGTGGGACAAGTTGAAAAAATATTATTTATAGATTTGTTTCATTTAAAGCAGGCAATGTATAAAGTCTAACCATACTCAGAAATTTCTATGTATGCATATTCTATTACCATAGATTTGGAATCAGCAACTAGTTTAAGTAAAGAATAAATATAATCTGAAAACTATTTATTTGTTTCAAACTATGAAACCGCTATTAATATTAAATAAACAACACAGAGAGAGATAATATTAATTCCTTAAACATCAAATGATACAAGAACTTCCAATGGAATTTTAAATCTAAATTTAATCTGTTGCCGTTTGACCAGTGTACACTCGATGTTAAAAAATTTTAGTCTATTTTTATGAATTTTTTTGAAATGCTGCACCTTCATTGGATCGAATACTCGTTTTCGATAACGTCATTGGAGGATTTCAAAAAAGTTTCATATGTCTAAAGTTAATAACTGCGAATTTAATTGCTAAAATAAAAATATTCTTTGATTTTTATGTCTTTTTGTAAAATCAAACAACGATTAAAACATATTCGTATATCGATTATTATTTCAATGGGTCCTAAGAAAAAAGACTTACCTTACGCGTTATACGATTAGAAAAGACCTATCTCACGCGTTACGATTAGAAAAGACCTATCTTGCGTGTGACGATCAGAAACGTACTATCTTTTTTTAGGTTGTTTTGTAAGCTCTATTCGATGCTGAGAATTTGTTATATAATGATTTGACACCACTTCACGTTTAATAACGAGAAGATGGCAATTTTTCTTCAGTAATATTAAAAAGTCAATAAAAGTTATAATTTAAATTATCTTATAATAATTATATGCCTCAAAGTGAGTGAAAAAAATAAACTCAAAAAAGATAGTACATTTCTGATCGCAACGCGCAAGATAGGTATTTTCTAATCGCAACGCGTGAGATAGGTCTTTTCTCTTAGGACCCATCGATTTGCTCTTTGATATGTAATTAGTAGATGAAAAGCGTTACTAAGGAGCTTTAGTTATCTTATATATGTAAAAGAAGATGTCCGATACACTCACTCATTCACTCATCAACGCAGAGACCAAACCGCTGTACCTAGAAACTTGAGATTTACCTTTTATGATATAGGGGCGAAATAAGATGCTATTTTACTCCTAATGGGGTGAAAAGGGAATAAACATGTTTTTATGTATTTGCCGATATCTTTGACGAAGACATATAGAGTAAGATTTGGTTCACAAAGGTTACCTAACTGAGAGAAATGGTATAGTCAAATTTACTATTTGTTTTGTAAGTTAGGGATATATCTACTCGCCTTATCATAAAAATTACTCTAGTATATAGCAATATTTAATTGTAAAACTATTTTTATAGTAAATTTTAAGATATCGTAAATTTTACTATACCACTTTTCTTAGTTTATGTAAATACCTAAAAATCAATTTCTGGATTTTACCCTAATCATCCCGTACAGGGATGAAAAAGCGTACAATGCATTTTCACAAAATCTTCAATATCTTTGAAGTTTCATGAGTTATACATTTGATTTTTAATCACACTGGCTATTGCATCTATTTACACAATTAAATAATAGACATCCTTAAGTTTTGAGTTTTACGCACTTTTAGCACGAGCGAAGCCGTGAGGGGGGATGCTAGTTGATAATAATTGCGCATCAGTATCATTTTAGCCTTTTGAAACGCGAATGTATCACAGGGTATTGATGCGCTTTCCAACTTGTATGGCAATAAAGTCATACCTACGTAAAGTTCAAAAAGAGGTGAAAATTTATTTAAAACTCTCCTGTCCCTGGTAGAAAATTATGTAGTTTTATCGAGGCCCTTGATTATTCCCATGGCAAACTAGATAGATTAATTTTCCACCCGGGGTCGTATTTTCTTTTTGAGCGGAAACATAAAAAAATATATGTGATATAGTCAATGGAAAAAGTAAAAAAAAATGCGATAAATATATGTGACACGCTGTGATTGAAAAGTTGAATAATCGAGTGCGTAAGTAAACTAAGTAGAATGAATTACAACGAACTTTCAAGAATCTCGAAGACGATTTTCACTCAAAGTATAAATGCGCTGATCTTCTCACCTTTCGCGGAGTAAGTTTTCATTCTTATCCGGTCGAGGATTTACTTAAGTGACGTACAAATTTACTCGGCTGGATCTCCATCCCTTACTGAAATCCGAGTGACATTTCACTCTTAAATACTTCGGATGCTTTAGCTGGTAAAGGTATACGCGTTTGGATTCTGGATGTATACCTGTTAATCTTCCGTCTTCGTCTTGGTTCGCCGGGGTCTCTATTCCTTTGTGTCTTCCTCTCTCTGTCTCCCAGGGCTGTCTCTCTCGCTCGCGCGCTCACTCGCTCACTCACTTGCTCGCTCTCGCTTTGGACGCATAAATCAGAGGGTCTTTACGGGT
Organism: Gastracanthus pulcherrimus; assembly: GCA_949152435.1. NCBI lineage: Eukaryota > Metazoa > Arthropoda > Insecta > Hymenoptera > Pteromalidae > Gastracanthus > Gastracanthus pulcherrimus. The sequence goes on from OX424573.1 coordinate 34,238,824, forward strand.
ACTTTGGGGGCGATAACAGTCGATTTTCGAACACTTCCCAATTTCCGCGTGCCCGTGCCACGGCAATTCCCTATACGGACGTAACAAGGGATTGACAGAGGGATAGAGGGAGAAAGAGAGAGAGGGAGGGAGCGACAGAGAGATAGAGATTGCTGCGAGTGGATTGAGAGGGACGGGGAGAGTGAGGTGGAATAATATGACCACGGGAGAGGCAAATAGTTGGACATAAAGGAAGAGCGTACAGAAGTACGCAGTTGTGTGGCTGATATAGAAGCGACAGAGGTTCGACGATGTACGAAGAGACAGAAAGAGAGATGGTAGGTAGCAGGAGAAAAAGAGCGATGAAGGATACGAAGGCGGAGTACGTGTGTAGAAGGAAATGAGTCGAGAAGTCAAGTGGGTGTACGCAGATACAGGGCGTGCGAGCAAGGGGAAAAATGGAGAAAAAAAAAGAGAAGAGAGAACAAAAAGGAAAGGAAGCGGGGCATAGAGTGCCCTGCGCGCGAGGGATGCGTAAGTATAGAGTGCAGCTCCAGTGGGTATAGGCGTAGGTGTAAGCGGCCCGGCGCAAGTGAGAACGAGTGAGAAAGAGAGAGAATAATGGAGAATGCGAACGAGCGCGAGGGAGATAAGGCCTTTTACGGAGAGAGAAAGAGAACGAGAGTCGCCGAGACGTGCACGTGGGAGCGCGGGTAGTGGTGCTGCGCTGCACATGCACGTGTGCATGTGTGCGTATGTGCGGGTTACAGGAAAGGAAAAGCGTGAGTGTGTACGAAGGAGCAGCAACGGTATTAAAGGGGCAAGCAGGATAGACCGCGATAGAAGGGGGATGGATATAGAGAGATGGAGCGAGAGAGACAGAGAGAGAGAGAGAGTTTGAAGAAGAAGGAGGTGGCAGAGAGCGCGCGAGAGATAGAGCTAGGGCGTGAGAAGTAAGGCCAAAGATGAAGCTAAACGTTAAAGAAGAGAGAAGTGAGAGCGAGAAGCTGTAGCGCGATCCTGCTGCACGAAAGTGGAAGACGAAGAAAGAGAAAAAGAGAGAGAAAGAGAAAGAGAGATGGAAGAAAAGTAACTGCGAAGAGGGGGACAAGTGAGAAAGAGAATTCGACAGGGGAGTCGCTGCAAATATGACGGAGTGAGGTGAGGCGCACAGCTCCACATCGCGAGGGGAGGAGTGAAATTTTCATTCCAACGCGCCGGAAATTTAACTGCCCGTTACATAGTCTACATATATATATATATCTATATACACCCGTTGCGTAGGCTCACTCCAACGGAGCGAAATTCCGCTCTAAAAGATTCAGCAGCAGCAGCAGCGGCGTCGGCGGCGGCTAGAGGGAGTATGCGCCGAACGTGAGGATGGCTTCTCACTTTCTCCCTCTCTTCCGCCCTGGCCCTCTCTCCACCCCCTCTCTCTCTCTCTTTCTCTCTCTGTTCCTCTCTCTGCGTGGGCGTCTGGGTGGTTGCACAGGTCGCTCGGCTGCGACGAGGCGAGCAATGCGCCCGCGAGAGAGAGAGAGAGAGAGTGAGAGCGCGAGCAAGCGAGGAAGAGAGAGAGGCAAGAGAAACGCCCAGCGCTCGCGCGCATCGTGCACTCACCTCCTCTCTCTCTCTCTTTCTCTTTCTCTCTCTCTCCGTACAGAGCTCTCGTGCAGCGGCAGCAGCAGCAGCAGTCGGAACTTCGCTCCCGCGATTCGGCGGCGGCTTATACGCGGTATCAGTCGCGGGAAGTGTCGCACGGCAGGAGGACGCGCGCGCGCTCGCTCGCCGGCTGCCGACCGACCGACCGAACGTACGTACGTACGTACGTGCGCGCACCACGTACGAACGGCCGACACACCGGTGCTGCACAATACCATTTGCGTTATATACGCGCATCGAGACGTAAATCGTCCGCAGTTCGCTACAGCTCCATTCTCTCTCCCTCTCTCTCTTGCGTTCTCTCGTCATCTGTACCGTGCTATATTTTGCATCCTGTACATGTGTGTATACACGTATATCTATATGTGAATGTTCGTGAATATTTGCACACGTAGCGCGCGAAACCCTTTGTCCGACCGTATTCCGACTCGTACTACTCGCGCGACGTGCCGTGTCATCCGAATACGTCCGTAATCTTAAATTCTCTCTGAGCGCGTGTCTATAAAATAAGAAACGTAGAAAAACCGCGGAATATATAAAAAGTCGTTTAAAAAAAAAATCAAAGCATCGAAAAAAAGAAAAGAAGAAGAAAAGAAAGCGTGCAAAGTGTGAAAGACGAGAGAAAAGTGCCAGCATGGAAGGAAGCAGCAGCGGCGACAGCAGATGCCGGCGTCGAAGGTCCAGCGGTAGTGCGTTGGCCGCAGCGGCGACTGCTCGCCGATGACCTGGCGCAACCCGGAAGCAGCAGCAGCAGCAGCAGCAGCAGCAACGAGCGAGCTACACCGTTTCCCCGAGCGCCGCCGTCTCGCGAGGCCGCGCGTGCGATGCGTCACTCTCGGCCGCGCTGCGAGACGACGACGACGACGAGGACGACGACGCGGGCACAATGAGCAAAGCACAAGCACCGCCGCCACGACCGGCTACTACGAGTCGCCGGCGCTCGGTGAGTGATTGCGCGCGATGCGACGTAGGTATACTATACGGCCCGCGCGCTCCCCGCAAGCCAGCCAGGACGAATAATGCGGGCGCGCGCGTGTTTTTACGCGGATGATTTTGAGGGATCGCTGGCGCGCGGCCTTTTTACGAGGCCTCGGGACGTACGTGTGGGAGAGAGGGCTCTTTTTGCATCGGTATATTCGTGAGGAATGATTTTGTTGCCGGGCACGGCGTTGTTTCAAGTTGGGAATCGGAGGTTTTGATATACGGTTGCGCGGAGAACTTTGAGTTTTTCGTCATTCAGGTTTTGTTTGCTTTTTATTTTTATGGAAATTCGCTCTTCCGAGACACTGGCTTTGGATTGATGTTGAAATTTACAAATCGCTTCGTTCTTTATGTTGAATATGTAAATGAACATTTTTTTCGCATTTCCAAGTTTTACGACAATGCTTGTTTAAATCATGGATACTGATGTGGGAGAACTAGGCAAACCTACTTCCAGGCGACTTTCGAATATCTTTCTCATCTAATTATTTAAAATGATTTTGAAGCTATCATAGATATCTTATTTTATAAACATTCTTGTTTAATATTCAAAGTGATATATATTGAACGCAAAAAACAGTAAAATATTTCTGTCGTCACCTTTGAATTAATTTTTGAAGGATTAATTGTGAAACAAAGACAGATATTTGTGATGGTAATATTTTAGTTGATTATTATTTTTTTACGGAATTAAAATAGTTTTAAAAATATTTTAAACATTGTTATTTAGTTTCAGTTTATAATAAATATGCTCAAGATACTCTAGAATGTACGTTTGATCAATTCGTTATATAAATTAGCAGGTAATTAATTAAAGCTTTTATTACATATAATTATCACTTACTTTTACATAAATTATTTATTATATATTGATAATAAATATATTTATTGCATTTTTTAATGGAAAAAAGAATTTGCTTACTTTGCATTTATGAAAGCTTTCTCTTTGAAAAAGCAAAAAGTAAATATTTAGACTTGTCGAAGTCATGCATAATTCACGCAACATTCAGTTTACATTTCAGAATTGAGCATTTTTGTTCAAATATTCACTTTGCTTAGTACAACACTTTATTACTAAGTACATGTATTTTTATGAATCTGTGACACCGAAATGATTCAAACGTTTTGATACTATGATTTTTGTATAGATATTTAGCCTGGAGTTCTGATGAATATAAAAAGAAATACAAAAGGAAATAGCGGGCTTGATTTTACTAACAATAATTTTCTGTCTCATATTTTTAACTGAAAATATATAAATTATATGAAAATTTTGTAAGATTTACATTAATTTTTTTAGAGATAACAAACTGTTTGCTTGGAATACTTTTTGCTTAGTCCTAAAATCGTTTAACGTGAAAGAAATTATAATGAAATACGTGTTTCTTACAGCTAAATAAAAGACAGTTAAATTAATTGTTTTCTTCAAAACAATACTTTAAAGTGAAATTCGTCTGTCCATTGAACGTTCACTTTTTATTATAATTTTATAATTGATCAATAATGATAAATTTTACATTGGCCATATCACTGACTACTTCTAAAATGTTAATAAAAACACGTCTATTGTATATGATTATTGTGTAAAATTAAAGATATTTTTATTTCAAAATGAACGATCTTTTAAAATGTTGACAATATATTTTTAAAGGATGCACATAGATATTTGAAATTTCTTAAGGCAATCTATATGCGACTCCTTTACTATCGATTAAAGTAAAATATGAAACAGCCTGATTTAAAATTATGCATAACAATTATTGTACAAACATGTCTGATTATTTTCCATTTATGACATTTGGTTCAGAAATAACCTTCGTCGATTGAACTATGAATGAAGTATTACATTTAAGTAGTAAATTATGTTACATTCAGTTTAGTTTTATTTCGTATTCCTTTTATTAAAGTGTTATAATAGACGTTTGCATATATAGAATGGATTTATGTAGTTATACTTCATCGCGTCCCCACTTGTACATGTAAATTCAAAAGACAGCTAGCGACTTATACTGAACTTCTTACCTATAGCCTTACAACATAATTTAAGTCAAATTTAAATTAACATTTACTCTAAAATTAAAAATGGAATATAAATTTATCATTCATTTATATACACACATATTTACTATACTTAATATTATACACACATTCAGATTAATTACATTAACATACGTGTTACCTTACTGTACAAAGTGGTATTTTTGTTATTTAATTAATATATATATATAACTTCTATGAATATTGTTTAGTTAAAAGTATCTCCAACATTAAATTGTTGAAATTGTGTAAAACAACATATGCAGAAGCAATCACTGTTTTTATATTTAACTGCTTGTACTACTTAGCTCATTTAAGATGAAAGCCTCGCTTGTTCTCGGTTTGTGTGCTCGTTGCACTTTATGACTTACGTACATACCTCCCAGAATACTGTATTAGCTGCTGCTTCGTAATCAGTATATTTCTTCTACTCTATTAAGCACTGTATAAAATGCGAATTGCATAATTGATCTTACCCAATCGTAACAAAAAGAATGAGGATTAATGTATTTTGAAATACTATCTAAATAATAATCGTTTCACATTTAATAGACTACAACATATAAATGGAAAATAGTTTACTTAGAAAGTAATTAACATTTTACTGGAAGGTTCGGGAATGAGTTTTTATGCGGGTTTGAGATGTATTTTCTTGGACCTAAAAGTGAATTGTAACAGTCTTAGTTTGTTTCAATTATACCTTGTTCTCAAGATATAAGTCTATTGATCTCAATTGTGTTTTATTTAGATAAAAATCGTACCTCACTTCAGATCATAGCTCTCCGTAAGTTTCTATGATAAAAATAATTATCCAAAAGTAAATAAAAGTAGACGAAAATAACTTTAATTTCTGGTTCGTTTCATACAAATATATCAATAAAAAAATTGTCAATTTTTAATTCTACCTCTTATTTCTTCTTATTTCTATCTCTATTGTTAACCCTTTCGGTCACCGTGTCATTTTCAACGGACGCAATTAAGATATTAAAGCGATGGAACAAATGAATTGCTCTGTCACGAGAGGTACAGAGTGCAATGGAACAAGAGTTGTTCCATCATTAGACATCGTAAGGAGACTTTTATTTGTAGACTAAAAACCGCTGCTAACTGCTTTAGCAGAATGCTTTCTGAAATAGAGGTCCTGATTAATCGATTTATAGAATCTTATAACGGAAATTCGCAGGAAATAAATTAATGCTAAAATTAATTCATGATTTCAGAATAGCCTTGAAAAACATAGATCGAATAATACTGACGCATATTTTGTGGATATTAAATAAATAATAATATTTTATATATTTTTGTAAGCAGTGCTAAGAAAATGAATTTCGATTGGCTAAAATAGCTATTTTGAAAAGAAAATGGATACATTCTTCAAATTCCAGTTTTTTCTTAAGTAAAAAAGCTTAAAAATAGTTTTGAAAAACATAAATCGAAAGAAAATCGTGATCTCTTTAAAAATGTTCGTCTATCTTTTATATATCTTCAATGCAAACTGCCAAAATAAATTACTTTGATTTAATAAAATAGCAATTCTTTTAAAAAAATTTAATTCTTGTTTTATTCTTGATAATAGCTTAAGAATAGTTTCGAAAGACATAAATCGTATTTGTATTTTTGCATAAAAATATATTATTCGGTTAAATATGTGTTTTGTGTCTAAATACATGAATTAGAAGTTCAACAAATGACATGTTGTCCCAAAATAGCGAATTTAATCTTTTTCTTCAAGTCCATAGAACTCGCGTTTAATAAGAGATATCAAATTAAACTTTACATACAAATTTTAGTTAAAAGTAAACGCTAACTTACCAAAAAACCAATATTAAATATGCGAATAAAAAAGTCGTGACTGAAATGATTAGTACAATTCAAAATCACCATTGACGTGCATAAAAAAAGACAAGAATTACATAAAGAAGAATTATAGTTACTCTCAACCTTTCATAGCTTCTTTTAAAGGATTTCTTATACTCATACCCTTACTTTGTCAGAGCCATAACCCTCCAGTCCCGCGTTAACGAACGTCAAATAATAACAAGGAGATTGTCATAACTTTGGAAAACGGATTTTCATACGGCTTTGCGAGTTTTCTGGTACCTACATATGAAGACTAGCCCTTCAATTTGTTCCAAGTTGTCCAAAAGGTAATAAGATTAAGTTAAAAGTGCTTTAAATTAAGCTTTATTTTGTATAAAAATATTATTTCTTGAATAAGTTTAAATTTAAACTCTCTCTACCCATTTATATTACCTCGAGCATTTTTTAGTGTCAATACATGCATAGTTATAAACATAGCAAGAGATAACTTTTTTCACTAAAATAATGCCTTTTCGGACTATCTCAGTAAATCAAGATCCGTTTTCCAAAGCTATGACACTATTTTGGTAAGATTAAAATTTTTAGTTTTTAACCAATAAATGGTTTCTATTTCGAAACTGAAAAAAAATATTTGTGATTAAATTATACATATTTTTAATAGTACTAACAAAATTTTTATTTGAAGGAAGTAAATATTTATTAAATTAAAAAGGGGTACTCCTATATTAAATAAATATTTATCATTAGCAAATAAATTTTTCGTTAGTACTATTGAAAGAAATATTCTTTTTTCAGCGTGTATATCAAGTCAATGTTAAATTTTTATGGGTTATTCCTTTATTATATTGTTAACTCAAGAAGATAATGAAGTTAAGAATAGTTTTAAAATCTGTTTTTAATATAAAATATAGATAAGTACGTCATTAAAAATAAAGTTTTAACTTTTTTGATGAGCTTCATACTTTCAAATCCATCACTTTTAAAAACACAAGACAAAAACTCATCCGGTTTAGCGTCACTTAAGAGGAGATTTAGTTGTAGCAATTTATTATGCTCATATGCGAGAAGAATTTGGTGGTGGATTATAAGATAAATTTTATGTATTTTTATACATAAAAGAATTTTGAAGAACATTGATATGTTGTTCTCAGATATGTATAGAATAAGCGAAATTTCTTTAAATAAAATTATGATAATCGTAAAGAATGAAAAATTGAAAGAAAATAATATATATTATCTATGAACCACTTTTAGTTATTACCTACCTAAATAATAAAGAAATCGTGTATATAGATATTTACAGAATTATTAAATATAATTTAAAATAATGTTAAATTTCAGTTTACTTCTAACGTAAATTACGTAATGAAAATTAAACAATTGTAAATTTTACGAACGTTTGGTATCCTTTACGCTATAAGATTCAGTTAGGATTGTTAACAGCAGTAAGTATATCGTAACCTTCCCACTACTCCCCGGTCTCCCCGATCGTAAACATAATAAAAATGAAATTTTCCTTTCTTTTTTAATTTTTGAATGTTTTATATTTTTATTAAAAATTCGCGCAAGCACATATACACATAAGTTTTTTAAGTTAAAAAATGTCATAAATTTTTTTCATCAAAACAATGATTTGAACACTTTATAAAAAATGCTATAAATATCGTATATTTTATTTAACGTATAAAATCACAAATCACTTGATTTTTAAATATCTAATACTAAATATTAACCGATTGGCCCCAAAAATCAGCTCTATGTTACGTTAGATCATACCTGCTGTGCTCGCGGAATTTCAACAAAAAACATAAATGCTTACGAGAGTTGAGGTGGCCAAAAATTTAGTCACATTATATAAAAATACAAAACCCTATGTACAGTTCGAGAGTTGATTGAAAATTATTGAAAAAGTTGCTTGGTTTTATAAATTCATAGAACTTTGAGTTGTCATAGTATTTTGATGTGGATGTGTGATTTAAAGTATATAATGTAGTGTAGTAATCAAAGTAAAAGGGCAGTAGTACCCGCATAATAAAATAAGTAAGTAAAAGTACGAGTGATTGTACACTCAAGCCCAATATTTGGACAATTAAACATTACGTTGTATAATTCTATCTATAATGATATGTATTAAATAAATTATGAAAATAGTTTAATATTTAAATAATCTTTAATCAGTAGCTAAATACACTTTACAATAAAATTATGATTAATAGTTATTGTATATTTTGTCCAACCACTGGGACCTGTCCAACCATTGATACGTTTACCTTAAATAAATAAATAATACACACATGATCTATTTCAGCAAACGGATAAATCATTAAATTCCCTGTAAATATTATATTAGAAATTACTTAAATTTAAAACTGATTAACATTATAATAATTGTGAAAAATTATATGTACGTATTCACTTTTGCGCTTGACTAAGTAACGAGGTTGTTACCGTCGTATTCTGAATTTTACTCTTTTATTTTTATCAATTATTTTTCCGCTAAATCTAGAGGATCAAAACTTTTTGTTATGCTATCTTGGGTAAAATGCGAACTGGTGTACGCGATATGCATCAGATTTAGCACACGAGTAAACTCAAGCCTCTTAGACTGTATCTTTAGGATATTCTATGTAGCCTTTAAAAGAGTTCTACGATGTACAAGATATTTGAAATCGTTATTAAAAGTTCTAGAGCTTTTGATGTTTCTGTTATAAAGAGAGTATCAACGTAATACTAGCAGTCGTTTTACAAAGTTCTCGATTCATACACAATCGAAGGGCCGGATGCAATAAGGGGACTACCCCTATTTATGATTTTCATCTCAAGTAATAATGCTCAGATAAAGAAACAAAATATAGTGTTGTTAAACCAACTCCTTTCTTCAACATTTTATTCTTTGTTTTTGAGAGATAAAAATAATTAAAAAAGTGCTAGTCCCCTTATTGCTTCCGGCTTTTCAATATTAATAAGTAATGATTTTCATTTCATTTATGGAATATATCTATATATTATATATGATTTAAGATTATTTGGGTTAATGCTAAAATAAGTTCTTTTAGAATACCATTATAAAAATTATCCATTATGGACATTATGTTGCCATATAATCAAAATTATTAATTTTTTTCGATTTTCCCTGAAACAACGCAACATTTAGTAATAAAATACTTAGCAAATATATTATAGTAAATTAGTTTATTAGTATCTTATTCATGTACTAATTTAAGAATATGTTATTAATTTAACGCGTGAAATGTCCTAGAGCACCGTTCTCCAGTAACCACGTCTTTGTGGCTGCTAATAGTGTTATGGCGGTTGACTATAGGTCCATTTACTAGGTCCTTAGCCTTGAGTATTATTATGATATTAATTATGGAAACATGATATCATTAGAGATTTTAAAATTCATATGAGTATTGTTGAAGCATGAATAGGAAAGTATTTATAAATAATAAAAAGAATAAATAAATAAATAAATAAATATAATAATAGTACTTGAAAAATTCATTAATAAAAATGAACAATAAAGATTTAAACAATCGAGTATAATGGATTTCCAATTAATATAATTTATACTCAATAGTTGATAGCAGACTTGAATCTTCGAAACGTTCCGACATTCGAAGAGTAACTTTATGCTAAAATTAAATATGATTTATCGTTAAATAGAAGGCTAGAAAGATTGTCTCTAATTGCATTTAATTGAAATATTATACATATAATCGAGAGCCAATTGCTGATGCTAGTGTGTCGTCAGCAATTTCTCTATCTGCGCAATAAAAGTGAAGGAATAAATAAATGAATAAATAAATGAATAAATCACGCACCTAGCAATAATGACATAAACGTGTATCACACAGTTTCGTGAAATCGAATTATATATAGGGGAGCGTCACCCAGGATGGACACTACTGGTTTTAATACTTTCCAAGTATACATGCTGTTGCGGCGGTTCGGGTATTTCAAACTTTGGTACACGGTTTCCTAGTACTAAAAGCTATGTATATAGACTTGTAAAATGAAATTTGATCAACAAACAAAGAATTTATACACAGAAGCCCAAAAGTATCCCAAAGTGGGCGACTTTCCTCTACACCCAATACCAGCAGGACCAGCTTCACCTTACCCCGATTCTTCGATAAAGCACAAAATCCGCAATATTCTCTCACGCGCGCTATGCGCCCCAAATAATAACAATCAATCGGGCTGAATACGTTATTATCATCATCGCCATCATCATCGCCATCGCCATCGTCATAATCGTCGAAATAAATGCACAGTCATCGCCTGTCCATAATACACTCCTATATATATATTCTCTCTCTCTCTCTCTCTCTGTCTCCCTCGCTTCCTCTCTTATTCGCTGCAGTTCTCCAGCACGGTTGTGGCGCATGCACGTATAGGTCGCGGTCGGATCGCGCGATGTTTAATCTCCTTGCGCGGTAATGCACTCGGCTCGTTGGATGCGGCGCGCGGGCCCCGAGTGTACATGCGTGCGTGCAGCGCGCACCGTGCACGCGCGTGTGCGTAAGGGCGCACTTTCGACGCCGCAGTTGCTGCAGCCATGGCTGGAGGGGATGCGCGCACTATATATATGTAGATATAGATATATATGCTGTGCTTGGGTACACACGTACAGGTATATTACCTCGTTGCCCGGTCGTGCCCCGCGCGCTCTCGGTCCCTCGATGCATATGTACACGGGTCATTCCACGTCGCCGGGTGTGCGCGGGCGGCTCTCTACATGCTAAATTTGTCAGAGTGGATTCCACTCTGACGAGTCCTGACGTGTCGATTAGGCTCGCGGAATCGCCGAAATTTACCCCGGGACGATGGGAGATTTAGTGCGCTTAGCCAGGGCGGAGGGGGAGGGGGTCGCTTTATACCGAGTGGGAGCCCCACGGGGATCACGACGAGAGGCTGCTATAAACACGACGTTTGTTTGCGGTGTCGTTTCGAGGGGATTATCGAGGATTTTTCTTACGAAGTTTGGTGTGCGTTGATTTTTGACGTAGATTATTATGAGGCTAAAGTTGAGATTACAAAGTTTAATGTGGCGAGAGCGACTTGATGTAGGAGCGTTTTTTGCTTTGTTTTCTGCGTCAAAACGCGCGATCAATTTTGTTGGCACTTAAGGGCTTTTATTGTGGCTTCAGCGGTGGTACCGTATCAAGCGATGACCCCGTGGGGAGGTTTCTCTTTTGATTTTAATTTTGGTTCAATTGCAGTATTCAAATTTAATTCTAAAGCATTGTGAACTACTTCTGAACGTTAGCAACAACAAATTATTATGTTAATACATACAAAATTGCTAATTTGTAGACTTACCTCCGGGTGCGCATACGCAGAAGCACGTTAACAGCGTTTATCACCACTATCTTATTTATTAGGTCATCAACACATAATTATGATGATATCATTAGATTTTGCATACAAAATCTTCTATTACATATTCTGTTTATTAATAAATATGTTTTTATATTGTATATTAGTAAGAATGATGAAGGGTATCATTCCATAAGGTTATGTGTTAAAAGTGACTTTGTACAAGCTTAGTTTTTTCAATCATTTTGTCGCTGACCCCAAATTTTCTTTACACAGATTAAAAGTATAATGTTGAAATGATATTTGTGGAAAATTTCAAAGTCGTCAGTGTTTTTATAAAAAGTCGTTGAAGCTACCTTAAATTTTGCACACGTATGTATTCTCGATGACAATATACAATAACATGAAAAAAATAATTGTTATATCTCATCTGAACCCAGAAATATAACATTATTCATTTTTAAAGTGAGCAAAATCTGATACGAGGAGTAACTGCGTTCTGCTGAGAAGCAGCAGTGCCAGAGACATGTGTTTTTCGACACGAAAATTCATGCCCTATAGGTATACACCCATAAGAGCGAGTGAGAGGTACATTTAGCACAGGAGCTGCACTCTTTCTATCTCTCTTTCTTTCTCTCTATCTCCCTCTCTCACTAGAAGCTCGAACCGAGCTGCCAGCAGCGTTAGGTACAAGGAGCAGAAGAAGCTCGTATTTTCGACTGTGAAAATGCTTTCTCTGTACCCATCAATAAGAGCGAGTAAGTCTACATTTAACAAGGAGACATACGTAAGTCTGTCTCTTTCTTTCTTAGTGTCTAGTTCATGCCTCGCCACTAACCGCGCTCTCGGCGTCTCGGCCGACTCCAGGAAAGAAAACAAGCGTCGAGATGTGTTCACCGGGAAATAAAAATTTTTATTTTTATAAAATTATTATTTCGAATCAGGATATTCATGTTCTCAATTAAAAGCAAATCAAAACCGTTTTTGAGCCGTGCAAATAGGACGATTTTGAGTTTATAAGTACATTGACGCCTGCGATAATTACCACAAGCTTTATCTCTTAAGAGAGGGAATGATATCCAAAAGCAACATTTATAAATATTCGTTCACGGATTTGACATAATTATGTACAAATTATTTGGTTTTACCTTTGTGTGTGTGTGTGTGTGTGTGTGTGTGTGTGTATATATATATTCGGTTTGTCCTTTTCGTGTCATTTTTGTTGTAATTTTCATGGCATTTCTAATTCACGCATTTTTTAACGTTAATCACATATTTAGACATTCTGAACAAAAGGATTATCGTGTATTTCATTAATTACTGGTAATGTTACTCTAAAAATGTTGCTACACGTTATATATGTAGTGCACTAAGCAAATCTGTAATACAAATGACACGAAAATGACAATGTCTAGCTGTCATTTTCGTGCCATTTGTATTACAGATTTGGCATTTGTACTACATATATAATATGAAGCCAGATTTTTACGGTGACATTGGTAATTCATAAAATAGAAGATATTCCTTTTGTTTCGAAAGTCTAAATATGCCACTAACTTAAAAAAATGTGTGAATTAGACATACCACGAAAATGACAATAAAAATGCCACAACGATGGAACGTGGAATCACCAAGACACAAGCGCGCCTTTCTCTATTCGAAGAAAAATAGTAGTCTAAATGTACGTTATGATTTATCGTATTAATATTTATATTTTTATCAATTATGTACATTTTTATCAGAATGTAAACGGGCCAACCGAATTCGTGAAATTCATAATTAATCAATCAAAAGTGTTTATTTTAAGAATGATAAATTAAATTAGCTTTATAATTACAATGTTTTGTTATGAAAACATTATAAAATATCACGTACTAACACTATTAAATAATAGTTTTTAGAATAAATCACTTTTGCATCAAGTTACAATATATTTAAAAATTTTTTTTAATAGAAAAATCGAGGCACAGTAAATTTAATATTAAATAATCGACCGGTCCGATTCACATGTATAACGAAACTAGTTCCTACTAAATCAATTTTAATTCTACTAAAGATTATCCAAATGTGGTCACCTACCCTCCTTATAATTAATTATAATGCTAAAGTCGAATGATACCTATTTCGAGTGACTATTCGCTAGATTCCCAAACAAAATAAAAACTGCATGCATTGTATATTTATTTTTAGTTGATCAAAAACGAATTAAAATAAATGGAAACTATATAATTTTATTTTCGTCTATAATAACATTTATATTTTAACCCTCTGACGCAGTATCCCGAGATATCTCGTCCAAACGAGGTTTTTACCGCAGCCAGGAGAACGAGATTTCTCGTCCTGACATTTTTGGCCATAACTTTTGACTGGTGCACTTTTAGAGTACCTGCGACCACGTAAAAAAAGCGGACAACTTTTTCTTTATGATAACCTAGGTTCGATTTTCGGTTTTGGCGCGACCCCATGTAAAAGAGAAAATATGCATTCGGGAATAGAAAAGTCGGGTAAAACGCTTACACGCAGGGGATTAATAATTAAAATTATAATCAAGAACATTTCTCTATTTTCAAAGTATTACTAAATAAAATACTTCGTTTATGCATCTGTGTATATTGTATATGAATGTATGTGTATGAGTATGTGTTTATAGTTGAGATGTTGCAAAAAAAAATATTTTTCAACATTTGAATGACTAAAAAGTTAAAAATAAAATAAATAAAATAATTTTAAAGACTACGCTATTATGAAAATGTACTAAAAAGGAATAAATAATTTTGGTTTGGCATAGTGCGTTTCTTACACATAAGAATTGTACACGTAATTATTGTGCACAATTTACCAATGGTTAAATATATCTATATAGAATTTGACCAATGCTAAATTGTGTACAATAATTACATGCATAATTCTTATCTGTTAGAAACGCGCTATACCTTTGGTTTCTGATATAGCAGTATTTTTACGATTATATTACTATATTACTAAAAATAAAAGCGTGGGGCGCTCATCAAAAGCTTCAAGATAGGTTATATATTAGTTAATATAATTTGAATCTATATTTGAATTATTTATATTTGAGTATATTTCTATCTATAATTTGAGTAAAAATTCCTATCAATATAGTAAAAATTAGGAGTTCTGTAGGAGTTTCTCCAAGAGAAAAGTATATCCCCAACTTACCATGAAATGTGGTAAATTTTTGCATAAGATTTGCAATATTTGCAATACAATTTGTTTCAATGTAACAAGGAGAACTACCACCCTCCAGGAAACGGTATTTAATTAGGCTCTGGTGAAACGTTTTTTAAAACGGGTGTGTTAAAAATGTTCTTTCCGCCTACTTTCATATACTATTGAGTCATTATTGAAGTCTGAATACATAAAAAGTTATGATCAGAAGAAAAGGTACTATTTTTTATTAAAATAACACAAATCCGGCATAAAGTAGATCATAGCTGAAATGAGATCAAACTGTGAGTACAAGAGTTCATTTTTAGGCACCAGAAGCCGTTTTTCAAGGCCTTATCAAAATTCCTTTCTCGGAAAGTCGTAGCACTCCTTGCAAGTTTGATTTAAATAAATGGAATTTTGAGTAAATTCTGAATTATTTCGTATGTTACATATTCTTATAATGCCCTAGAGCTGTTGACAGGTTGAGAGTTAACAATATTTTCTAGATGATATTTGATTATGGGAAATTTCTACCTTGTGCGATAAAAAATGAATATTTTATGCAAAGTTTTAAGGTAATATAATTTTAAAAATGCTTTTCTCTTTTGATTTATGTTAAAATTTATGAAATTAGCTAAAAGGGTTTTCAAACTTTCATGAGATTTGAGCAACTTTCTATATTGCCGAATAAAGCATCGACATTTTTGATGCACATTTTTAAAGTATGAAGTTTTAAGAATATTTTAAGCCATGATGGTTTATGTTGAAATTCTTGAAATCAGCTAAGAGGATCCTTATACTTCACAAATTTTCATAAAATTGGTTTTGAGTTTTTGAGTGCTCTTGCAATATATTGCAGGTTTAATAAAAAATAGCGATTTCGTAGTTATTCGTATGGCATATGAAAAGATATATTATATTTCATGTTCCAAAGTATATTTTGAACTTCTATAAAATCTGAAACTGTATAAAATACGGTAATATTTAATGAGTACGCACTACAATATTTTTAGGTTAAATTTAAACGTACTGCGTAAACGATATATTAACATGAAAAAAGACCTATTTTTATACACTTATTAATTGATTTATATGCATTTATAATGAAATACACAGCAATTTGTATGCGTTATGTTCATAAAATATAGAGAAAGCATTCATGCATGTATTATTTGCTTTATGAGAACTAAAAAATGAAAAGCAAGGTAGTTTAATCGCACCGCAGTGGCACGTTTTTTGAGAGCGAGTTATGCATAAACCATTTGGAACCAACTCGTCGGGCAAGGTGAAGTTTTCGTGGAATTATTCAATAGTCTTTCTCGATAATACCGAACAGTAGAAAATCTAATTTCTGGAATTTAACATCGAAACAGTAAATTTGAATGAATGATGCATAAATCACAAATACTTTTATCATTAAAAACATTTAAAATTATCGGTATTATAAATTCAATCGGACTGAATTAGATATAAATTAAATACCATTCAATTAAGCATTCAAACATTTTAACAATATTTTGTAAAATTACAAGAAAAAATAACAAAAACTATGTTACAGTTATTAGTTTGAATATCAGTAAAGTTATTCTTAAAGTATATAGAATATGTCAACTATACGACTACACACTTCACATACATCATGCTTATTTATAGCTATTATGTCAATTTACCTCAGAAAAATTAGCTATTTTTACATTTTGTAAACGTTTCTTGATCGATAAACTAAAAATATTGTGCTTAATATACGCTTTTTGAAATATCGTGTACGGTTTGCTGATATTCATTAGTGTTTATGGTACTTTTATGTCACAAACGCATATATATAGTCAAGACCAGAACTTGTTTGTAGGTTAATCGCATTTTTACAGAAAGCTTCACGACGTTGCCATTCCGTATGAAACATTCCACGTAAATATCTTACTGGCGAGTGTACATCCAACGGTAAAAATACTTTTTACATAACACGGGTTTGGAACTTTCGGCATTTTACTACTTGTTAATTGATATTGCACTAAGTTATGTTAACTGCATAAAATTAGGAGATCAAATCGCTATTTATGCACCTAATCCAATCTGGTGTGATCCCAATTAGCATGTAGTAAAACGCCGTAAAGCTCCAGACACATATTTAAAGTTATTTTACCGTAGCGTGTACATGCAGATGCGTGTGTTCACTGGCTATCCTAAAGAACCAATTAATTTGACGTGCCGGAGGAACTTTGTGCCGCCTCGCTGCATCATTTTAATTGCCGATTTCTTCGCGTCGCGCCCCGGGCTGTTTACTCGTGTACGTATATACGTACTTGCATAAGCATATAAGCAACGGCTTTCCGTGAAAAAAAATTGTTTGCTCACTTTAATAAGTGAGCGCTGATGTTAATTGTCATTCGTTAAAATTTTAACAATTCGGGATTAGCGCTCGAAACCGTGTAAAAGTATTGTCCGAGGAGAGAATTTATAAATTGATCAAATTGAAATTTTGACAATTGATACAAATAGGAAATATTATTGGGCATCTTTTTGTATAATACAAAATATTTATCTTCTTTTGTTTTATAATTATTAAACCCATTAACGTAAATCGTGCATTAGTAGTAGTAACGTCATAAAATCTATTTTGTTCGATTCCCCGCCATATTTTTACTCTCTAAGCTGAAAAAGCACTTAAATAATTGATCATACGTTACTGAGTATACATAAAAAGTAAAATTATTAATATTTTAATTCAACGTTTAAGAAAATGAAGTAGAAACCATGAATTATTAACAGCAATGCAGGTCACAATGATACGGTATCGGCCGTTGTTCACGTTAATGGGTTGAGAAAAACGCAATTTATAGTTTGAAAAGAATTCAATACATTTTTCTGTTCAACTCGTTGTAACTTCGTGTGGTTTTAATATTTTTTATTCAAACTTTAACAGAATAATCTTCAACATATTCTACGTGTCTTAAAATATTTAAAATATTTTGTTTTAATACAAAATGATGCCCAATAAAATTTTCTATGTATATCAATGGACAAAATTTCTCTCCTCTGACAATACTTTTACACGTTTTCGAGCGCTAGTCCCCTTAAAGCGATTCATTAATTTTTAATTCAGATAATAATATAAAAATAAAAAATAATTTGCTTCCTCTCCAAAGAAGCTTTATGATAGTAATGTATGAAGAAAAATTGAAAATTGAAAATTGAATTTAATTGACTTGTTTCGGCTGAGAAATTTAAGGGTGCCAGCCTGATTTAAATCCTGTAAAAAGATATTATCCATTATATACACTACAAAAATATTTTGACGTCATCTAACAAGAATAGTCCAGGACCTACGGGAAACGGTTTTCGATGAGACTTTGGGAAGTGGTTTCTGGTACCTAAAAATTAAGATATGACTTTTTGTATTCAAAATACGCGTTATTTCAGTAATGGTACCTATACTTCGAATCATAACTCTGCAAGTTTTTTTCCTAAAGAAATGATATAATAATGTAAAAAAGTTGACTACAAGAGCTTTATTTTAAGCTACGTTACTTATAAAAATATTATTCTGCTGCAAAGTTATGAACATTAAAAATTATGCCGTAAAATACGTGGAAAACTACTGAATTTAAAGAGCTGAAAATCCTCAAATTTCCAAGCATTTTTTGTTATCATTTTTAATTCTTCATAACTTTGCAACAGAATAATATTTTTATATGAAACAAAACTTAAAATAAAGCTCTTGTAGTCAACTATTTTATCTTATTGCATAATTCGAAGTATAAGTACCATTTTTTACTGAAATAACGTATATTTTAAATACAAAACGCCGAGTGTACTTACCGATATGTTAGTAATACTAAATATGTAACAAAAAATGTGCAATAATAATATTGTAATATGATAACGTAATCCCGTGATTTATACCTGTGATATATTGATCTAAGAAAATGATTACCAAGTATTGGCTAATCTTTATGTATGTATAATTGTACAAAATTTTTGACTTACACAAAATAAATATCTTATTATCTTATCTTATCTTATACGCATACATCACTACACATACACATACACACACACGCGCACATACGCACACAAACGCACACATACACACATGCACACACTCACATATATCAATACATATATTTTCTAAAAATAGTGTATTTTGATTTTTTAATTATCAAAACATGTTGCTAACATGTTTTTAATAAAACTTCTTTTTACTATCACAAAGCCTCATTTTTAGAAATAATATGATCGCTCCAGTATAAATGCATTTGAAAGAGCATAACATGACCTATATTTTCTTACACGAAAATTTTATAATCTGTCTCCCCTCTTTTGTTATATATACGAAAACGTCATTTTTTGTTTAAACGGCGTTATCTCGGGTACATATGATGTAAAATCCTTAAAATAAATTGAGCTAAAAAGGTAGCTTTCCACTATCTTGACTGAGCTCTATACCCAGACTATGAGGTCTTTTATCTTTCAAGACATTTGAGGTTATATTTTGTTCTTAATGTTGATTGCTTATATTTCGACTGTTATTTTCTATTAAACAAACGAGTTTATATTTATTTTTTTATGAACATACGGAAACAGAAAAAAAATTAAAATTATAATAATTTTTTGTAATTTATCTTTTGACAGCAATCAATGATAAATACACACCTTTTTTGAGCTATTAACTGGAAAGAAATATAGCTGCTCAAAATGAATGTATTTAGAATAAAGAAATTCGTATTGAAATAATTTATTTAGTTTGAGGAAGCTGAGTGCTAACGAATTGGCAGCATCTATTTTTTATTTTTTCAGAATTAGAAACAGTTTTTCCATACTTTCATAGTATTATCCGGTTTTTTTCGCCCACTCCTCAAATATTTTTTGAATACGTATTTATAGACATAAATATATAATATCTCTTAGATATACTTGACGTATCATACTTTCCCCAATGGCGTAGGCCATTCCGCACTTTGATCAAGCATTATTGGATAAAACGCGGAGTAAAAGTTCCATTTCGAGCTTTAACCAACGACACTTGGTCAATCAGCAAAATTACCGGTCAATCTAAAGATTGGCCTCTTTGGTGACATTTTACGACTGTGAACAATTTTCACTTCATTTATCAACTTAAATCTACGTTATTATTGTTACTGGATACTATTATTATTTCGATCACTCATGACAACTTTTCGGCAACACTATACACTCTAATTCTCATGAAATGAGTATTAGAGAATCGCGTCGGCAAACTAACGAAACACGTATGATGCAGCTTAATAAGCTTATAAAGCCCACCAAAAAGTAGTAATAAAGAGCAAACACACCCTGCGAAGCTCGGGCCAAAAAATTTCGAGGCAATTAGTCGGCATTGTTTGCGAGCGTCAAACAACGTCGGTCTAGGCGAAAAACGAAAGCTCGAGTCTGCGCGCGCGCGCTCCTCGGGGGGGGTTGGGCCGAGTATATCGTGGCACGCGAAGTTCAACAGCCACGCCTGAGTGACCCAACAACTTATCGCGGACAGAACGAAGCCTTAGAATCTCCGCGCTGCGATTTTGCGCGCACGGTTGTTGACGTTTCACGTATGTGAGCGGGAATAATCGGAATCTCTACACTGTACACAAGGGTATCAACAATGCCGTATACAATTTTGATTAACATTTTTAAAGAGGCGAGAAAAATTGCTTAATTTAAATATGAAATCGTGGTTGAACGGAAATAGAAACGATATTATAATGGAGCGAAGAGCGTTTAAAGGAAGGTTTAACTAATTAAGTGTATAACTGTACACACGGTCGATAATCATTTGATTGTGCGATATTTATATTCCCGTGAAAACATAAATACTATAATTTATTCATTTTTAATTAGGTTGATTACTTACATTATTATAACAAAGTATTTATATTTAATTTTTTAGCGGAAATCATCATGTTTTGAAACATAATTTCTGGTGATTCGTTAAATTGATACAATAAGATAATAAATAGGTGAAGCAAGTACTTTAAAAAGCAAGTTTAGCTCATTAAAGTTACATTCAGGAATGGATATTTATTATCTTCTATAGATCTTCGCACCTTATTTGTGCAATTGTATTCAATTCAATGTCTAATTGTTTCGGGTCGCTGGCAATAAATTGCATCTGGAGCTCTTAATGGTTTTGAGGTGCGCTATATACGTGTAATTGCATTCACATTTACGACTAGATATACATATATATCGACACGCCGGTAATGCAATAACTTATACCCCATGCACTGGATAATTATTTCGCATGAATAAAGGCTAAAAGTGCACAAAGAATACAAAAGCTATGTACTGCACAAGGTAAATATTGTGCATCTAACACACTTAGACGATCAATACAATGTAATCGGACACCTAAACAGGATAAACTACGAAGCGGATTAGGCAAACCTTCTCGTCAGCAACTTGACAAACTTATATATTCGGTGTTATCGTACACCTAGAGAAGTCGTGTACTTGCTAATACTTGAAGGCCAACAACATACTCTATAAACTACTACGATCGCAAAAATAACATTAAAAATGTTAGTTAACCATTTCGGTAGTTTTTCTCCTAGATTGAAATCAAATATTCATACTAGAAATTTAGCGTAAGGTTTGGTTTGATAGCTCTTATTGGAAGTGAGTTCTGGAGGCTTAAAGAAAGAGATTATTTAGGCTATTTCGGATATCCCATTTTTTAAGTTTCTAATATTTCATCTATTGTGACACCAAAACATACAACAAACCTGATACGTTATTTAAAAGTTACAAAGAAAAGTTAAAAACGATAGATTCATTTCACAATAATTCTTGTTTTAGCCATAGCTCGAAAAATTCCACACATTTTTTTCAGTTAAAAGGTACAATTTTGTATAATAAAAATTTTCAACAAAACTAAAGTTTTAATAGCCGCTTTTTACATTATATTAGACAAACATCATGGTTTAAAACTGAACAATTAAATTTAATGTAGTTTTTGTGGGTAAAATATTTAATGTATTTTAAAAAGGACATGGTGGCCGAAAGGTGAAAAGTGAAAATGTACGAGTATAATACATCGTCGCATTTTTCATTTACGTGGGTTGACCCAAGAAGAGATGAAGTTCTTTAAAAAGAAAATTACTTCATAGGCGCAATTAAAAACTTTATTTGAACTTCATTGCATACGATTTCAATTGCTTCTTTTAATAGCTTTTATATAAATGTGCAAAAGTACGGTTTTTAAAATTTAATCAAAACTATAAATAAATGTTTATTAAGAATACTTCAGTAAATTATTAAAACAGCGCAACATACATGGTTTTGCTTTATTGCACTTTTATACGAGGTAAACGTCTCTGTGATTAGACACATTTATTGTGAATTGTGTTTGGGTAATAAATAAACTACTATTTTCTAAAACGGGTGTGTTAAAAAAGTTCTTTTCGCCTACTTTCATATACTATTGAGTCATTTTTGAAGTCTGAATACATAAAGAGTTATGATCAGAAGAAAAGGTACTGTTTTTTATTAAAATAACACAAATCCGGCATAAAATAGATCATACCTGAAATGAGATCAAACTGTGAGTACAAGAGTTCATTTTTAGCTACCAGAAGTCGTTTTCCAAAGCCTTATCAAAATTCGTTTCTCGGAAAGTCGTAGCTCTCCTTGCAAGTTTGATTTAACTAAATGGAATTTTGAGTAAATTCTGAATTATTTCGTATGTTATATATTCTTATAATGTCCTAGCGCTGTTGAAAGGTTGAGAGTTAGCAATATTTTCTAGATGATATTTGATTATGGGAAATTTCTACCTTGTGCGATAAATTTGGTTGGGAAAATTTCGCAATAACTGCAGCTGCTCACACATTTTATTGTGAATTGTGTTTGGGAATAAATAAACTACTATTTTCATAGTTTATCTAACATAATATATCATTGTAGATAGCAGTTTATAACATAATGTGTCCAGATATTGGGATTGAGCGTCCAATCACTGGTACTTTACCTTTACTTACCTAACCTTACCTTACTATACCTTTTTACCTTATTTATTGTATTGTTCAATGTCACAAAATAAAAAATTTCACTAGAATAATAATTATAAATATCCGATTTATGTTAAAACCAAGTTAAAATAATTCTTATTATTTACCTAGGTCACAAAAAATTAAGTATCAATATGGCAACACTAATATAGCCGATATCCGGCATCACCTTAATTTTCAGTCGAGCACTTCGCGGGATTCCGAGTTAGCGAGCTCAAACAATACGGCCGCATACGATTACACGAGCTCGTATCAATTGGAGAAAAACAAAAAAAATCGTATGCATACGGCGTTGTAACGAGTTTTAATTTAATTTAATTATGCTTTCCTTCGACGATAAAAACACACATACAATATTGTTTAATATTATTTGAAAATGGTCTTTCGTAACTGAAAAAGACCATGAAATATTATCTTATTTAATTGCAGACTATTATAAAATGGCGGCCCCCTAGTTGAGCCTGTAAACTAGTATTATTGTTTGAAGCTGGTAAAAATTGAATGCAAGGAAAATTAAAATAGTTAAAATCTATGGATTTTCTCTTTTTAACGCAATGTATTAAGCCTAATCATACTTGAATCTGTTACTTATTTACCGAAATTTTTTATAAAAATAAATATATATTTATTAACTGCAATGAGTATGTGACATAAGTGTTCCCTCTACTGGCACTTTATGAATTCGAGGCGGTTACGTTTTGCTTCCTCCTAAAGTAAGCTTTGTAATAGTAAAAAAATAAGTTTTCTTAAAAACATGTTAGAAATATGTTTTGGGCCATTTCGAATCAAAATACACTATTTTTAGAAAACATTCGTATGGATGTGTGTGTTGTGTGTGTGAGTGTGTATGTGTGTGTCTGTTTTCTACGCCGATTTGAGGTTTCTTACACAAATACATAGAATATATAGGTATCATACGTATGAAACGTAGAATATAAGTATCATACAACAAATTGTAAACAAATATTTTTTAGTTATACAAGTGCTACTTAAAAACAATGTTTTTTTATTATTTGATTTGATTTAAAGATAATACTTCCTTGTTTTATCGAATTTCAGTCACGTTTTAAGTAAAAATATTAATTTATATTTAACAATCATAATATTCTTTTTACATTAAATTAAAAATGTAGTTAGCAGATACAACTTTTTTTCTTACGTAAATCAATATTAATATTTTGTCTGTTAAATAACGTGAAAATAATTAAATAAACATTGTTTTCTATAATTTACAAAAATATTAGAATTTAGAATCAAATGAATTTTTCCTTTATAACCTAAAAACAATTCTGTTGTTGTTATAATAAATAGGGGTTTATAATCTTCGACCATCATGTATATGGTATGTATATGACCATCATGTATATGGTTCGAGTATTTCTTAATGATCGAATTAGCTGTTAATGAAAGTCAATTATTCTTATTAAGAATAATCTATTCTTATTAAGAATAATCTATTCTTATTAAGAATAATCTATTCTTATTAAGAATGATCTATTCTTATTAAGAATAATCTATTCTTATTAAGAATAATCTATTCTTATTAAGAATAATCTATTCTTATTAAGAATAATCTAATCTTATTAAAAGGAAGTAATTTATGTGGTAGGAGAGAGTGGTACTCTAGTGGAAATGAGTTATCTGCCTAACCCTGCCAAACTATGCCAAAGTCTGCACAAGTCTGCTAATCTCTGGTTAATTCATGGATTTCGGAT
Organism: Gastracanthus pulcherrimus; assembly: GCA_949152435.1. NCBI lineage: Eukaryota > Metazoa > Arthropoda > Insecta > Hymenoptera > Pteromalidae > Gastracanthus > Gastracanthus pulcherrimus. Next base: position 34,263,536 of record OX424573.1, read on the forward strand.
ATTTTGCAGAGTTTTATAGACTTTTAAAAAATTATTTAACAAACTCTCTGTCTGTCAAACTTTGCATACATCGGTAAAACTCTGCGTAAATCTGCCAAACTCTGCATAAATCTGTCAAGCTCTGCATACGTCTGTCAAACTCTGCATAAGTCTGTCAAGCTCTGCGTAAGTCTGTCAGATTTTGCGTAAGTCTGTCAAACTCTGCTAAACTCTGCAAAAGTCTGCGAAACTCTGCCTAACTCTACATAAGTACGCTAAACTCTGCCAAATGTTCGAAATCCACGAATTAGCCAGAGTTTGGCAGACCTGTGCAGAGTTTAACAGAGTTTGGCAGACCTGTGCAGAGTTTAACAGAGTTAGGCAGAGTTTGGCAGATCTATGCACAGTTTAGTAGAGTTAGGCAGAGTTTGATAGACTTAAGCAAACTTAGATAGAGTTAGGCAGACAAATTATTTCCACTAGGGTACACAATGGGTAATCTTAATTTTTTATTTAACAGTATAATTAAAGCAATAAAATAATTTGAAGTTAATAACTTCTGTGTGAATAATATAACATGGATAAATTTTAGACAGATACATAGTTCAATATATTTTTTCGAGACTGAGTGCTTTATTGTGACATATTAAAAAACCGCCGTCAATTCATTGGCACTTAGCTTCCACAAACATTATTAATTTTCTCGAATATGAAATTATATGTTCTATTTAATTGGTAAGAAGTCAAACCCACAATTTCATTTTTTTAAATGTGTTGATATATAGATTTAAATTTTCAAATTGACATTTAAACCTATACAAAAGTATAGCATAGATATGAAAAAACATTTAAAATGTATAAGAACTTAAAAAGCTTTTGCATATTGTTACAGTTTCTCAATTAACAATATTAAATAATAAATTTCGCGTCACTATAATTGTTGATTAAATTTTTTGCATGTACATTAAAAATACATACTAGTTTTACAAACAATTTTTTTGTAGTAATTTTGTAATTTTGTTCGAGTTATGAACAACGAATTTAGTAATTTATTACAACCACACATATACACACACAAACACATACACACACGCAAGCACACGCACTCACGCGCCGCACACATGTATACAGACATTTTCTAAAAATAGTGTATTTTGATTACAAATATCTCAAAACATGTTTCTAGCATATTGTTTAAAAACTTTTTTTACTATCACAAAGCTTCCTCTTTAAGGAAGCAAAAGTAAAAATGTTTCATGAGTGCATGTTACAGTTTAATTTTCATTGTATAAACAAAAGAAAAATTATGTTAGGTTTTAATTCTGAATGTTAATTTATTTGTAAAATCTTATTAAAATATTGAATGTAATTATAATAATAATTGAGCTTATAAGAAGTATAAATTATTATTATTATTATTATATTCGTATTTTCAACAATTTTAACTTTTAAAAAGCTTAATTATTATAAAATAAATAGTAATCAACGACATTTTAATTATGACGAATTATTAAAAATCATAATATTTTAGTTGGTTATAGTAAGCTTTTTTAGTTAAAGGAAACTTTAAGTAAGAAAACTGCCCTACAAACTTTTTTTCGCTTTTAAAGGGAAATTAGTTAAATGAATAAGGTTTTGCAGAAAGTATTAATAAACATAGTTAAAAATATGTTTTACGCTAAATTTTTATAAACTAAAAAATTTTAAATTTAACTAACTCAAAATTTAGTATTTGCGTGGATATTAATTTATAATTACAATTACGTCATTGGTGCTAAATTAAAAAAAAAGTGACGTATTATTCTCGGCGTATAAAACACAGGCCCGTATTATACTACTTTCCAACGTGTATGATTGCACGTATAATACATGACGTATCATACTTTTACAACCCTGAGTGTGTGTGTGTGCGTGTGTGTGTGTGTGTGCGTGTTGTGAGTGTGTGTAAGTGTGTGTGTGTATGGATGTGTACCACCATATCTCGAATAATCCACGGTTAAATTTAATGTTTCAGGGCTCATTTATTAGTTTTTTTTAAACGAAGTCGTTTTTGTTTTTTTATCGGTTTTGCGATTTTTGAGTTTTAGTTTTTCGATTATTTTAATACCTTAGAAGTAATATAATCTATTTAGTGATAATATATTTGATAGAGCTTAAAATTACTTATCTGATCCGACCCGAAATTGTTTATAAGCTTTTTCCCTCTTTCTATTATATACAAAAACGTCATGTTTTATTTAAACGGTTATATCTAGGAAATAAATCATGGAAATGTATTGAAAAAAATTGAGATGATCAATAACATAGAGTACAATATTAAGTACAATTTTTGAACCATTTTATTTCTCTTTTGCCAAGAGGAAAATCATTTTGTAAAAACAATCGATTTTCTATGTAGAACGATAACTTAAATAAAACGGTATTATTCTTTTTAAAAATTTCAAAAAAGGTAGCTTTTAACTATCTCTTGGTTAAGTTCTTTGCCCAGATTATGAAGACTTTTATTTTTCAAGATATTTGAGGTTATGTTTCTTTAAAACTTATTTTTGATCGTTAGTATCTCGAGAACGTCGCGGTCATGATTGCCAATTGAGGCTCATTTTTTTCGTTTCTTAATGAGGATTCGGAATTAAAAAGAAATTTTAAGATTCATCGACTCGTTTTTGTTTAACAACTATTTTTCTATTTTACGTTATTCTGAAATCAATGAGATAAATTAATTTAGTATGTAGAAATAATACGATAGCTTCCGTGTAAATGGATTTGAAAGAGAATAAAATTATTTGTCTTCTCTGACACAACATTTTTTATAAGCTATTTTCCTATTTTTGTTATACACGAAAACGTCATTTTTTTTAAACGTCGATACTTTAGAGACTTATGATGGAAAATCTTTATAAATAAATTAAGATGGAAAAGGTTTCCACTATCTCTTGATAGTCTTGGTTGAGCTCTTTGACCAGAATATGAAATCTTTTCTTTTATTTTTCAAGATATTTGTTGTTATTCTTTTTTTTATTAATTTTGCATTTATCGGTCACATGCGAAACAAAGTAGAGATAACTAAGTTAACTTATAAGAACAACGCATTTCATATTGGAAATTTATCCTACACGTTTCAATAAATCACTATTTTCAATACCATTTTTATTACAGGAACATTGTTCCGCACACGATTCTAGATGACATAATAAACGAATTTTTTTTCCACGGTTATTCAACTCCCTTTGATACGTATTACAAAATGAGCGGAGCACTTTTTCATTAAAATTAATTTTATTATTCTTTTTCGTAGTTTCAATCAATGTATCTGCCACAGGCAGATTTACACGACAGGAAATATTAGAAACTCAAACACTTTTTACATTAATTTCAATTTATTTTGTCGACTCGCGAAAACTATAACATGTTTACGTATCTATGTCTAAAATAATACTGAATCGCATTTTATTGAATAGCAGACCAAGCTGCCTCGTAACGCTATTCATTTGTACACATTCACGATATATTAACATAAGTCGAAACTCGAAAAATATTCTAATTAATATTTGAATCTTCAAGATTCGTCAAATTTTGGAACGTAAATATTTTTACAATTATTATTAAACGAGTTTATTCATTTATTAGAAAATAAATTATGTCCGTCCGTAACAATCAATTTTTTAAAAAATATTAAAATTTATAAAAGGAAAAGATTAAATCTCCAAAAAAAATCAATAAAGAAAAGTTTAACGAAAAAGTGCTTTACTCCTTTTGTAAAAGAAGTCGAATAATGGTATTGAAAATAATGATTTATAATGACGTGTAGGATCGAGACTTTGAGGTTTTACAACGGTAAACTTTAAGATATTATTGTGTTTTGATAGCATACAAATTCTCAGAATAATTGCTTTTAAACATAACAATTTTTCTGGACTCGTAAAAAAGTCTTTTTTTGGGTTTAACCCAAGACTGTCCCCTTTAAGGACCTTTGCTCCTGTAAAAATTGCAGTTAATTTTTTATTCAATAATAGTTATTTTTTCGTGATATCATTTACATTCGTAAAGTTTTCACATATGTAACATTGATTTTTTTTTAGATTTGTTCCGAAATGTTATCTCGTTAACTTAAAAGAGATCAACTACTTAAATACGAGTTTAACCTAATTCTTTAGAGTACTCGTGTATGGGCGGGAGTCTTCACGTGATCATTAAGAGTTAGGAAAGTGTCCGAGTAGCTAGATTCGTGTGCGGGCGTGTCCCAAGACAACGCAATCTCTGGCATTTTATGTTCTTCTTTCGCCAACGACGTACGGGTTGCACCGTCAAGAAAAAGTCGACCAATATAAGTTTTCCAGCGATATATTATTCATATTTCTCATCTAATCGTGCGGTTGCAGCCGATTGCTCTAGATTATTAAGTGTTTGCCATTTTTTATAGGGTACGATATAAATCTGCAGTGTGGTGTCTCGCAAATTGCTCCCCTGTATCTTGCTACATGTTACATTTATCCAACTTAGAGAAAATGTGCTTCGGTCGAGCTGCACCCATCTCTTAAACACTTTCCCTTACATTAATGTTAATCCTGCTTTAATCTCCGTATTCAAATTAACTCTCCTCTAAGCCCTTCTTGATACATACCAATATTTTGTAATGGTGAGAAGGCTCCGAGACTATATAGTATTGTGCTTATAATTAATTTGTTATACCTACATAGAGCCCAAAAGTTTCCCAACGATTATTCATCATTTGTTTAATACTTAATATAATAAGATCATATAATATTGCAATATAACGTGCTTCTTTTACATATGTATATTAATAAGAATGTGTACCGTACCTAGTTATGGATAAAGCCTAAAATTCTGATAAAGCTTCATTAATACTGTGTAAATATACTCGTTAAGTGCAGCGGACACCCATATCTAATAGAGTGATACGATACAGCAAAGTTAAAACAAACTATACTTAATTTCAATATGCACGCAAGGCATTAGACACAATGTAGATATACATAAAGTAAGTATGGTTTCTTTGTATACTGTTTACTATGAAAACCACGTATATGTGTGCTCGGGATTATATTATCTCTTACGGATTCTCTCTTTAAGTTATAACCTGATATTGCCGCACAGACATACCATTTCTCAAATCCGTTGTGAGTACAATCATAACTTAACAACGAGGATTTTGATAAATAATTAGAAAGGGATGTAACTAACTTGTTAATTTACTGCCTTTGAAATTTAAATCTGCGTGAAGTTACACAACGCGGTTTCCTGCTACGACTTTAAATGCTATATCGTTGAAAATACTTTACGAGATCATGAAATAAACAGTCTGATGTATTATTAATATATATATATATATATATATATATATATATATATATATATATATATATATATATATATATTTATATTTATGTTAATTTACCCGAGGTACTTAGAAAGAAAGTAGGAGATATAGGAGATAAACCATAAAGCTATTATTTATGTAATACGCAAGATTACTACCTTGCATTTATTCGCAACAAAAACCACTCAAGAAAAGCTCTACTTTGTCGGTTTCCACTTTGTCTTTCCTTTATTAGCAATAAATAAAATAAGGGAAAGACTCATAGACCGTCCTAACTGCCTTCCCAGAGCGAGATGAGTGCGGTACCTGCTTGTTAGGCGACTCAGTGCTAACTGACGGATTCGCAATCGACAGGCTGCACATCAATTTTGGCAACGGTGAAAATCGAGCCGTCGACATTGCTTAGGATAATGGAGAAAAAGAGTTTTGCTAATAAGAAAATTGATAATAAAAATCACCAATTGTAAAAAGTAAATCCGAAAAAAAGAATAAATGAATATCGATAGATATTTCTGATCAGAGGCATTAGAATAGGAAAAAAAACATTCAAAAAGCATGTTAAAACTACTGTACACCAACGATCGCTCGCGGTCAAGAGGCTCCTGTCCGCGCGCTAAATCGACGCTACCTCGTATGTTCGTCGTTTAATTCCTCAAAAATTACGATAAAGTCCATTTTTTAAAACAGCTATTCCGGCATAGAAAGACCTAAATTTTCGATCTACACTATTGGGGAAGAAAACGTCCACTACGGTAGCGTTGACGCTAGTAAAAATGTCCTCTCAACCGCCATGTTTTTCTTGCATAATATGGGATACTATATCTATATACATGAAAAATGGCCGACGAAGGGGCAGTCCCGCAGAGTTCGCATGGTAAATTTAAACTCTCAATAGTGATATATCACAAAAACATTTTTAAATGTCAATATGTAAAAGTTTTAAAAAACAAATATCCACCATCAAAAATTTGACGAAAATGTACAGCGGAAACGTAGACAAAGCTTTTTTCGTAACTATGTTTTAATGCCGCATACGAGCGCTCAAAACGTAAGGTTTTTATGACCGCTTTCTGGCCTGGGAGATCTGACATGAAACGACCCAGATATAGATATACTCAAATAAACTTTAACTTGCTGTATTTACTTTAATTTTTGTCAAATTTAAAAAAGACGAAATGCGACCAAATTTTTGTTGCATAAGCTGATAAACTGTTATAAAATATCCAATAAAAAGATTCACGTAAAGTCCCAATTATGATAAGAAATGCTGCCGTGCAAGTGGGTATCTGCATTTCGCAGAAAGATTTGAACCATACAAATAATTTCACATAAAAATGATTCGAAACATTATTTTTCTTTTACAAAAATGACTAGATATAGTTTGTGTTTTTAGGAAATGGATATATACTATTTCAATAAAAATCTTAAGCAAATAGATACAAAAAAAATTAATTTTGTGATGTGTCTGAGATTCACTTTGTTTTTCTATCAACCATCTAACTTGTTTTCCGAATTTCGAATAATTCTGAATTTATAATCTAAATTTTGTTTAAATCAGTAAATGGACATTTTCTAACGACAACCATTTTCTAATCACTTGTCCTACAAAGCTTTTAGACCCCTCAAAGTAATATTGTATAACTGATCAATTAGTATGCCTATAAAAATCACAATCAGGCTGCGACCACGGGATTGGTCTTCGCTCTATTCTATCAAGGCAGCGCAAATTCGAGCAAACATCCAAGACTGACGTTTCGAAAGTCTTCCTCAAAACGAACTTTAACAAACGGAGAAGGAAAAAAATATAAAGAGAAGTCTCGATCCCTCCTTATTGTTTCATCCTAACAATGAAAATTGCACCTTACCACTTCATAATTAAAAGTAGAAGAAGAAGAAGGAAGAAGGAGAGAGAGAGAGAGAGAGAGAGAGAGAAAGAGTCGGAGAGGGGAAAAAAGACGAGTCCAACAAAAGCCGGAACAAAGCAGGATGGAAGAAAAAAATGAACAACAAGAAGAAGCACTATACACGGGCACACGCAGCCTCGCCCTGCCCATTTTATTTTTTTGCTTTTAATCAGCGCGAAAATTCAAATCTTGCAAGCTCACGCTCTCCTGCGAAAAGAGAACTGCCCCACTCGCTCTCTCTTTCTCTCTTGCTTGCTCTTTTTCGCAGCTCCTTACACGTACACCCAAGATCTCGCGAGGTCTCAGCTACAATTACTTTCCTACTCCGGTGAAAGCGCACTCGCCGTAGCTTACGCGCGCGCGCTCGCGAGACAGCACTACAAACGAGAGTAAGAGAGTGAGAGAGAGAGAGATCAGGAGTTGGAGAGTGCAAGAGTGCAGGAGTACAAGAGGGCGGGAGACGTGCACTCTCGGCTTCACCTGTTGTTTTTGCACTCGGTCCCTCTCTGTCTCTCTCTCTCTCTCTCTCTCTCTCTCTCTCCCACTCAGCCTCTTGCGCGTCTACCCTCTCGGCTTCGATGCTTCGTCATGCCGCGCGCGCGCGCGTTCAAACTTTGAGATGCGCGTCGTGGCGGTGCGCGGCGCGCGCTAATTGCGCATCGGCTTAATAAATTGATATGTATCGCGCAGCGGCAGGCTGCGCCCGCCACGCGCTAATTGCTCGCGCACTTCAATATGGTGCAGCGCAGTGCGCCGCGCAGTCCACTTACCTACCCAGCAGCAGCAGCACCATTGGAGCCTCATCTGCGAGCAAAATTTTAAGCTAGCGGCGCACAGCTCGCGTTTTATACGCGTGCATATACGGCATTAAGGAAAGAGTGCGCGCAGGTGGCTTGCCTGCGTGTTGCGGGCGTGTATATAGGCGTCTTGAGGGTGGGGCGGCGTAAATTGCTGGGCCGCTCGTAAAGCGCAAGAGTCGAATCGCATTAGCGGCAACTCCACGCGAATATATATATCCGCGGCGGAAAAGCACGAACCGGCTCGAGCATGGGCGTGGACGGTGAACGCGGGAAAATTAACGCCGAGCGCGGTAATCGCATTATTATTATTCTATTTGGGGGATATGCAGGGCCAGAATGCGCGCGGGGACAGGCAGATTCGCGGGTTCGGTACCCGCACACGGAGACACCGAGATACGAGCCTTCAAATTAATGCAGTAAGTTGTGTGATCTGTCCAGAGGGATGTGCACGTGTGTTCAAGTTTAGCAGTCTAAGAGTTACAAAGAGATACTCATGGATATTTAATATTTGTGCCGTTGAAAGAGAATGAATAATACTTATGTTATATTGCTTAAAGTACAGTTTCATAAAAATAAGTAGAAATTCCCAAATTTGGTCAGACTTCGAGAATAGTCATTGTTTTAAATGCAGGGACAAATCTATAGATATTATTTTTTTCATATTATAGAAGGCTCGATTACTCGTTGTTGATAATAAATTGGAGAATAGTTGATTGATCGCTACGAGTCAATTTTATTACAAATCCGTCACGTTTCGGATGTATTAGTAACATTCCCTCTCAAGGGCTACAAGAAAACAGTACATAAAACATTAATTAATTACAATTAAAATACAACACATTATTTAATTGTATAGTCGAAGTAAGATCAATCTTCAAGCACTATTTTTAACACACACTCACCAATTAGTAAAATAAAAATCGCTTTTCGTAGCGAACGCATGATGTAGTGAAATTGTACAATTAACGGAATCTAAAAAAATGTATAAATAAAACCATTTCTTAAATAACGAAAATAAATAAAAAAAGCAATAAAACAACAAATAGAAAACAAACTAAACCCTCACAACGAGGCAATTAAAAAAATACATAAACTCAAATATATCGGAATATAAAGGTCGTTATGATCTAGGCAAAGAACTCAACCAAGAGATAGTAAAAAGCTAACTTTTTGGAAAGTTTCAAATCAAATGCTGCCGTTTTATTCCAGTTATGGTGACAAAAGTTCACATTTTTTCACAACAAGATGAATATCATCGATCCAGCGAAAAGGCATTTGAAAGAGCATAAAATTACCTAACTTTTCCGACCTGAAATTTTGGATAAGATTATTCCCTTCTTTTGTTATACACGAAATCACAATTTTTTTCAAAAATTTTCCTTCCTGTATTTCACAGATATAATCGTTTAAAAAAAATGACGATTTCGTGTATAACAAAAGAAGGAAATAATCTTATCCAAAATTTCAGGTCGGAAAAGTTAGGCAATTTTATGCTCTTTCAAATGCCTTTTCGCTGGATCGATGATATTATTTCTTAGGTATTAAAAACCCGAAAAACTAAAACTCAAAAATCAAATAATCGCTAGAAATTAAAAACGAATTGAAAACAAAAAGAAAATTTATTGTGCCGTTTTTCTTCAAGAAATACAAAAAAAATGAACCCTGAAACATTAAGTTTCACCGTGTACGTACAATGTTGATCCACACACACTACACGCACACAAGCACACACGCGCGCGCACACGCACACATACACACATACACATACACACATGCACGCACGCACGTACGCATTCACGCACATACGCATACACACACACACACACACACACACACATCCATACAGACATTTTCTAATAATAGTGTATTTTGATTCCTAATGTCTCAAAACATGTTTCTAACATGTTTTTAGCAAAACTTTCTTTTTACCATCACAAAGATTCCTCTATGAGGAAGCAAAAGGAATCATAAATAATTGCGAATTAACTTTTATTTAATTAATACTACCCCAATAAGCACACTGTTAAAGAAAAAGAATTTTTTATGAATTCTTGAATGTCTGCATATATGAATACTTAAAGTGAAAAAAATATATTAATAAAGTATTCTTTGTAACATTAAATTCACGAAGGATCGTTGTCTGTTTTAATAAAAAGAATTTCAGAAGTATTCTTTAAATAGTCATAAAGAGTTAAAAGAGTTATCTTTTAAATAATTTTTGTTTAATCATAATAAACATGATAAATTCACGAATGTAATCTCTAAAGAATAATTACTAGAAGAATAGTACTAAACAAGTAATAATAAAATATTCTTTATACATACTTTATAACAATTAAAAATCATTTTTTACCTGAATCGTAAGAAAGAAGTCATTAATGTAAATATTTATTTATTCAATTTGATTACTTACTATAAATATATTTGTGTGACACAGTTTAACACAGTACGATATATAATTATATTTACATAGATACAATTAGGACTAATATTAGGGTTACCTACAATATTTTCACTTGAAAATGTAACAAACAAAATGGCTCAGCGCGGTAAAGTGAAGTACTGATACTCTGGAGGTCGAGAGTTCGAATCCTAGTATATTTTTTTTTAATAATATTTACCTGCATAAGTGCAGTGTTCAAGAGCGCATTATGTGCCTAAATAAGAAGCTGACCTATTTTAAAATATATACTGATCTATGACAAAACGTGCCGTTCTATGCATAAAATGATTAATAAAAAGAATTCTTTAAGAACGCTTTAAAAATTAAGTAGATTGAACATTCGTGACTCATAAAAGTAATCTCAAAGAATTCTTTTCAGACGCTTTTCTGAAAGAAGAATTCATAAAGAAATCCTTAAGCATTACCAAAAATTTATTTTTGCTTTTTGGGACTATTTTACTTTAAAGTTATTTTTCACAATTTTTTATTTTTATAACTTCCAGTTGTGTTTTGCGCACCAGATATTCTTTTCATATTTTAAATTTATGGTAATGTTTTTTTTTAAATACATTTTTTTATAAATCTATTATGTTGAGACATATTGATAAAAGTTTTAAAATTACAATTTTTGGCTCGGCAATAATTATAATATAATATAATATTTTTGTAGAAATAACAAATTAAAAACCAAATTTAGCTATAGAATTTTTTTAGAAGCAAAATAAATAATATTGCAACATCGATTTTGTAGTTTTTACTAAAAGAATACATAAATTCATGCTGATCAAAAGTCACCGATGCATACTGCGCAAAACGATAATCAAAATAATGTCTATTTTTTAAGATTTTCTGGCTGTACTGATATTTTAAGGGCGATTTAGGGGGGTTTTAACAAGTGCAAATATGTTCTTTTTACGTATTATTATTATGTACAAAAAAAGAAAAAATATTTTTATCAATGCTTAATAAATTTTGGGGTTTTCTGTAGTTTCTTTCCTTAAGCAACAACTTAAGTATTAAGTATTAATAGCTTTTGAGCAAACGTAACTGTTTAAGTAATTACTTAAGTAATAACTTAAGATATAACTTATTTTTCTATACATGCTTAAGTAAGTTCTTAAGTAACAACTTAAGTAATAACAAAAGAAATAACATAAGAATTAACTAAAAAATTTCAAGGAATTACTTAAGTTATTACTCAAGCAATCACTTAAGATGTTTCTTAACGCCAGGGTTCTTCTGCAATGATTGTTCGTCATTATGCGTTGCACAAAGCAGCAAAGATACAACAGTAATTAGAAAAGTCTGATGTAAGAATGTGCATTGTTACATCAATATTACAAAGAAAAATGGACGAAGTTGTGGATTTACTGATGGTAAGTGTTAATATACTTATAATCTAATTCCAAAAGTTAATGAAGTTATTTTGACAATAGATATTATAAAAATATAAACAAGGAATTTCATAAATAACCTCGCTTTTATTATATTATTATTTTTTTACAAAATACATTACACGACGTAGGAGCTTTTGTACAATATTTAATTAGGAGAGACTCGGGTATAATGGGCCACTAGTCATAATTTTTACCTAGAGAGATAAATGTTTTGTTTTGCGTGGCAATATACTTGCAGCGGTAAGTAGTGTGTGTTAGTGTTCTCTCTATGGACTCTTTGAGTATCAATGGATGTAAAGTACCTTAGATCTAATATTCAGATTTATTAAGCATACATTTAATTGAATAGGATTTGCTTGATATACCCCAATACTTTTGAAATTTCGATTTTCGGAGCAAAGTTATAGTGCACTTCATTATTGGAATTAAACATTTAATATTTACATAAACATAGGTTTACATTCTTTAATTGGACTAGAAACAGTGATGCGCGCTGCAGCGCGCTCTTATAATTATTATATTTTTACGTATGTTTTTTTTATTTAATTGTAGTGACTACAATATAGGAACTTACAATTCATTTTCACCTATAATTTAATTTTTGATTTGTTTATGTTTTGAAGAATGATTTTCGATATATTTCTTTAGCATATGCTATAAAATGATTGATTTTATATGAATATTATTTGATGTTTGATTTTTTATTTAAAATGTTTTTAAACATTTCGTACTATTGCCATTTTATTTATTATTTATCATAGTTTTTTTCGTTTGGCTTTATTTCAAAATAAAACGGTATAAAGAAATTTCTTAATATTGAATTAATTTATTTGTGAATGATCCTTGTAAGTGTATTAATTAATTGATTAACACTTTTGCTGATATAGGAACAACCAGTGATTATTACGATGCTTATACATATATTTTAGAGATATAAATATTATTTATTAAATAAGTACTTTAACAAAAAAGATAACTACATATTTTTCCTGGGTGATTTTTTTAACTAATATCCCAATAGAAATGTAAAATATATTTGTAGAGCTTTTATAATATACATTTGTAAAATTTTCGTTAGCAATATAAAAATGTTTGTTAAAAAATACCATATTTCCATCTACAGCAAAAGTGTTAATTAAAACCACTAAATACATTTCATGCTGGTAGTATGTATTGTCAGATTATTGTGATATATCATATCCGAAACTTCAAACTTGTGTGACTGTTACGCAGATTGATTACTATACCAGTAGATGAAGTCTAGTTTAGCCACCTGACAATCGATAACATGTTATGCGCGCATTATTGTAATATTTAGAGTTGCAAGATTTAAACTCGTATTTCTTTTTAGAAAATTGCTCAATGCTAAAGTATAAAGTTTCAAAACTCTTGTTAATTGATTAATATAACAACTTTTTGAAAAATGTGTCTTAAAAATTAAAATTCGTATTTTTTCACAAAAATGAGTTTAAGGGGACACACAGTTGTAAATAGTATTTTTTAAAAAGTTTTTAACAAACCTATTTTTACCATTTTCAAGCTATCTCTATGAGAAATTAAATCTGTACAACTATTTATCCAAATTTAGATAGTTCTTTACATTCCTTTGCATCAGGTACTCCAGCAAATACGTTTAAAATCGATCATATTGCATCTACGTTTTGGAAGACTCATATACCGAGTATATTTAAAACTCTAAAGAAGTATTTGATTTGTAAAGATTGTCAATAATAATCTTGATCAAGTGAGGGTTAATAAAACCAGTAATTGAAGGGCTGGATGCAATAAGAGGACTAGCACTTTTTGATGATATTTATCTCAAATAATAATGTTTAAATAAAGAAAAAAATATACAGTGTTGTTAAACTAACTCTATTCTTCAACAAAATATTTTTTGTTTCTTTATCTGATCATTATTATTTGAGATAAAAATCATCAAAAAAAGTTCTAGTGCTAGTCCCTTTATTGCATCCGGCCCTTCAATTACTAATTATTGTATAATATAAGAGTATTTAGGCATTTTAAATTCAACAGTACTTGGATTAAAATTTTGGTGAAAGCCATTTCTATTTCAGAAAAAAGTATTCAAAATTGACTGGACATTCAGGAAAATGACCCGTTGTCGGATTGCTTTTTGAAGTACCCAGTGCACGCGACATTGAATTTGATGTACGAGTACTTTTTTCACAGTTATCTCTATTATATTTCTGAAAAAAGCAATCGAGACCGTACTACTCGTCTCGTATGTATATGGATAAAACTTTTTCAATATTGTACCGTAAAATATTTTTCATTTTGTGGTGTGGTAACAGGAAGTATTAACTTTCATGCTTGTCTAAGTTATCAAGTAGTCCGCTTAGATATCTGAAATATTCACAGTAGTCTGAAATCTATTAAAAATGACTTAAAAAATAATTGAATATTGATATTATGAAAAGATTGTTAACGATTTAAATATAATGGGTATGCGAATCTCGCTATTTAAAGTAAAATTATTATTGAAAATGAAAAATTTGTCAGAACATCAATGGTAGTGCGGTATTGCGCCGAGGGCTAAGGCATTTACACAGAAAAAGGAACAGCAACATTCACTGGAGTAAACAGAATACAAGTATGGGCTAAGATATGCATATATATGAAGAATCAAAAAAGACTCACGGGATATTATAAGCTGCTTGTTCCTTTTGCCTATTCCTGTTCGTCATATATAGAGACATAGCACTCCATACTTGTCTTGTATTTGTTCCTGTATCGGTTCCTCTTTCTTTTTCTGTGCAAAGGCCCCAAAGTATGCCAGCAGTAATCACACCAGGCCTATATGTTATATATATATATATATATATATATACCTATACGTTAAAATATTCGATTTCAATATATACAAAAATTTTAATACGAGTTAATTCTATTAAATTATTTAGTATTTTACTTGGTATGCGCGTAATAAAACAAGTTACTATTATATTTCTTTGAAAAAATAGTCGTGCGAAAATTCATTAACTCGTTCAGAAGATATCGCCTTATGATTTTTCTTTCCTCCCTTGAAATTGACAGTTCGTCTTTTTTCGAATTTCAATATTTCAAGATTGCAAGTTTCAAGACGTCAATAAAATTTTTTGTTTATAACAAGTCACCAATCAGAACTTGTCTGTGAAATTTCACGTAATGTGCAAACAAATTCTGTCGGCTTCACATTTCTGTCTGTTTTTCATACTATTTTTAATTGTTATTGTGATAGTTTCAAAATCTGAAAAACTACGAAGTGTTACCGCGATCGGCAGTGTACGCATGATCTGTGTGCATAAACTCGCGAAATTAGCATCCCAGCTATAATTTCGGCGTTAATAATGTCCTCAGGAGGTTAAAAGAAATTGGTACGCGGTAATGCTTTTAGAATATTATAAATCTCTCCAGTTTGCAATTATTCGCCTCATTATATACATGTATACATTCCATCAAATTTACAATAGCATACATTCATTAGCCATTTAAATTAGATATTTTTGTTAAACATTTACTACTTTACTGTTCTTACTTATTTAATTTATATTGAAAAATAATTTGATAAAAATCATAAAGAATTCATTTGATTAACACGAAAAGTACCTGAAGCACATTATGAAGCTATGTTGATAAGAAGTATATTGCATCAATGCTCCTTACAAAGGCTAGCACTTTTCAGATTTATTTATTTCTCACACACGTTTCAGAATGTTCCCCGCATGACTACACTAAGCAGTTTGTGCTTGTTCGTAGCATTTATTAAATACTATATTAATTAGTTCTTTCAGGGGATTTATAAAACTAGAACTTTTTAGATTCTTTGATAGAGACTAAAACTTTTCTAGGACATCAGAAAAAGTAATAGTGTTTGTCAGAGAATTTTAAAAAGGCCAGATTCTGTAGGTGGCTTCTGAAATAAGTAGCATTTTTTGAGAAATCTGAAATGAGCCATAGTCTTCCTGAGAAGCGTCGATATGTTGTTACTAAAAGAGGTGTTACGGCACAAAGCCGTTGTCACGCGAGGAGGAATAAATAATTCAATCACAGTTTAAACTTTCAAAATTATATTTATTTAAATGTCTAACCGAAATATTCCTGTGACACATTTACGCCAAAAGTCGATGCTTTTCCTACTAGTCACACGATGTGAACCGTGCGAGAGTCAAAACTACACTGCCTTGTTGTTGAGAGCGCCAACGCTGGCCCTTTTTTACGACTTTCTTTCGGGAAAATGCACTTGAGACAAAAACACATGCTCAACCTTTACGCGTAGTCGATTCCTTTTGGTTCTCTGTCTTTCATAATGCTGTAGCTATTGCTTTTCAGCAGTTTTATATTACATATTCATTTATTATCAATTTAACATTATTATATTCGCCGTCAATTTTACTTTACAATAATTATCATTACTTCTGTTCGTAACAAGAGGTATAATAAACTATTTAATTAAGTTAGAATTTTTTTAAATTTAAAAGTTATTACCTTTAACAGTATGTTTTTAACTGTTTATTATAAACCTAAATCCTCGAAATAATTGTCTACCCTAAAATACAAAAAGATATTCAATAAAATATTCAATAAGATTTTGCGCGATTTCTTTATTACATATTTTGGTATATTTTTATTTTCAATTAATCAAAAATTAAACTTTCGGTGAAATCAACCAAAATGCGTGCGTATGTGCGTGCGTGCGTGTGTGTGCGTGCGTGCGTGCCTGAGTATATGCGTGGGTGTGTGTTTTACTAACTATGTACCTAAACTAGATTGAATTTCCAAATTGTTCGAAATTATTATTAAAAATTAGTATTAGATAAATTAATAGTACAGTAAACAGAAATTTTAATATTAATAATAACTGCATAGTATAATATTAAATCAATTTAATTATTGTTCGGAAAATAATGAAATATCTTTTTGTTTAAAGAGAATATACGTTTTTCAAATCTGTACACATTAACAGTTCATTTTTTACTTCAAGAATAAATTAATGACTGCATGTACATAACGTAACTCGTGGCTGCTACATCTACATTCCTTATATATGGATCCGGGCGTGGCTGGTTTGTACAGGCGGTCGGGCGGGTGAAGTCAAGCATTTCGAAACTCACGAGGAGATCGGCCAATATATGTAAACACGCCCGAATGGAAGCTTTGCAATTGCTACACCGGCCTGTAGGAGGATATGTGAAGTGCAAGGGATGAGCCTTTGCTAGCTGTTGCACATTCACGCGTACCCGCGATTGCTACTTTTGCGTCCGCTCAAAGGACTCGAAATCACGTGGCAGCAATTAGTCAACTTATGCTAAGATACATTAATTCGATCCGTTGCTTGTCTCCCGTTTCTGATAAAACATGTAATGCATAAATCTGATATATCAAAAAAATAGTATGTTTTAATTATTTTTATTATTAAAGGTTCAATTCCATTATCATTGCTTTAAATGTAATTTTATTTGATAAATTTCTGACAAAGGTTTTTTCTTAATTATGAATATTTAAGTTTTAGTTGAATGCGAAAGTTTTTCTTAAGGAAATAATAATCGCGAACAGGATATAAGAATTATTTCTTAAGATGAAATGGAATTGCGTATTCATTTTAAAAGATGAATGGCATTACTTTATCTTTGATAACGAAGTCTTTTCTCTGTAAAACAAAAAGCATAACTTCTATTTTGATTAATTAAAAGAAAATTTTTATTATTAATTGAATACTTCATTTTTGCAGTACACCATAATGCAACGCTAATCTAGGTTATAACTTTAAAGCTCTATTATTTTCATTGAAATAATAGTTACACATTTAAAATAAACATCATTTTCCATAACTGTAGCGCTTATAAGTGGTTCTATAAGCTAAGCTTTCATAATTAACATTATTTTATTATTCTTTTATAATAACAGCAATGAAAGTTCACTTATAACAAGAAATATTGCAAAAAACTCTTTACAAAATTCATAAACAAGCGTACATTACCCAAGTACTCATCTTGAAAAATAACATCGCTTTCTGCTGTTAAATTTCATTCTCGACCGACATTAATTTTTTCCTCCAGCGGTGAATTTCATCAAGTATTTATAAATTACTCGACCAGCAATTTCCCGAGAAAAGCTTTTTACACACCACCACCCATATCGCAGAATATGTTCAGCGCCAAAGTGCAACGTACTTTGCTTGTGAGTTTTATTAATACAAGAGAAAGAATTAAAGATAGAGTAAACACATATGCGGATTCATTGCAAAAACGCAAGAGAGTTATTTGAAAATAAAATTAGATAAAAATAGTTTTGTATATAAAGAAATAATTTATTGTGGTTGTGTAGATATATTATTTTATCATTTTCTTTCGTTAACTTTGTAGAGAAATGTTTAAGGGAAAAAATAGCCCCGAAACATTAAAATTGGTTAAGAAATAAAAGAAAATTGGGGTTTAACTAAATATTTTTTAAATTGACAATATTTTTTTTTCATGTAGTTGTGGACTACTAACAAGTACATTTCATTAGTTTTGTAATTGGATCTGTATAAAATCAGGTATAATTTTTTGTTTTATGCCTATTTCTAGCGAAAAACCCTTCTTAAAAATTGAATCCATTTACTCAACTCTAGTTAATTTTAATGTAGAGAAAATGAAAAAATAAAAAGTGAAAAATGCTATTTTTTTTAGTTTATTCGTGGAAGCAAAAAAGCATAAATTTAAAAGATTTTAAAGATTTAATTATTATTTTTCTAGGAATGTATGAATAAATGAATGAAAAGCAATTATATTGAATTCTTTGAATGTACATATCAAAAGACATCATAAGAGAACGTCAATACCTAGTGATACGTTTAAATTTTTTTATTAACTTCACGCGCACATGTATACAGTGCAATCATAAACTAGTTTTGTATTCAATAATGCTAGCCAAATTTCCGTGTATATACATACAGGCAGAACGGGGCACTGAAACGGCGAAATGAAATTTTAATTGAAACTCTAATTCCGTGGAAGGAAGAGCTAACGAAAAAGAAAATTGAAAAGCACGCGCACACCCCCACACAGGCAGAACCGAGGCGCAGGTCAATAAAAACTTTTTGAATTATTTCGAATTGCGGCGTCCATTCATTCGCTCTCGATCGTGCGAAACAATGAGCAATTTCGTTCCTCCATTATCCTTTCGACTCGTGGGGGCCGAAGTACGACTCTACACGACTCTACGACTCCGCGACTCCGCGACGACGATGAATGGACAGAGGCGCACGAAGCGATTCGAGCGGCGCGCGCGCCCATCGCACTTTAAGTGGTCCCGGTGATTTGTAGGTCATAATTATGGAACTCCATGAAAATAATGAGAAGGCCGCGAAGTAATAATTGTTGCTTCGGCGGAGGAGTGTTTCGCCGAGTGCCACCGCCGGCTATAGCTTGGCTCGGCGCTGCTTCTCCAGTTCCGCGAAACTTTCTCGAAAGATACGGATCCAATTTACATGGAGTGCCAGAGCGCGAGCTAGACAGAGGGAGGCGAGAGAGCAAGAGCGAGAAAAAAAGGAAAGCGAGACCGACAGAGAGAGAGAGAGAGAGTGAGGGGGGAGATAGGGAGGGCTAGAAAGTTTCGCCAACTCAATTCAGATGTACCAATTAAAAGGAGGCAATGGCAATTTAATGAGATGCCCACTTAAGCGTTTGTAAAGCAAAGTTGAAGGCTTCTCCCGAAGCAAAAACCTCCCGCAGCGCCGCGCATCGCATCGTCAAACGTACTTCCCTGTCTATCTCCTATTTTATTTCCGTTACTTTCCACTCGGCGCTGGTGCTTTATTTTTTCCTTATTTCTTTTCGTTAGTCTCGTTGTCCGTGGTTGAGATCAGACGACGCGACGCTCTCTTCTCCCTCGTGCATCGTGCATTGCGACGCGCGTTCGGCAAAGAGCACACAATCGACGACCTTTCATTCGCTCGCGCTGCTCGGCGCCGCTGAACTTTAATACTTTTTCGATTAACTAATTATTATGCGTACTTCTTTTTTTTTTTTTTCATGCCGCGCGTGCACAGGATCCGACGCGGATAAGTCGCAAAGCGCTGAAGCGGAAACGGGGCGCGCGAGACCGGCTTTGAAGTTGCTTTTGCGCCGCTGCAGCGTCGACGAGTAGAAACGCGCGGCAGCGAGGATGTTTATTTTTTATCGGGCAAATTTATTCGAACCCGCGTTACAGCAACATTCGCCGGGGAAGCTGCTATTCTCGATATTGAAAAACGGATTAACTCACTGTTAACGAATGCTTTCGCTTAAGAAGATTAAGAGATAAATTATCAGTCGAAAGTTTTCCATTGGTAATGAAATTCAGCATAGCTTTGTAAGAAAGATGCCTCATTTAACAAATATTTGCTTAAAATTAATTGACTTTCATTTGTACAAATGGAAACAAATTTAATTAATCATTCATTGTCGATTTCAAGGGAAAATGTAGAAAATGATTTTATTGTTATGCAGCATATTAATATTTCATGCAGTCTGTTCACTAAATCTATTTGACAAAATCTTCTTTATAAAAAATAGTATATTACGCACGTAGGAAGGAAAAGAGTTTTTTTCCCCCAGGTGTGTATGCTATTTTTCGGCCCACTGTGACGAAACATATTTTTATTCCAAAATAAATTTATTAGCAAAAAATTTACGGGCTTTACATTGTAAGATAGTGCCGATAGTGATACAGATTGTTTCAGTTTTTACACGAACTATGACTCCAAGTATATATTACATACAAAAAAACCGTTGACAATTCATTGGCATTTAGCTTTCTTAAACCTTATTAATTGTTCCAATATTTAATTAATTGTTCTATTTAATTCTGTGGTGAAAAATCAAAATGCCAAGTCTACATTTAATATGTCGAGATATATAGATTTAAATTTCTAAATTTCCATTTAAATTTATTTTTGTATTATTTCTGTAGGTTTTATGTACTAATTTTTCTAGTCAGTATTTTATTTGATATAACTTTGTTTCTCATAAACATATTTCTCGAAGTATTTATACATGTTTGATTTCTTATATCTCCTATTTCCGGTTTCTCCACTAATCTGGCACGCTGCGAAGTTTATCTAATAAATATGGCATTGACAATTCCCTGTTGGAAGTAATACATTAGTTCTTTACGTATGTTCTTTCGTAAGATCTTATGTAAGTTCTTAAGTTATTTACGTACGAATTTCAGCGAAGAACATGCGTACAAATTTTGTTCGAGTTTATGAACAACGAATTCATTTATTCACTTATTAAAACAAATTCATTTCTTTTTGATTTAAAATCATACTAAAATGAAGTAAAAATAACTTTGATTCGCCAACAATTCCTCCGTTATACCCAAGAAATAAGCAATCAAACATAAAAAGAAATACCTCAAATATTTCGAAAAATAAAAGTCTGATCTGGGAAAAGAACTTACAAGGACAGTGTCATACCTTTAGAAAACGAATTTTTATGAGGCTTTGGGAGATGTTTTCTGGTATCTGGAAATGAAGCCTAGGTCCTGTAGTATGTGCCAATGGACCCTTATATTCGAGATACGAGCTATTTTATTTAGAATATACGTTATTTTAGTGAAAAAGGGTACGTCTTCTTGTATTAATAACTATGCATGTATTAGCAGTAGAGAACATAGCCTGAATGATAATAGAAGTAGGCAAAAAGAGCTTTATTTGATGCTTTGTATTATTTAAAAATATTGATCTGGTATAATGTTATTAACAACTAAAAATGACGAAAGAAAATGCATAAAAATCAACGGATTTTAAACGGTTAAATTCTCTCAAATTTTCATGTATTCTCCGTCCTCATTTTTAATTATTAATAACTTCACACCAGATTAATAATTTTAAATGAAACAAAGTTTAAAATAAAGCTCTTTTCGTCAAGTTATTAATACAAGAAGAGGTACCACTTTACACTAAAATAATGCATAATCTAAGTAAAATAGCTCATATCTCGAATATAAGGGCCCATTGGCACAAACTGTAGGTCCTAGACTTCATTATTACGTACCAGAGAAATTCTCCCAAAGCCTCACCAAAAATCGTCTCCCAAAGGTATGACACTCTCCTTGTTAGTCAAGAGATAGTAGAAAGCTAAGTTTCCAAAATGGAAAGGTAGAAATCAAGCCGGTATTTCACGTGTCCCTAAGAAAGTAATACAATTTTGAGTCTTATATTTATATAATTTTCAAAAACTGGCTGGGTAGTTTTTACTATTTAAGCAGTTAATAGAATACCAAAGCTGAATGTATTTTTTTAGATTTTTTAAAATTGAAATATAATTATTATAATATAGATTATTAAAGGTTCTTTGAGTGACGTTACTTTGGTACAGGATCAAAGGATGCCTCAGTAACGACAAGACGTGTCGCCACAACAACTTCAGACGGTACTATCTTTGTCAATTTGCAAATCATTATGAAAATTTTCAAACTTTACAAAGAAAGTGTACCATTATATATCAGAATATGCTGTTATCTAATAATAAGTAGCAGATCCATTTCTAAGAATATTATAAGTACATAAGATTTCATAGTTTCAAATCATTATATGATTTCACTCTCATTTAGTATCGTTTCATAAAGCGAGAGTTGTGATTTAAGGGCTTACAACCCCTTGGTTTAAACATAGTACAGTATAATAATATATACATTAAAACGTACTTTCTCCCATCATTTTAATTGACTTTAACCATTTGTTAGTTAACTTTGAGTCTAAAAGGAGCTAAAAGGAGAAATCGCTGATTTAGGAACATGAGGTAATGAGCTCGTTTCTGTCTGCTGGCTGGACTCGTTAGTAAGACATTGCACATTAAGAACAGACTCTTCCTTAGATGCTAAGGAGTAAGAATAGTATGCAAGATTTTAGTGAGCCAATTCAATCAAGCTTATGTATATGTATGTAGGTATACACAAAACAAACAAATTCGTATAGGAATTGGAAAGTGGTAATGAACGCTCAGACAATGTAGAGAAAGGGGCGAGCGCCAAAGGATCCCCCTCATTAAGATAGTCAAAATGATCCTCGTCCTGAATAAAAAAACTAGCTATGCACACATGTTTATACACGAAAAAATGAATTTTTGGTAATTTTTCCAACCTCCCTCCCACTCTTAAATCGCGAAAACCCACTATTATCACATTATTTTTCTTTTGACGTCACCATCACGGTGAAATTTTTCACAAAAAATCAAGTACATACCTGATGTAGTTGTATAACTACACAAGTTTTTTGAGCACTCAAGAGGTCCAAATTCTAATCTAAAAAATCGCTAAATATTTAAAATTCTTATAACTCCGAGCCATCGAGACCTGCAGGGCTAATTCTTGCTGGAAATCATGTATTTTAATATTTTATAATTTTAAAAAAAAATTCAGTTTTTTGAATGGTGGTTTTTCGCAGTTTTAATGAATAAATTAATTAAGAAATGAGGTTTATTCGTTGAAATTCATTGATAATGATAACTTTTGATAAACAGTGAATAAATTGTTCATTTTGAAGACCAGTCGTATGACTGGAAATAGCTTGAAGGTCGAATATCGCTAAAAATAATCATTAAAAATCGCGGTATTTCGCCGTTTCAAAGAATAAATTAATTAAAAAAATAGGTTTTTTCGTAATAAAAACTACTAAGTACTTCAAAGTTCATTGATAATGATATCTTTTGATAAAAAGCGAATAAATTGTTTATTTTGGAGATCAGTCGCATCTCTGGGAACTGTTTAAAGACCGAAAATCGCTAAAAAATCATTAAAAATACGGGTTTTCGCAATTTTAAGGGGGACCCACCATTCAAAAAAATCTGAAAAAAAAATTTAAATTATAAAACATTAAAATAAATTATTTCCAATAAGAATTAGACCTGCAGGTCTCGACGGCTCGAAGTTATAAGGATTTTAAATATTTAATGATTGTTTTAGGTTAGAATTCGAACATCCTGAGTGCTGAAAATTTTTATATAGATATATAACTACATACGGTATGTATTTGATTTTTGTGAAATTTTTCATCGTGAAGGTGTCAATAAAAAAATAATAATGTGATAATAGTGGTTTTTCGCGATTAAAGGAGGGGAGGGGGGTTGGAAAAATTACCAAAACTTTTTTTTTTCATGTATAAACATGTGTGCATAGTTAGTTTTCTTTATTCAAGACGAGGATAATTTTGACAATCTTAACGAGGGGTACCCGTTTGGTCAATAAAGGGTGCAACCGTGACATGACTCCAACCAATCAAAGCGCTGAGATCGCTACTTCCGATTGACTACAGTCCAATCTCCCCGTGCTGCCCTGTGGTACAAGTTTGCTAGGTCCCCATCATTATAACAAAGAATATAGATGTATTTATAGAAGTGCAGAGGCAGAGTTTTAAGACAGTCCTGCGCATAAATGGCATAAATATATATTTTTTATATTTTTTTCATAAAATAAAATTTTTTTTGACTGTTTGGTAACTGAGATATTTGGGCGATTCTACAGATTCTATTAATTTTGTTTTGCTGTCATTTTATTAAATTTTGACTAATTTTTATAAGTCTAAAATAGAAGTTGCGCTCTTCAAAATATTATAATGGCAACGTTATGAACAAAAAACGTGAGTACGTAACTCGTTTTGAAGCATAACGTTTTTTAGGAGCACACTTTCAACTTTAATGATAAAGTTATGGAACAATTATTACACAGAATTTAATGCTAAAAGTAAAAATAAAATGAATTGTTTATATTCAAATATAATTTATTGTTACTAATTTAAGGCATGGAAAATTGTTAATATTTTATAATTTGCTAATTTAGGGTAAAATTAGTATATAACCGTTTTCATTTTTTTCATGTTTGACTCATTAAGCTGTGACAAAAGAGACGAGCAGTAAAGATTTTAGTGAAAAATACAAGAAAAGACAGTGGAGTTATTTTACTCTTTTATTTTTAAAGTTTCTAAGCGGCAAGGCAAATTAATATATTACTTATTTATATAAAATAAGCTAGCAACAAAAGCTAGCAAAAATAATTAATTTTTTTTTTTTAATACAAAAATTGAAGGTTCTGTAATATTGCCCATATGCTTGTTATCCTTGAAAATCTTTGAGAACTTTTTTCTTCATAAAATTTGTATTTGAACCATTGTATGCAGGGACATGTTGAATAGCATCGATGCGCAAATATATTTCTTCTTATAATAAAATGATAAGTAGCCGGACGATAAAATAAACAATGCCATTGGACAGCTAATGAGACTTACTAGCAATTAGGACAGTATCGACTTAGCCTGGCGCCTTAATTTAATATTACAGTAGAGATATGTACTTAAAATTATGGTGCGTATCCTCTTTAGCGTTCGAAACAAAAAATCTACGGTTGTTTTATCCCTTTTCACTTACGTGAGGTAATGTGTTGAACAGCTTCTAGTGACATCATAAATAGATAAGTCACAAACCATTTAGCAGCTCAATTGCATTATAGCTCGGGATTTCAAAAGTAGACCATATTGTTTGTACAGGACATATTGGATAGTCATCTTATATATATTACTGTGTTATATTTCCTCAATAATTTTATTTGAAAAGAAAAAAAAATCAAAATTCAAACTACAATCTAGCCTTGATGTGATAATTGATACATTTGCATAACTACGCTGTAAATTATAGTTTTATTTTATAGGAACAAATTTATCTAGCTTTCGGATATATATATTTTTCATATGATGGCATTTATTGCGCTCTCAAATTGTAATGTTATGAAGTGTGAACTGTGAAATTGTCATGTCAATAATCCATTATGGAACTGTTCATATTGTAACTGCGTACTTACAATACTTAATTTAAAAGCGTTTCATGCCATTTATCAAACAGTTAATTGATTTCCAATGTCTTTTTCACCCCAAAACCTGCAGCACTACACTTTGTTCAATATTTATAAACAAATTAATAAAATTAATTTTTATTTACGAATTCTAAATACACTGTAAATTTTTATCTCTTGTTTTGATTTTTGGCAACAGTTTTAATTCTAGTTTAAAAAATAATAAGTATTTTGTTATTATCCAGATAAAATCTGAATTTATTAACTACTTCGCAGCTGAAAACTGGTTCACCAAGCGCATGAAATTCGAATCAAGGGTTTTTCTCTCCTCCTCCAAAGCCGCGCTATTCACCCAGAACCGTGACATCCTTATTTTGCTTGTAAAAGTTCGTTAATTCACGATCCGTCATGTAAAACATAATTTATCGCGCATCCTCGCGTTCTTACGGCGCAGCGCGGTTACGCGGCGACCTTATGTTTATGAAAAGCATCATAAATCACGGCGACGATTTTTCGTTAGTGTGCGTACCACTCGCGACGGCGCTGCGCACGCGCGCTCCCCGGCCATAAGGCGACTCTCCGAGAGCCGCAATGATAGAGGAGCATGAATTTTAATGAACCCCGCGCGCGGATTGCAATTTTTGTTCACAGCGCTGCGATTTTCCGCCGGGAGCAGAATCGCGGCTTAGAAAAAATTCGCTCAGCGCGAGCTTTTCGAGCGATAGTGTCTATATATACGTATATATATAAATGTGGGTCTCGCGTAAACCCACGCGAGTTCGGAAACTGGCTATAACAACGCCGGTGGCGAGCCGAAAGACTCCGGTTTTGTATTAATGTTTCACGAAGCTCGACGTACGTATAGTCAGTTCAGCGGATTCGGGAAATATGTGTCTTGAATAAGTTGGTAAGCGCTCGCCCATTTCTCGGTACTGCTCGCTCGCGCGTTACTGAATCGGTCAAGCGATTTTAGCGAGGCTATCAATCAGTTTTTCTTCTTACGATAGACACTTGGATTCTGAATTTAATTGAGTGCTCTTTTTCTTTAGAGCAAAGTGTGTCAGCGGTATCTTTAATGCTGTATTTCAATTTTGCAGGGTTTTGACGGATTGGTGTGAATTGATTTACAGTTACTAACAAAATGTACGGATAAAATTTCAAACACATAAAATTAAGATTTACGAACAATTAAAAAACTTTTAAAGCTACTATAAATTTGTTCATATTCACATTTTTACGTTGGTTTTCATTTTATGGTCAAATAATTTTATCGAAATTTTAAATTTAAATAAAGCATATTAAAATGTTTTTGTACACAATATATACAATTTTTATTGCGCAAGTTTGATGGATTATATTTCTAAATATTTCACCACAGAAATAGGTGGTGATTCAATGTATTTGACAAAATAAGATAAATCGTATCAATTGTAATAATTCATTTAACCTTTTTTTATATAAAAAATTATCAATTTATATCTACGATATGAACAATCGATGATGGTGACGAAAAATGTTTGAACATTGAAATATTTTCATACATCTAAAAAATAAGAGCCTATAAGATGAAATGAACTGTAGGGATCATTTCTAGGTACCACAAAATATCTCCTAAAGTATTATTAAAGTCTGTTTCCTGGAGATATAATACTCTCCTTGTGAAAATATTAGATTTTTAAAATACACTGAAAAGATTGAAATGTAAAACAAGCATTCATAAATAAAATGTAATATTTCAGAAATATAATCACATAATATCATTTTACATTACATGTACGTATAATCTACTCTTAACAATAGAACAATACAGTATTAAGAGAATACAATAGAGAATAGAAAGTAGTTACAAGTATTATTTGCCAAAGCAGCTTTAAAGCTTAAATAAGATTAAAGTATCTTTTAGTCCTTTGCTTTTGAATTATATATGGAAACTGTTATTCAGGACATGATTATTTCATTTTTCACGTGTACATTTTCTACGGAAAATTATAGCTTTTAAATAAATTATTGCTTCCTAATAGAGGAAGCTTTGTGGTAGTGAAATTGTATATTGTATACCATGGGAGAAAAGTATATGTGAAATAGTATATTGTATACCATGCGAGTATTGCAACCACACAAGAGCGAAAAAGGTCTTTCCCCGTGATGTACGCCGTATTTTTTGTCGCCTGTGTTCGAAAAACGTGTTTCTTTTATGCCTATAAATCGAAACTAAATTTGGCCGTTTTTCGACACGGTGCCATACGCGCTTGTATATATATATATATATATATTAAATAAAAGTTAATTCGTAATTATTTATGATTCCTTTTGCTTTCTCATAGAGGAATCTTTGTGATAGTAAAATAAAAGTTTTGCTAAAAATATGCTAGAAACATGTTATTAGACATTAGGAATCAAAATACACTGTTTTTATAAAATGTCTGTATGGATTTGTGTGTGCGTGTGTGGGTATATGTGTGAGTGTTTGTGTGTCTGTGTCCGCGTGTGTGTATTTTAAATAACAATATGTATAATTGCATGTTAATATTAGAATATAATAGAATTAATGATTTTGAGCATCAGATGTTACATGCGATAAAAGATTTTGCTCCTATGCATTCAAAGCACGGGACACTGCTTCCACTATAATTCCACGATGGTCATCCTTTTTCGGTACGTTAGTTTTGGAGTGACTGAGCACTCGGCAGCGCACACTGTTTTACCCTTCACTTTCTCCCTGAGTGGGCCTTAGTTGCTCCGGAACTCTTATACCCAAAAAGGATGAGTGGCACGGAACTACGGGATGAGCTTAAGCATTCGTAGTTTACATCATATACTTCCAAAGCATGAATTTTGAAGTATAATAGGAAGCAAGCTCTACCTATATATTGCTTTTAAAGTAAATGAAGTTTCCATACTCTAATAGCTAATTTTTTATTCGTGTGGACCCTGGAAAAAATTGTATAAAATAATTGTGATGTTGCAATCGTAGAAATTGTTTATTAAAAAAAAGATCAGTTTAACATGTCATTGAAGTTTGGAACGTTCTTGGAAGTAAGTACAACATTTGTATTATGCGTGTTTTAGAAGTGCGAGCCCGCTAATTCCGATTCCATTAGACTCTAAATGATTAAAGAATCTATTGTGCGGAGTTTTAGCAAAATTTATCATGTGGATAGTATAAAAATAACCTAAATTAGTTAAATAATTTCGATTACTTCTAAAGTTATGCCGTGATCCCGAAAACTTATTATGAATTACGTCAGCAATATTTTAATTGATATATTAGCCAAGTTTCATCAGTATTTATCATGTGGAAGGTATTTAAAGATTCAAAAAACCCCAAATTTTGGGGGTAGTTAAATATTCGGAAAGATCAAATTGCATAAAAATAAAATTCGGAAAGATATTTTATGGAAAATGGACAATTCTGAAAAGTTTAAATACCTTCCACATGATAAATACTGATAAAACTTGGATAATATATCAATAAATATTGCTGATGTAATTCATAATAAATTTTCGGAATCAGGGCTTAACTTTAGAAGTAATCGAAATTATTTAACTATTTTAGGTTATTTTTATACTATCCACATGATAAATTTTGATAAAACTCCGCACAATAGATTATTTAATCATTTAGAGTCTATTGGCAGGTTTGCACTTCCAAAACACCTATAATACAAATTTCGTACTTAGTTCCAAGAACGTTCCAAACTTCAACAACATAGTTTAACTTCAAAAAATTTTATTTTTCATTCGATTTTAATTTACAAATTCTCATTTTACTTCTTAAACATTTATCTACAGATTTAACGAAGTAAAATGATTAAATAATTTATTTATGGAAAATAAAATCTAAATGTTTATCAGCTATTACATGCTTATATCGCAGCTCCAGAATAAAACTATAGTAACTCAAAATGTTTGCAACTTAATTTGTGCATACAAAATAAATAGCTCGTATAAAAATAAAATCTCCTAACTTGTGTCGTGAAGATGGAACGACGCCCACTGTGTTGCTATGTCGCCAAAAGAGATTACAACGATGGGACAAATGAATTTTTCTGCTACGAAATGTATAGAGTGCAATTGAACAAGAGTTGCTCTTTCATAATAGGCGTCTTAAGTGAAAAGCTTTGGGCAACAAAATCAAAATGAGGGTAAAGAGCTACATAAATTGTTTCAATGTGTATAAACAAAGTATTTCTAGTTTCTATCTTTTTTTATAATATTTTACACTATAATTAAACAAAAAATATTAGAAAAGTCTAGAAATCAATGCAAGGACAAGACTTCTTGTCGAAACCCAGACCTTGTCTTGGTCTTGTCTTTAATCTTTGAAGTAAGATCTTGTCTTGGTCTTATCTCGTGTATATGAATATATTAGTTTTCCATAAACTACCATATATTTTCGAGAAAATGTTTACATGACTACAAATTTTTACAATGACTTTAGATAACGATTCTTTACATTGATACAAATACATTTTTTATCTTTAATTTTTACAATGAACTTAAAAATCGATTTTCGGTAGCGTGTAGATCTCCATATGAACTTGTGAACAGCTAAGAACCAATCGAAAATCGTCAACCGAACAAATCGGTGAGCACTGAGCGTATTGACTCGTGAGTCAACACTTTCGAGTACCTATGGTCGATGGTGGGTTCGTTGGTGCCATAAATGCGTTTACACATGCGCATACACAATATACACGGCAGATGTTCGCAACATATTTGCATTTATCACGGAAGATATAAATGACGTTATGTCTCTGTGAGTGCATGAATGCATTCACACGTAGATACAGGAGATGTGGATCTCTACAATGGCCAAGAACTTGAAGAAGTGAAATTATTAAAATATTTAAGTCTTTTGTGCAATAGAAAGAAATAGTCGCAGAAAAAATAACATGTAAATTAGGAGATAGAGTATGCAAAGAAAATTTTAAAAGAAGGAAAATGTATACTTATTAAGTAAAAAGTATTATGTCATTTGCAGCAGAAATATGGGAATGGGAGGGAAAAGAGAGCTTGAGAAAGTAGTTACATTATATCAGACGTATTGAAATTCGATTTCTGTATGCTTAGATAATGCGGATGCCGGTAATGTGGCCATGCAGGTAATATGGTCACCTACATGAGATCTCCCTATAAGCGATATTCTAGGGCGCCGTAACTCCTACAGTATGTATATATGTATTGTGACAATAGATGTTGAGAGGCGAGGTGAACCCGCTGTTAGCGTCCTATAATTATAAGATAGTGTCGTGTTCACGCGCGAAAGCATCAAAACTCTTAATAGTGCATGCATGTTAAGAAACCACTTTTATCAGCGTCACATGAACGAAAAGAAAATCATACGATGCATAAAATTGTAGCTTTTTTACGTACTTTAAGATGCATGTGCCAGTTTTTGCCGTAGAGTTTTCTTTCGATGCGAAAATTGCAACTTCCGTTGACGTTTATCGGTTGGTAAAGTAGCCATACGAATGCGTTGCAAGGCAAAAGGCAATTGGCCCCGATAAAAACGGCTGTTGCTTCTTCAAAATTCCTAGGCCTAATCCCAAAATATCCACACCAAGGCGTACGCTACGGCATCATGTAGTTAAATAATACATAAAGGAAGTCTTTGCCAGGCTAGTCTTGACTATTTGAAGCACTTGCTATACGACTGTACCATATGAACTGATAGATGGTCACTTTATCAACACTGTTGACAAAGTGGCCAATTTTTAACTACTTAGAACTTCTTCAGTTAAATTTCAGAGAGTATTTTTTTTTCAAAAAACTCATGAGGTATTAGAGTTGAAGGTTCAAATAACATGTCTCAATAGTTTCCGAAGCCTCGCAACCTAATGTATATCTACTGGAAATCGAAGGTTCCTTAAGATGACCACATTACCTGCACCCCCTTAAATAATTTTCAAATCAATGGGAATGAGAATAATGAGGATAAGTGGGGGTAAGGTGTGAGCTAGGTAAATATAAAGAAATCTGTACAACGTCTGCGTAATGTCGATAATATATAAATTCTTGTTTCTTTTCTCGCTATGAGACTCATAACTGATAATTAATTGTGCAGACGCAAGATCGCAATTATGAAATTAAAATAATATACTTCTATCAGTAAACAATAAATACCTGCAAGCAATTTATTCTATATATTATAATTACCCTCCTTAAAAAGAAATTTCCAAATATTGCTTAAAATTTGAGGGTCCAAGGTGGTGCGACCCTTCAATTAGTATAAAAATCCCTCTTGCAGACGTTACATAAAAATTGGAATTTAAAAATTTCATTAAAATCCGCGAAGCCAGAAAGTGGATTCTCCCCTTGTGCGCGTTGTACGTTACTCGGCGCGCACTAATGACGGACAGCGTTTAAAAATCGTTCTAATCCGCGCGGCGTACACGCGCGCAGAGCCAAGAAAAACGTAAATTATTCCAAAGGCGTAACGCATAAAAAAATGTTTACGTTTATGCCCGCGGGAGGGCTACATTCAAAAATAATGGCACAACTGAAATATAGTTCGGTGTATAAAGACGTTATGGATCGTAATAAAGTTGCGAGATGGGCGCGCGAGCGCAAGCTTAAGTACTAATAAATTTCCGCGGTTAAAAGAAAAAAATAGGAAAAACAAATTACGCTCACACGTACGGGGACTGCGGCGATGGCGACGCTCATAATACAGAATTCGCGATGTATGGAATTTATCGGCACGGGGCTGGCTGGCCGGCCGGCCGAGCCGCTCAACAGTCCCTCACGCCACTTTGAGCAAGCTAACGCGCGCGCGCGCGCGCAAAACAAATATAAAAGTCGATATGTTTCCTTTATTGTCGGCAAAGTGCAGGACACGTGTGTTGTTCCTCTGTGTGTGTGTGTGTGTGTGTGTGTGTGTGTGTGTGTGTGTGTGTGTGTGTGTGTGTGTGTGTGTGTGTGTTTATGAATGTGTGTGTAAGTATGTGTATGTGTATGTGTGCATGTGAGTAAGTGTGTGTGTGTGTGTATATATATGTGTGGTGGCGGCGCATCCGAGAAGAGGACCACACGATATTTCAGAATTCCAACGCAGCTATCAAAAACACTTTTTACAACTTTATGCTTCATAAATTCAAAATAATAATTTATTTACGCATGCACTTCCATACCTCCTGATGGCTTTATCCTCAATCACTGTTTTATGGAATTTTTGACGTACGTGTTGTACTCTGTACCTCTCCTACTCTTTCTTTCTTCCTTTCGTTTTCGTTCCCTCTGAGCCCGTTCTCCTCTTTTTTCGGCACGTTTGTGTTTAAATCGATGCTGATCGCTTCAATATGCAATTAAACGCTAGAATAACTCCTTATATAAACTACGTAGTCAATTGATTTTTTAAGGTTATAGCGTAATAAACACGCTATCTGCCTAACGATTATTACAGCCCGTTCAATACCACAGTACCTATAATAAATTTTAGTTAAAAGAATTTTAATAGGTCAATAATTTTAAAGTAGATGTTGTATTATAAGTTAAAATTCATAATCTATAACTATTTATTAATCATACTTAATATTATTTAATTGACATATCAAAATACAGCCATACGTGTTATTTATTCATTTTTTATTAAAGTTTGCTTTTGAAGAGAAAATGTTGTTTCAGTTTATAAAGCATACTTATTTAGTTTTCGAAACAAGAAAAATTAAAAAATTGTTCTTATATCTCAATGTTACTGTGAAGTCATCCTGACAATTTCTTTTTCATGCCCAATAGATCTTTTATTTTCAAAATCATGCGCGGTTTCTCACACAAGGAAAAATACCTATTCTGCAGTATAAGTAAAATTCTGAGAACGTTTCAAATGCAGTTTTATTCTCGCACCATTTACCTACGTCATTATACCATATCGCTTAAGTCGTTCTCCACAAGTATGTACATTCAAGCAAAAAGCATTATTACATTAAATATTATACTCTTATCGGTATAATGCATTATTTTCCGCTTTACAATAAAACATATTATTTATTCTTTTTTAAAGTAGGTAAGTCGTTTTAATATATTTTTGCATGTAACATCTTCTTAAGAACAAGATAAAAAAAGATAATTTGCATCTAAGTGCAGATCTTTTGTTTTCAGATGAAAGTAGTTTGTAAGTATTTTATGATTATAAGACTGCAATATCTTAAATATTTTTTCCGAACATATACTTATCCATTAACAAATTTTATGTAAATCCATAAATTAATGTTCCTTTAAAATCTACTGAGCTATATTATCTTGAGAATAAAATATAGGATACATAAAAGATACAAGAAAATTCTTTGCTAAAAAGTTAGAGAATATTTTGCTAAATTCTTTGATAAATATAAATTCAATCAAAGTCACATACCTAGATAAAATTAAGTGATTAAATTATTAATTTAATAAATGCATTTGCATAAAATGTAATGAAATGATAGTAAGTACAGTGAATTCAGTGAGATAATATAGCTCCTGTGAATTCTCTTTTGAAATGTATAATTTAATTAGCTAGCGAAAATCTAATTATACACGCTCAATTAAGTGCGATGCAGAGATGGAAGTAAATATATTAATTACATAATTATGTAAAGATAGCTTAAGATACCTTATTACGAGCCCTAGTAAAGATATAAAAAAAAAAGATATTAAAATTTCTTTTTCTTTTTAAGAAGATTTTAAGGAAAAAGGATGTGAAGAATCTCCGACCTGCATAGTAAATTCGAATTGATAAATATCACGTAATTTATGACTTTCTGTATATATGCAAAATTTTACTGCCTATAAAATATGTGCGAAATTTAATACGCGATGTAGACAAATTTCTACGGTGTTTTATGATAAAATTTTGTATGCAATGGAACTCATATAGTTTTATCGTTTATACGCTGTATAAGATATAAATCTTAAGATTTTGCATAAAGCGATGATTAAGTGCAAATTCCTTAGAGAAAGAATAAAGATTACATTGACCTCTATGTATTACATCAGAAAATAATAACAACAAAATTAAGTTGCAAAAGGACATTAAAATTAATAAATAGTAAAGATTTTTTTTGCATAATAATCATTTATATAAATATTTAAATCGAAGAATTGAAATAATAATTGTCTCATAAACACTCGCCGATGTATGGTCTATGTATTTGCGTTAAAATTAGCAAATTGTTGTAATACGTCATTATCGACCCTCGGAGTTACAAAGGGTCGGTAGAAGTCGGGCTCTTGCAGGCAATCTCGCAAGTTAATCGGCTTCTACCGCGGTTAGTGCTTGGATGGCTGCGGGGTCACAAAACTGTTAGACCGTCAAATTGTGAAGGAAGGGCCAGCAAGATGTTTAAAAATTAAAAACAGTAACATAAGCCGATTAAAATAGAAAACAACCTTTCTTATTTTTGTTTAGAAAACCTTTACATAAAAAATTAATTTTTTACTCTTAAGTTACAGAGTTAGTACTTCATATTAGAATCTATGTAATTCACCTTATATTAACTTCAAACTTCATTTAATACATTAAATCCTTTTTGTATTTTAATAATATATATTTAAAATTACTGCTTTTCAGTAGAAGAGGGGCGGATTTAGTCAGCCAAAGCATATGATATTATACTCAGCAAAAAAACATTGATAGTTATATTGTAAAGGGACATGTGAGTTCCTAGACCAAATGACACATGTGCAACATAACCTCAAAATAAGGATAGTTCTCTAAGCATGTGCAAATGACACATGACCAAACGTCGCACGCTAACTGGCATATACCCAATTGCACATGCCAAACGACACATGTATGTATTTGGATGACGGTTTGGACCAACTGTAAATTAATATAAGCACACGGCCAACTCAAACTCATTAGTATCAATTTCAAGCTCAGAGCGTACAGAACTCCTGCATAATATATTGTAAATTGCATATAACAGTTCGATATCGCCGAGTCAATATTGTGTTCCGCGCCACATCTGCGATAAACTTATAAATTAATTAAAGTAATAAATAAATTAATTGTTTATTTAAATAATTAAATGAGTGTTTCCGTGTTTAAACCTGACTTCGATATTTCTAATACAGAATAATCGTCGCAGCGGTAGTAACATGACGTACACCCAATGATAATTATAAATAAACTAGTTTTCTTGTTTGTACATAACGAACGTACAGGTGGAGACCGTAATAAAGGGTACAAAAACCTTGCCAAGATAACTACTAACAGCACAATATACACGGATAGTACAGCTAACATTTGTTTCTGCTCACATGGCGACCGTGACAGGACGATACTAAGAGTCAGGTGTCTTATTGTGAATACTACCAATTTATAACAACGAAAAGTGACTCAGTCTAAGTGAACATTTTTAACAAACGCGCTAAAAATAAAAAAGGCAAATAAAGTGAATTAAAAAATTGTTTTCGTGACAGGACGACACTATAAGTCAGGTGTCGTACCCGATTGTTAACATCAAATTTTACTACAAAATGTTACTCAATCTAAATAAAAATTATTAACAAAGTGACCTGAAAAAATTGTTTTTCGTGATAGGACGACACCAAGAGTCAAATGTTGGGCCCTATTCTTAACAACAAATTATAACAACAAAAGCACTCACGTGAAAAATAAAATTTAAGTGCAGTTTTTTTAAATTTTCACAAGCAACTTTATAAAGTGTTTTTTGCAGACTAATAACAATAAAGAGTAACCTTAATTAACAAAAATAACTAAAAAATAAAAGAAAGGTGACGTAAAAAAAATTGCATTGCAAAATGAGGAAATGCAAAAATGTGTAAAAAGCAACTAAAGAATTATTATTCATCTAAATGATCAATGCTGTAACTAACATGAAAAATAAATAGAAAGGAAGTGCCTTATTCAAAATGTTGGATGGTAAAAGACAGGTAATCTTATGATCTTCCAAATGCATGTTCACTGAGTTAATGACATTATTTCCAACATACCAAAAAGTCCAAAAAACTAAAACTCAAAAATCTAAACACCGTTGAAAATCAAAAAGCATCGAAAAAAAAATAATTTTTGACCCCACATCGCGAAAGGAAAACAAAAAGAGAGCCCAGATACATGAATTTCTATCGCGAAACTTATCTTGAGAAACGGGGGTATACTCACACGTATAAAATAGTATATTGTGTACCAAGGGCGTAAAGTGGGCTTTTTTAGACCGAGTGTGGAGTTTGCAGTACGAGTCGAAGGCGAGTGTTTATCGCGAGCCAAAGATGAATACTGCAAGCACACGAGGTCAAAAAAGTCCACTAGCCCTTTTTTGCAATCCTTGGTGTACACCATATTTTTTGTGACACAATGTTCGGATTTTCGTGTTTTTCGCGAGACTAGAGTGACTATTTTTCGACACAGCAACTACGAGTCTATTAGAATAGAACATCTAAATTTTACATGATTTAATTCCGCCTCGCAGTTTTTCTGCTCACTCCGGACTTTTTTCGCCCGCTACGGACTTTCTTTGCCCGCTCCGGATTTTTTTCGCCTGTTAGTTGGAAAAGAGTTACATTAGTCTCACTTTTCAGGTACAAAAAACACTAAAATCGTGTCTGTGTTACAAAAAAATATTTTTAGTACTTGCTAGTGGTATTATACGAAAAATATAAATTTTTTCTTAAAGTGTACACGATTTTCATTTAATTATTGTCTTTCGCAGTTACTCTGAATTACTTTTCAGAAGACAGTTGCAATTCTAAGTAATCGAAAATAATTTTTTTAAGTTTTTTAGTGAACACATATAGAAAATTAAAAATAGTATACGTAATGTGTAATTTCCATTAAATTTATATGTAATGCAAATATTTTAAAGTGAATTTTAACCCTCTAAGTCTCAGTAGATTCTTAAGAACCCATAAATTATTTTTGATTTTCTTAAATTTTCATGTAATAAATTTGGAATTATGCAAAACTATGAATGCATTCTTAAAGCCAGCTTAATTTGCAATCGATCTATATCTTTCACGCTTATTGTAAATGGAATTTTCAAGAATAAATTATGCATTAAACTTCTTTGAGAAAGGATTTTGCTAAAGTAGTTAGCAGCGTCTTTTACTTTGATTACTTCATTTTCATTCTAATTATTAATTTAAATTGTCAAAATCAATCTAACTGTCCTTAACATAATAGAGACATCATCGGTTAATAAATAAACTAATGGCAACAATATATATTTCAACATCTAAAATCAACTTACAAAGTATTTTACTGGCATGAACCAAGCATTCACGAAGATCTCTCGCGAAAAGCGGCAAAGTTTATAAACTGCTTTTTATAGAAAAAAATGCCGAATTCCGCCGCATTAGCAGATATAAACGGTAAAGCATCGAAATTTAATTGGTTCCCATTGTACAGACTCTCGTCCGCACGAAATTCAAAACAAGACAAATTAATAATCCCTCAAACGATATCAAACGCCGCGACGTATATATACACAGGAGCCCCGAGCGCACTTACTCTCACTCAGTCGGTCGCTTCGCCGCAACACAATGGGGCCCTCTCCCCAACTCCACAACTCCCCAACTCCCTCCCCCCGACCCAATAACCCTCAATCACCAAGTCACCGACACTTGCCCCCGGCAAAAGCCACCGCCACTGCGGCTCGTCGTGCGCGCCCCGTCGGCAAATATCCCCCCCCCCTCTCTCTCTCTCTCTCTCTCTTCCTACCCTCTTCCCTTATCCCGTCGTTCCTCCACTTTGAAAATCACGTTTTAAGAAGCTGCCCGGGAAATTGCACTCAGCGAAGCGTGGATCCGCGCGCAAAAACTTTGCGCCCGCGCGTCTCCGCCGTCTTGGGAAGCTCCCGGTCCGCTCTATGTATAAACCCCTCGTCCCAGCCGGAGCGACGCTTCTTGCGAAATACTCTCTTCAATATAAGCGTCCGGGGCTGTTATCTCGTTACTTCGCGTTACCTTCTATACTTCGATGTCGAGACGATTGGTTCTGATATTCGGCTGCCTGTCTTTCTCTAGGTTTATTGTCGAAAAGCGTGTCAGTGTGTGTAATGTTTAATTTTTTTTATAGAACATGATCATCAAGTAATACTATAATTTTTTTAATTTTCCTAGTACCTTCCTTAAAATCTATAACGACACTTTAAAAATTGTTAAATGAGCACTAACTTTACTCTATTGTTGGTGAATTAACATTTAAGTACGTACTTCAAGATTATAAACAGCTAAATTTACATGTACTTATGATGTACATAAGTAGCCTATTCCATATTAATTCGTATAAGTATATATTTCTCAGCTAACCTCGAATAAAGCGTTTTTTTAACCTTCTTCGCAAATTCTGTACTTAAAACTTTAAAAGCGTTCTTCTTAAATAGTGTTCCTAAAATCAGTGTGCGTGATTTCTCATATAGTTATTATCTAGTGTAATTGAAAATTTTAAAGAATATATATAATAATAATAATATAATGCACTTTTCAAAAGTTCAAAAATATTTTGATAATTTTTGACATGTATATATGACGTAAAATTTATCTTTTCTTATCTAAGGCAAATGCAGGTTTGATAGAAATCGTGCTCACCATTTTAGAATATCATTAAAAAGGTTGCTCCTGAGATAGGTCTCCGGTGTCGCAACTTTGAAATAAAATTATTTATAAGAATATGTTTTTTATCTTCAAGATTTAATATATTGCGTTCAGTTGGAGCACTTATAGAAAATTAGTGACTTTTATTATCGATATTTTCTACGTTATTTAACTTAAGGGGTAAAAGTGTTTCTACATCTGCAAAAAATATTATTAGTGTTTACGTGAGCCATAAACTAAAAGTAATATAAAAATGAATTTGGCATTATACATATATAATTAAATAAAATATTTACCCTCTTTATCTTGCACATAACTCAAGTTAGCATTGAGCATGACCCAGTGCATAATTTTTATCCTAAAATAAATTTACCGTAGCTTCTCTTTATAATGGAGGAGCCATATGAGTTTCACCTTCAGTATAGTCTAAAATGAGGGTCTAAAATTGATAAATAGTAAACAACTACTTTTTTTGTATTATATTAAAAAATTGAATCAAATTTTAATAAAACCTTCTTTTTTTGCAATAATGTGGAAAATGTTTAAATACTGCGCTTAAATGTTTGTATATTAGTGGTCACAGCTATTAAGACCATTATTTTGAACAATACTACCGAAGATTAAACTCATATGGTACTAATTTTTTAAATTATTTTTAATCTATGTTACATGTAAACAAAAATAATTGTGCTTTTTTCGTGGGTGCAGACACCTTTTTGCCCCCCTAAGGTGATGAAAACCACCACTAATAATTAAAAGGACCCACTTTTTAATTTGATTTTCAATTTTTTAAGAAATATCTCTCTGGAACATTGTTGTCTCAATTACAAACAACAAAGATTGAAATTTAAATTAAAAAAGTGATTTCCCGTATTTCCCGATAACACGAAGGTTAACATCACTTTAAATAACTAATTCAACAAACTAAATTTAAATTCATTTTTTTAAATTGAAAAAGTTAAATTTTCTGATTTAAAAAAGTGTGAAACTTTTATTTAAAATTTTTTGTTTAAAGAATTAAAAGAATTTCTTTTTAAGTTCTCATCGTCTCATTTACCATACGAAAATTTAGATTGGATTTGCTACTTCAGCTTCAACTGTACCTACAGTTTCTGTAACCAAGAATTGTATTTCAAGCCGCTCTGCTGCAAGAATTTCACTTTACTTTTCAATTACAAAGTTTTATGGACTTGAAAATTTTCGACTTGATACATTTACGCATCGTAATATAAAAGTTAAATCACAATTTTTAATTGATTTTATACAATTTTGTAATTTAAATTAATCTTGGAAAATCTGATAGAAGATTAAATTAAAAGAATCTACTCAAACAAATTAATGATTCTATTAACCGACTTTAAAAAGAAGGAAGTTATCAATTCGACCCGTACGCATCGATTTTGATAATTCTTTTTTTATCTGATTGAGTACTATGCCAGTACCTACCAGTTTCTGACATCAATGTTTCTGTCATTGTTTTGTGAATTTTGATGCATAACTTATTTCCAGATGTACGAATTGCGACGATTCTATTCTTTTTTATTTATTAGAATATGTTCCACTGGTGGTCTTAGACAATTTTTGGGTTGCTAAAAAGTAAAAAATAATACTTTCTGTAATAACGGGATTAAGAAAATAATAAAGGCTTGATCAAATATTTATTGTCGTTATTTAATATAAAGTCGACATTTATTCAAACTACAACTTTTTAGACTTGATGACAAAAATTTCAACAAATTATTATACTACACTATTCTAGCGCCGAGTCCAAAAAGTTGTAGTTTGAATAAATGTTGACTTTATATTAATTAAAGATAATAAACATTTGATCGAGTCTATTATTTTCTCAATCCCGTTATTACAGAAGGTATTATTTTTTACTTTTTAGATTGTTGTATTTTTGAAGTCGGTTCAATTAAAAAAATTTTTTTTAACGAAAACATTATAAAGCGGTGTTATTTGATGTTTTTGTAATTAGCATACTATTTTGTTCAAACAATCAGAATAACAAATATAGTGACAGAGTTGTCGGTGGTGTTTGAAATTGAAATTCAAGTTGCGAATCACAGAGAGAACAAAGTTAATAAATGCTTTATTTTGCTCTGTTTTATTATTAATAGCCTGTAAATTCGCAAGTAGCGAAACTCCTCTGAAACTCGTCCATTAAAATTCGCGGTTGTATATATATACCTATGCAAAGACTATTCTGGTACTGTCTTTGTGTACTCTTGAGACCAGAGTA
Organism: Gastracanthus pulcherrimus; assembly: GCA_949152435.1. Lineage (NCBI taxonomy): Eukaryota > Metazoa > Arthropoda > Insecta > Hymenoptera > Pteromalidae > Gastracanthus > Gastracanthus pulcherrimus. The sequence goes on from OX424573.1 coordinate 34,304,978, forward strand.
AATTGGGCTTAAAGCATTTGCCACAAAGTAGATATTGTAAACAGTTTCATCATTTACAGCAACATTTATTTTTCCTAAAATCATAATGCGATTAATGACTGTAATGCTCTATTTGTAAAAAATAATGTTTATAAATTTAAGATATCAATATATAAATAAATTAAAAATAATAAATATCAAAATCTAAAATGTATAATTAATAATGTAATAATATAATAACAATATTATATGACTGTGAATAAAATTAAAAAAGTTTCAGTTTTACGTTTGATACCGTGCAAAAGAAGTATTTAAATTAAAAATAAAATGTAAATGATGTACTTATTAATTTGGGCTATATATATAGATAAAGTTATATTACAATGTTAATGAAGTCCATTTGAAAATTCTTTAAGGGGTTGCATCAGTCCTACTGTACCGACCGGATACCACCAACTTGAATTCATCGTCCCATTTGAAAAATACGCATCAGAATCGATTATCCTTTTCAGCATCACTATATTTTATGAAAATAATGAGGGGTCCGATTGTAAGGGAAATCGAAAAAATTCATGAGTCTCAACGCTACTAGAGACAAATGATCACTAGCTAACTTCACTCGTGTTTCAAATAGGTTATTATAATCAAAAGTAAATTATTTACATTATTTGATTTTCTTTATAACTTGATTGGTCCGCTCTTCATTTTCACAAAATAAAGCGACCCTGAAAAAGAAAATCGATTATGATGCGTATATTTACAATGGTATGAGGAATTCGAGATTATGGTATTCGGTCGGTACAGTCGGACTAGTGCAAACTCCCTTAAAGAGGAAAGCCATGGTGATTTGTCGTGACAGACAAAAAAACAGCTATTATTAATTAAGGTACTTATGCTTTTTCATATAACATTTAAAAAATTAGAATTTTTTGTTGGACAATGATCAATGCAGGAACGGGTTTTGGGAAATAAATTTTTCATACAATATAAAGTACTCATAGGGGAGAGCGGGGCAAGCTTGGCATGTCGGGTCACTTTGGCAGCTAAAATTTTCATATTAAAAATTCATATTTTAAAATGATCTTTTCTCTACTTAATTCCTCAATCGATAAACTTTTTTTCAATACCCGATATGTTAAAATTAAATTAAAAATAAAAATAATAATTTAGATTGAATATTCTACTTAAAATACGACGCTCGCATCGATATTTCCATCACAAGTTAAACTAAGAAAGAATGTATACACTGACTTACATATGGTCTAATTTGAAAGTTTAATTTTCGAACTTTTAATTCCTTTTTTTTTTTATTAACCTAAACTAAATGCAAAGAAAGATTTTTTTAATTGAAAAAGATATTCCGAGCGGGGCACGCTTGGCAGGTGAGACGGGGCACGCTTGGCACTTGAAGCGCTGCGACATTGAATGGAACCTCGCGTACATAACCTCATTTTACATGTAAATGTTTCGGAGCTCGAAGAAATCAGGAGTGAGTATCGTTTTAATTATTTTTTCGGATAGTCAAATTCAGTATATTCCATTGTCTTACAATACTGAACTAATTAGCAACTAAGTGACGACTGACTTTTTATTTTAAGAAAAGCAGTTATCAGTGCGAAATATATTTTATTTTACTTTGTTACTTTGATCTCAGTATTTTATTACTGTAAGTTAAAAAAAATTGTTAACATTTTTCAAATCATTTATAAAATACTAAAAGACTGTTAATTTTACAAAGATTTTTAAGTTACGTTAATTTATAAGAAAGAAACAAAATGTGATAAATTTAGTAAAAATGTTATCATAATAATAAGAATGAAACAAAATGTGATAAATTTAATAAAAATATGTTATAGTAATAATAAGAATAATGTAACAGACTGACTCTAACTGATGTACATTAATAAAAGTAAATTAATTCTAATATCAAAACCTTTGTTTTTTTACCTATAACCAAATCCTGAGCACATTTTCTAATTTGAAGCTTTGAACTTTCTTCTGCAATACCGCGCCAATTTCGCCCCACCCGCATGCCAAGGTTACCCCGCTAGTCAGAAAGGCGGGGCACGTTTGGCAGGTTTCATTTCGATAAATATACAAAAAATATTATACATGTATGCTTTTACAAAGTACGGCATTAATTTCGGTGATAGTTAATAAGTAGGATACGATTTTTAAGCTTCTTAAAGTCAATTAGTTTTTAACATAGCCTGGATCAAAGTTGATCTGCCAAGCGTGCCCCGCTCTCCCCTACTAAATATTAGTTTCATATAGGAGTATATTCCTGTAAATTTTCAATTCATAGAACTTTCTGTTTTCTGATAACAAAAAATGGCAATGAATATTTGTTAAGTATTTTTATAAAATATCTTCGATGATACAGCGGAGTATCTATATGTCTTACAGTAAGTTTTGTGTAAATTTCATTAAAAAATATTAATATCTTTTAGTACAGTAGACCATCACATGTAGGTCTTGAAGAGGATACAAACAGCTTCTTAAAATATAATATAATAACTTCGGTTAGCCATTGGATTTTTATAAATAATTGTTTTTACAAAATAATGGATTTATAAAAAAATGATTAAAAATACGACAAAAAACTTGTGTTTTTTCAACACTACGAACAAAATTCAATCATTGAAAAATAGACGTGCATACACTATCACACACACACATACACGCATACACATACACACATGTACACGTACACACACGCACGCACACTAACACACACGCGCGCACACAAACGCATACGCACATGCACACACACACACGCACATCCATACGGATATTTACTAAAAATAGTTCACTTTGATTTAAAATATAGTATGACCAATGAAAACTGTTTAAATACTATCACAAAGCTTTCTCTTGGAGGATGCAAAGATTATTAAATTACAAAAAAAAATTTGTTTAGTTAATTATTTCATTCATTTTAGAATAATAGATAGACTCTTTCATAATAGATTCTTTCAGTTGATTGAATGTCAGTTTTAAATTTTTCGATAATTACACTGTTTGCGCTAGAATTGATTAGACTGATAGTTTGATGGCCCAAAATAATTAAGCACTATGATTGCATTGTACAAAAACAATAATATATTTATAACAGATGAACAGTAACAATAAAACCATAACGTTGCAGCGTATATATAATCAAACGATTATTACGGTGGTCCCAACGTCTCTGCTTACATCAGCGAGTGAGAGATATACGCGACGATATCCGAAAAGCGCGGAAATCAGTGTAGTGTGAATGTGTAGAAGTGTATATGTAAGAATGCATGCATTCCTGTATTCCATGAAAGAATCTGCCAGCACTAACAGTTCGGGATAATACTGGCTGAGTATTGTACACCAGTAAATTATTTTTTAGTGTCGAACCAATAACGGGGTTATATTATTTTAGCCGGTAACGAAAATCTGCACTAGCCCGAAAAACGTCTCAGAGTTGGCACAATATTTTTTGGCGATATTAAAAAAAAAGAAACATCGCGAAACCATTGCGCGTTACTTGACCTAATTTTTAGGCCATTTTTTAACAACATTTTATTTTTAGATACAATTACAATATTTACGCGAAATTTACGGTATAGTGATAGTAATTTGTCTATATGATTAATACACCGAACTTTGAGTGAATTGTTCCCCCTGGTTGAAATTTATCTCTTCCCCTTTATAGATTTATCTAGAATAGTCCCGTGCTATGTAGATCTATGTAGGCAAACTAGATAGTTACTGTTGAAGTTCATCGATAATATGCACACCAATACATGCAACAAACAAACAGAATGCATACAATCTTTTACTTGTGCACGTCTAAGTGGGAGGTCCTTCTTGACCTGAACTTTATTGCACCCTTTATCCAGAGGACCCAAGGATTCGGAAGCACGCTGACAACTCCAGTCTGTGTACAGCCACCGGAGAGCGCGCATCGCATCAATCACGTAGTTCTATAGCTACTTTCATATCAGTGTATATTTACAGATAAAGACTTATAAATATTACAGTGATTCCAGTTACAGTGCATCTATATATTTCATACATAATTATATTCTGTTTTATATTGTTAACTAGACAACGTGTATATTCCATTGTATATCTTTATATTGTATTTTGAATAAATTACTTATAAAAATAACAAGAGTTACTATAATACCCTGTAATACTGAATAAGGGAAAGGAGGATGCCCACAGATTTATAATAATTAAGCTGTTAAAGGGGCACGTATATTAGTAATGCCACTGTTTAGAGCTCGTCAAAACATGAATTTTAGAAATAGAATTGACCCCCTTTAGTGGTAGTAAAGTAGAGGAAAACGTGGTAAAAATTCGTAAAAACAAGTAAAAATCCCCGAGTATGGTTAGACTTTTTACATGGCTTTATATTGGACAAATCTATAGATATTATTTTTCTCAGTTTTCCCCACACTTAAGGGTATTAATTTTTTTTTATAAAATTCATTTTTAATCGAACTTTAAACGGTGGTGTTGGTCTCATACGTTCCCTCGAGGGAACCGCCATGGGTATCCTCCTTTCGATAGCAACAGCGGCTTAAAGGTTATTTTTTAAGAAACAGAAGTATAATTTATTGTGTAATGTTTTGATTTATAAGTAATAACATATTTTTGTTCACCTTTTATCAATTTAAGTCAATATGAATAACCTCAAAACTGTGAGGTAATCAGTTTTAGGTGCAACGAGATATCTGATTTTTATGAAATAAACAACAAATTTCGCAAGTATATGTCAAACTGTTGAACAATTAAAAGTAGTAAATAATCTCTAAAGAATTTATTTTGTCTCAAATAAGTTTCCTTATATTTGATTCTATTCCATCCTAAATACAGACTTGGTAATGGACCTATATGGTTCGTATAAGAATTATATTACTATTATTGTCGTAAAGTACATATTTATATATTGTAAACAATTGTTTGAATGAATCAGGCAATTGCCATACTAAAATCATAATACAGATTCTACCTGTATTATCAGAAACAGTAAAATAATAATTTATAAATTATTCATAAAGTTTATCAAAATAATTTGGCATATATTATTAATGTTTTGAATTTCACGTAAATCACTCGTTTACAAACAAATTAATTAGATTAAGCAAATTAATCATATATTATACGGACAATGTTTGTTTATTATGCGAAGAAAATTATTTCCAAATTCTCACTTTTTCGGTTAAAAATGCTTTTCCTTCTTTTACATGCAACTGGTACAAATAAGACTGTAATTCTTATCATTATAAATGATAACTTTTATGTTAAACTTATTTTTTTAAATAGGCTGGGTGCACGTAGACCCTCCCCCGGTATGTAAAAAACAAATTATTTGGGTGAAAAAAGTAAACAAATAACTTTTGGCTTCTTATACAGCATTTTCTTGGAGTTTTCAGTGTATTTCAGATTAAAATTATAATATTTGGGTCAAAACGGATTGTTTACGTTTCACTCAAATGAGTTGTTTTTCCGCTACCGGGAGACGCTGAAGTCTACGTGTACCCAGCCTATAATTAATTTTACATTAAAAGTTCTATACGCTAAACGCATAACCTCACAGATTTCACATGTATATAATATTATTATCGAGGAATATATGAAAATCTCTATAGATTTATTGAGTTTTGTGTACTCTAGTACTATCTAGTCAGTCTACAATATAGATCTTTATAGCAATAAGGGTGCCACGATGAGATTTCTATCAGGACTGGCTCATTTTTATCATTTCAGCCTCATCTCAGTGCTGGCCTTCTAACGTTTGCCAGTACTGGTAGTCTCTGCAATTAATACTCAATCATGCATTTATATAATCAAAATAAGATTTATTTGTTTTCTTTATTTTGCATACATAACCTCATAAGTGTAAGCGAGTTATTACCTAGTCCATCCCGGGTTTCTACTTTAAATCTTAACTATATAAAACTGGCTAATAATTATCCAACAGACCAGCCGGAATTTTCTACCAGGGCAAGAGTATATAATTTACGATCCCTTTAATAAACCCTTCATTTCTGTAGCCTTGTACTGTGAATATTTTTGTATATAGCAGTAGGCTCAATGTCATTATTAAAATCAATAATTTGCATTTATATGAACCGACAACCTCCAAAAAGAATAAAAAAATTATCATGGAATACGTTAGTTACACATTTCTTTAGTATATTGCAGAAACATCATACGAAGAAATGAGATATAAAAAAGATTACGGCAACCTGTATGACTTATAATTAGAATGTAACACTGTCAAATTTGGGGTCGATTATGTACTGGTTTTAAGCTCACACAGAAAAGCTCACGCATTATACAAGCTCATTACGTCTCACTGTGGTTATGCACGGACCGTTCGCTATCTGGGCTTAGAACCAGTATGCCACGTACTCCGAGCTTGATGTTGTTACATCTTAATTAAATGTGTAATATACTTCAGGCATAACAAAACATCGAAAAGAAAAGGTTTAACATAGCTAACGGATAAATAAACTTATAATATAGCTTTTTGTTTCATTTTTTATTAAAATTCAATAATATATTTCAAAATTTTATTTTCGTTCGTACACTTTAATCAACCTTAAGGACGTTCACCGGTTGACAGAAAGGTTAGAAAGTTAATTGTCGAAAAAATCATCATTAATTGGCAGTATTTATAATGAAAACCCTTCAGCATAAAATATAAGTCAAGAATAAAAGACCTATAAAAAAGCACCAAAAACCAAAGTACAGCATTAATTTTTGAATATACCGTGCCACGATATAGATATATCAATAACATTAGGGCACAAATTTAGATAGCTATATCTTAAAAAAAAAAATATCGCTTGTTATGTCCAGCTTCTTATGTATTATGCTTATTTTGTATCACATACTAGTTTTTTAGAACGATTTAAAGAAAACTTGCAATAAATAAAAATATCCGCTTTGTGAGAGCTCAAGATGGTGCTCCCATGTTAAAAATTGAAACTTTGAAGCTAAATTTCTCGATTTTTGATACCGCAAGAGGGATCAAAATTTCAACGACATATCGACGGCTGAGCGGAAGAAACGATCAACTCGGCTCGCAATCGAAAAAGAGGTCAACTCGGACTGCGCCCTAAGAGTAGATCAACTCAGATATCGCGTGAAGGACGGCTACATTAGTGAATTATTCCTCGCTTTACGTTGTGTTTTGACATCTCTAAAAAAACATGAGAATGAATATGACAGCAAAAAAAGCAATATACTATTTTTTAGGAATTGTAAAAACACAACGTAAAGTGAAGAATAATTGGCTAAACAAGCCATCCTTTACGCGATATCTGAGTTGATCTACTCTTAGGGCGCGCTCCAAGTTAACCTCTTCTTCGAGTGCGTGCCAAGTTGATCGGTTCTTCCGCTCAGCAGTCGATATAAAACACAACTAAATTGACGTATAATAAAAGTTTCAAAAGATTTCAAAGAAATTCAATTATCCAGTGAACGTCCTTAAACATATAATCGCACTCTCACACATTTTCTTCTTTCTTTAACGCTGATTGATGTAGCTTGATCCTGATCGTCTTCTTTTTAAAGTTAAGAGATTGTATACATACCTTGCAATAGAAAAAATTACTGGTGATAAATGTTTCTCTATAAGAGCTGTTACTTCTTTGGTGGTCTGAGGTTATATTTCTTACAACTACTGCGTGCTGGTATTCGCTTATAATATCATTTGATATTATTATCGTTGACACATTCGCGTTTTAAGCAATTTTTAAGATTTTTTGCAACAAGGTATAACTTTATTCTACCTGACGTTTTGCATTTCTATCTAGGCTTATTTGAACTAAAACTTATTACTTATTACTAATTTCTTTGCGCTATTTTATTATATAAATAAAGATATATGCTATTTATTGTACGTCTCTGAAAAGAGCCTCAGTTACTAATTTTTAAAACAAATAATTTTTATAGTCGAAGTTAACTATTTATTTAAAAGCTCATTTATCACACTTTATTATTAGCATCCGTAATTAAAAGAGCAGAATTCACAAATTCTTGGATTAGTCATGAAATCTTGAATTTGTTATGAGGCTATTTCACTAAGATAGCGGCACTATAATGCAAGGCAATTTAGCGGGGTTCGGAGCTATAGGTATCTAAATATTGCCAATACTACTAGCGACATCACAAGTGAAACAGCCTAATAAAATCCAAATCGGTTGAGTAGTTCTGGAGATATAGGCGCATATGCAAGTGCACTCATATACATACACATCCATACATGTACTAATAATGTATTTTGGTTTCAAATACCTGAGAAGTCAAAACAAGCGTAAATAAGAGCGCTGGAAAATCGAATTTTAAGATATATTGCAGAAAACCGTATTACGTGGCTTGTTGGACTTCGTAAACCTTTTTCACTTTTCATATTTGGTTTTTTGTTCAATCTGCCAATTTATGGCTATTATCGTCAGAAAAAATGTTGTGTCCAATAATTATATATTATGTTGATATTAATTTCTTTATTTATTAGATGGTCATTGCTAGCCTTTTACTTGAATTAAGCAACATTACACTGTAAATTTTTGTAGTGAATGCTCATTCCAAGCGATCATTAGAACACAGTCACTTATTTTCATTTTTCGAAAGAGTGATAAATTCACTGTTTTTTACAAGTGACTTGTCCACTCTATTTAGAGTAAAACAAGACTCATATAAAAAAAAAATTATTCGAGTTATTTTACATTTTAGAAACGTTTTGATGAAAAGTACTGTTTATTAGAAAGATATGAAGTAAATAAATAAGTTAAAAAACTACTTTGGTTGGATTCGATCTAGACCAGCGTTGCATCTGTCTTCGCGCGCACTAATATTTCCTACGTAGTCAAATTTGTTGATAAACTCTTATTTTAATACTAAAATCAGTTTGAGCCATTATAATGTACAGCCAATCAATAGTTATTGTTAATAAAATTATGTAAAAATTATATTTTATATAAAATTCAGTTTTATTATAATAATGTTAATACTTAGCCAATGGATCGTCAATGTCAACAAACCATCAATGATAAAATAGAACACCTTTTTAGAAGAATTTTATATTGGAACAATTAATTTAGTTTGAGGAAGATTCTCTATAAAAAATAAATATTCCATAAAATGTCTTCTATGCCTTCGCCAACAGTTATAAGTTAACTTTCTTGTTGTTAGAGGTGTCATTAGCTTTGTGAAAAAAATTTTAAGGGGATATGAAAAACTTGCCATAGGAATTACTTACCACGGAAAATATTAAAGACTGTTTTTCGCTTGCAAATAATAACAGAATCTTTTGACAATTTCGACCAGACCATGCTTACCTATACAAATTTGGGGATCATAGTAAGCCTTTATGCTAAAAAATTATTTTAATCTCGAATAACTGTTTAAAATAGAAAAGTTGATAATACAGATCCGTGTAAAAAATGTATTAATTTAAAAAAAATGCTTTTCAGGCCTTTCGAATTTGTATAAACATTATTTGGTTAAATTTTTAAGAGATTTTGTTAGCATTTGTGATCAGAAAAGGGTTTTAGAAAGTAACCTTTTACCTTTCCTTAAATCGTTTAACTGTAGCTGTTTGTTTTTCGACCCATTTTTCTCGTAACGTTAATAATTAAATCTCTTGAAAAGTTAACAGAAGGTTCTTGCTGCGAATTCAGAGAGCACAGAATTACATTTATCTCGAAAGATTTATTTATTACAGAAAACATGTTATAAAAGTAAAAAGTAGTTCAGGTATGAAATGGGTTGGTACTTCATGTTCCAGTAAAAATAACGTTACTAAATTTTCGAATACAAATTTTTGATTTGTTTATAGGTTTTAAAATAAAAAATCCACTCCATACTAGTGTGACAATACAGCAATAAAGTAGAGTGAATCCTTAATTTTAATCACTCTATAATTTAGAGCGATAAACTCACTTTTTAATACTGCATGGAGTGATCATATTCACTCTTTTAGAGTGGAAAGTCACTCTAATTAGAGCGAATCGTCGCTCACTCTACACTTACAGCGAAAAAATAAATAAAACACCCAAATTTTTTCGAGATATTTCACGGAAGCATTTTTTAGACAAAGTCTTGCTGCTGCGGGAAAAACTCTTCTCATAACAAAGAAAAGACTCTTCCGAATCAAATTAGTTCAAAACTTAAATTTGAAAAATTTATTAAAATTTTATATTGTTATTTTTTTTATTTTTTATAACACATATATGAAAAAGGCTCTTTTCTATACCTGTAAACCGAATGGAAAATTGAGAATTTCGAGTGTCTTCGTGTAACGGAATGAAAAGTAATTTCTTGTGATTTTGTGCGTAAAGTTAGTGCGTAATAGTAGTTTATACAACTAGTGCGTAAACTGAGCTTTTTCGCACGAGTGTGAAAAAGTTTCACACTAGTTACATACAATATTTTTTGACACAGTGTGCATAAAGATCGCGATAAAGTAGCTAGGTATCTAGGTAGATAGGTAACCGTAATTAAACGTTTCGTTGAAATCAGTTCTCCGGCGGACGTTGCGTCACGAAATTGTCGACATAATTGTAGAACAAATAAAGAAAGGGGAGCAGGAAGGGGCGCAGAGGGCAAAGGCTCTCGCTGGGGGATCGGAGGGGGGTGGACCCACCCTCTCCAGAAAAAAATATACTTATAAATCATTAAAAAGAAAAGAAAATTATATAAAAATTATTTATAAATATGGGGTACCATCCGGATGATACAAGATGTTTAGGGGGCTTGCGAAAATTTTAGACCTCTTTTAGACATTTTAAAATAAGTAAAGTATCCGAAAAAAGTATCCAACGGATACTTTTTCCGGTTACTAGGTATCCGACCAAAGTTTCTGACGGATACTTTTTTCAGATACTCTTTTAAATCGCGTATATTGGCTGAATACATCATGCAGATGGCTTAGAAATTGATATTTCGTTGTCATTTCTCGATATGTAGAGAAAACAGAAAAGTATCCGAAAATATATTGCGGTCGAATTCTTGTCAAACTCTGGTATACAGGAAAACTTAAGCCTTACTAAATGCTGTAAAATGTTCTTTATTCATATAGCAAATATATTTTAATTTATCAAACTGTCACGATATTTAAAATAAAATGCTTGTTCTTAATCTAACAAATTTCTCCAATGAAAATTTTAAAACATATATTCTCAATCAGCTAAAACCAAATAAAAGACTGTTCGACTAAATCCTCTTCTCTCTTCGCTCTTCCAGCTCTTCGGCATAAGGCCCTCGCGTGACTCGCGCCAGGTGCTCGCGTGCCTGGCGATGCTCCTGCTGCCTATGGCCAGCAAGCAGCAGCAGGACCACCAGGCGTCGGACGGCGGCGGCTCCCCCAGCAGTGGCGGCACCGGCTCGTCCCAGTCTGCGTGCGGTGGCCACCTGACGGCCCGCCGCGGCACCATCGCCACGCCCGACTTCCCCGCTCCGTTCGCCGTGCCGATAAGCTGTCGCTGGCTCCTGGACGCCTCGGAGCTCGCCGACCACGCCAACGCCTCGATCGTCGTCTACCTGAGCCAGCTCTACGCGTTTCGGGGCCTGAGCTTCACCGAGTACGCCTACTACGAGTCGGAGGCGGTGAGCTTCGGTGGCTCCCTCGTCCAGTCCATCGACGAGGGCAACGTCTTCGACTATCGCTGGCTGAGGACCTTCCGGCCCTATCTCCTCGTCGAGTTCCAGCTCGAGAGGCTCGAGGGCAATCACGTGCGCGTGCTGGACAAGCTGCTGGACGTGTACGGCTTCAATCTCACGTACGAGATGACCGAGAACAGGGAGAATCCGGCCTCCTGCTCGCTCAGGGACTGCTCCTACGCCGGCGACTGCCTGCTCACCGCGGATTACGCGTGAGTGCAACCAGCGTTGTTACTGGGGGACGTGTCGCGGGGGAGGCGCCCGCTCGTACGTTGACCTTCACTGCGCGTCCGTTCTTATTTTGCTTTTGTCTTGCGATTTTGTGAATCGAATATTGGTGAAATGGTCGTTTGTGCTGGAAAGTTGTTTGAAAGAAAAACAATCTGTTACAAAACTTGTTTCTCTTTTAACACGGGCATTTTCACAATTGACAAAATGTTAACTTATGCTTTTTCATAATATACGATTCATTTATGAAATTTTTATTTTCTAAAGGAAAGATATAAAAAAGTTATGATTTGTTGAGGATTCTATAACAGACTTTAAATATTTCAAAATGTATATTTAATTTTCTAAGAAAAGTAAAATTTTACTTTTATTCAATATTTGTAGAAGTAATGATGTTTTTCATTAAATTGAAGAAGTTGAAAAAAATTGTATAGAGTGCTCTTAAGTTTTTTTTAAATCTTCTTTTTATTCTTCTTCTTTTATGAAGGTTTCAAGGGATTTAGTATGTATATTCAAGGGATGATGAACTCGAGATTGCGGATTTTGACTATAAGTCGTATAACGAAGTTACCCTGCTCTATTCAAATACTTGCCTTTTGATTTTGATACCTTAAGAAGATTGGACCATTTAATTAAATTTTAGCTATTTTAATTACGATTGAAATGGAAATTTCTTTTTGTCTATCAAGAATTGCAAATTACATTTAGCGATCATAATTATAATTTAACTCTAGCCTAAATAATAATCTTAAAATCACAGATTAAAATTTCATTTACTCAACTCATAACAGAATTAATAAATGAATATATAGTAAATAAATTTTAATAAATGATTAAAATTTCCGTTTATCGGGAGTTTATTTCAAAATATAATATTACAAAGCTTTCTTTAGGAGGAAGCTATTCAATAATCAAAAAATCAGAATCCTGACTATTTTACAGAAAGAAAAAAACAAATGTTCGAATTTAAAATCGTATAGGAATGAATAATCAAATAGTGATTACTATGGTTCGTGCACTTATATAGCTTGTAAGCTTCGGCCATGACTTTAAAAATTCTGAAAAGATTCAGTTACATATTTTAAACTATACTTTATTAAAATAGATTTGTTACAAGAGGATTCTCTGTAAGTAATTATATCTACAGCTTATAATGTAGTAAACAACCAAGTAAAAGTATCATTTCCTGAATTATAATATTAAATGTCCATGACCGTAATTTGTAGTTATAACAAGTGCATACAACCAGTGTCTAAATTTTTTATGGATTCTGTTAAATATCGGATTTTCTCATATACTAGTTATTTTGTAATTGTAGCGTTGGAATGCAATACCTGCCAAATCCATTTTCCTATATGAGTGATAATCGAATGGCCTATCGTTCGATTATCGATTTTATAGGAAAATAGACTTGGTTGGTATTACATTCCAATGCCTCCATTTTTTCTTTTCTGTGTTAAAGTCGGCATATTTGTGCTAGTCGACGACGAGGGTCTGCGGTGTATTTGTAACACAGCACATGCAATTTTGACAGATGTGCTTGTATCAATCGGCAGAGACTAGGAATCGAACCCGGATCACCGGCGTGGGAATCCGACACTCTACCCACGGAAACACCATAGGCCCCCAATGCCTCGATTTAATATGAACCTCTGCAACCATTATTCTCTCGTTCCACAGGTCATATAATTCATGTACAAAATTTGCAACATACAAAGAAGACCTTGTAATTTTTTAAATACGTATATCAATTTCTCTTTTGTCAATTTAAAAAAATTAGAAGGTCCTTTTAGCATGCTGATAATTTATCACATGTGTTATATGACCTATATCTTTAGAGTCATCAATTTAAAGTTTATAAGCATTTGGGATAATTTATTAAGAGGAGTCCGTATCTACTGTCCTTGTCTAATCACGTTTTTGCTATTTATTCAAATTGTATTTGTTAATTGAAAAACTAAAAGTTGGTCCCAATTGATATTAAAATAAGGAATCTTTTGAGACCTTAAAAAGTATCTAACATTATTTCCTTTTCGAGAAAACTTTGGAACGGAAAAGCTAACCTCGAAGTTTTCTCGAAAAGGAAATAATGTTAGAAAATTTTTCAAGGTCTCAAAAGATTCCTTATTTTAATACCAATTGGGGCCAACTTTTAGTTTTTCAATTAACAAACTACAATTTGAATAAATAGCAAAAACGTGATTACACAAGAACAGAAGATACGAACTTCTCTTAAGACAATATAATAGTGTTATTTTTATTAGTTTACTTACAGAAGCGATCTAATAGAAAGTAACACTCGATCCAATAGTACAGTTTTTAAAAATTCTTCTCTGTTAATATAAATTCTATTATTTCTTCGATATTTACAATAACACTTGGACTGCGCGAAAGGCGCGCTTCGTCCATCGCCCACCTCTCATAATTCACTTGAATCCCAACCAGCCGCAAAATCAACATAAAATCGCTCTCTCGCCGGCTCCCTCCACCGCGATACATCATTCCAGCGCCAGCATTGGCCCTTCATTATTACTGCGCGCCGTACACTCCTCGCCCGGCACTCCCCAATATGCTTTTGCGCGGTAGCGCGCCTCCTTTTTCCATCCGGCGCGCGAGAACTTCGATAAAGCAGCGAGCATACCGCGGTGCGGGTCCTTCAATTACCCCTCTCCACCTCGCGGCGAACTCGCGTGCGGCGCAACCGCCAGCACGCAATTCCACGCATATTTCCGCCGGCTCGGCGACATTCGCGGCCAACTTTAATGCCCTGCGCTTTGAAACTTTCATTCGAGCTGCGCGTCGCCCACCGCAACGTACATCCTCTATCTCTCTCTCTCTTCCCATCCGTTTAAAAATTTCTCGCTTTCGCCGCACGCGAGTAAAGCCATCCTTGGTTTTTCGCGTGTATAAACAAGCTAAAACGCTCCCACGCCGTAGCCCGTAGCGCGGGCGGCAGTGGTTATTATAAAAGTTTTCTCCCCGCCAAAAAAGGCGAGGCGCTGGCGCTTCGTACTTAGCGCCCGGAGAAGGGAGAGCTCCGTCTCCTCCTCCTCCGCCCCCCGCGTAGACGACACTAATTGACGTGTCGCCCCGCGTGTGCGCGCCCCGTCTCGCTTCTTTACCATCGAGCTTGCGCCCGACAATTTTGCATTCTGATATAATGGCAGCGCTATATAGCAAACGCTTTCCCCTCTCGTGCAGCTGGCACCGGCGTGCAGCGCGCGCGTTTTGTTTTATTTTTTCTTCTTCTTTCTTTTTTTTTTTTTATTTTTAGAGTCGGAGCGCGAGCGTCGCGCTGGCTTTGTCGCCGCAGAGTCGGGGAAAATAACGCGCGGACTTAGCGGCCGGGCGCGAGAACTCGAGAGATACGGGCGCGGGACAAAGCTGCCGGCGCTTTCTTCGTGCTCGACGTTCTTCCTTTTTTGCGGAGCTTTTATTATTCTTTTTTTTTTGCTCCTCGCGGGAGAAAAGCACATTCGCAAATATTATTATCTCCGCGCGCTAGCTCGCTTGTGTGTATATATAGGTTGTTTTGCCAGAGGGATGTGCAGCATTTATATATGAAAGAGATTTTGAGCGAGCGCTCGTGGTATGGGTGATGTGTACGTATATTTGGCTTTTGGAACGTGTGGTTTGAGTATCGCGAAAATACCGTGCGATATTGATTTTCTTCTAAAATTTACTGGCACGTTTGATTAGCGTGTGAGAGTATTGTAATAAATATAAGTTGTGGGCTATTGAAATTTGCATGAGTATATGGGGTTAATATTTCGAAAGCTTGGGAAAGGAAACCTTTCCTACTTTTCGAAGATAGAGTAAGAAAAATACTTTAGATATTAGATTGAAATATACTTTATGAAATGATGTGTTAAATACATAAATCTAGTAAAATTATATTTGATGTTGATCGACATAAAATAATTTGTTATTTAAACCGTCCTTATATTTGAAAAATATTAGTTTACTATAAGCTAAATTATTATATATGCAGAGTATGCGTGTTTGTGTTGTATACACATTGTATTGCTAACGGGATACACCTTATATACATATTTGATTACCATATGAAGGTATGGAAATCAGTAGTTACGGTCTATTGAATCTCGTATCCGAGTTACTAGTAGTAACAGTCGACCATGTGTCAGGCGTTCCGTTACTACTTGTCCACTTGCGCCTGGCTATTACGATTTCACTAATACGTTAAAATGTCAATTTATTAATTGTTGTCTCCTCATAAAAATAGCTTGCTTATAAAAAGAAAATTTTTTTTACTAAAACCATTAAAAATACATGTTTTTAGTTATTCGGAATTAAAATTTACTGTTTTTCAAAGATTTATGTATCGATGTACGTGTGTACATGCGTGTGTATATGTATGTGCATGTGTGTGCACGTGTGACTATACGTGTATGCGAGTGTACGTGTGTGCATGTATGTATACGTGTTTGTGTGCGTGTGTATGTGTGTGTGTGTGTGTGTCTGTGTGTGTGGGGGGGGGGGGGTGTAGATGTATATGCGTACGTAATCTTTTTAAGTGTTTGCATAAATTAGTTTCTGAAAAAAGAAATGGATTTTTTAGTCGAGTATACTAGAGTCAGAATGTAAGAACTGAGAACCTAGTATTAGATGAATTCGTGACATACTTTTTATAACTTGCATGCAGTCGATATATCGTACTATACGGTTATACGATGTGCTAAAATCAACCACCAGTATCTATTCTATTCATTACGTAAAGGATTAAAGTGGATATTATAGGTCATTGACGTCCCGAATAATATATATTGGCACTGTTATCTTTATCAAAACTGATCAACTTTAAGTAGCACGAATTTTCATTGAAAATCTAATTATCAATATTTTGTGTACTACTACAAATATAAAGTCAACCAACATGCGAAAGATATTATCAATAAATTAAAAGAAAACTTTTTTAGAAAACAAAATTAAAATAAAGATTTTAAAATATACGCGTGCAATAAATTACCGGAGGCGGTAGATAAAGTAATGAAATCGACTAGACAATAGATGCCGATTTCAGATCCTGATAAAGGCAATTTACTGCCTCATGTATCTCGCGCCGTTTTATTTACCTCTTTTATGGAGAAATTGTGTGAAAATCATTCAAAAACTGTCAAAAAACACATATTTAATTTCTTTGAATATATTTTAAAATAAGTACATATTTTGTTATTTAAAAAGTATGTATATTATAAATATCATTAAAGTTCTTGATATAAAGTTCTTTTTATATGAAAACATTTTCTTATCATTAAATGAATATGCTTTCGGAGAAAAAATTAAACCTAGATCGATTTGATAAGAAAACGGCAGCTACGCTTAAAGCTTACAAAAATAAAATAGAAAAAAGACCGTAATTGCAGAAGAACCTTATCTTTTCTCTCACATACAAAATGCATCGTACACAGTTAGTTGTATAATTTTCTTCTAATAATGACGAGCTAATTACTCGACTATTTTTCTTCCGCCATGAGACTTCTTCAAAGTCCTTCATAAATGTAAATTATGCTCTGGAAAAAAGCTATGGTATAACATTTCCGATGCGCATCTTAAATTAGATTGTTTCCACGTAACGAAACTCCTTACGGTGAACTTTAACTTCTGCTAGTTGTACTGAATAAAGTTATATCTGAGTTACTTCACCTTCAATTTATCGTACATAAATAATAATATATTGTAATGAAATAAAAACGGGTAGCAGGAAATAAATAAAATAAAAAGATTAAATTTTTATTTATTATTAATAAGTACTTTGTTGGTTCTCGTGGGTCATGGATGATTATAAATTAATACCTTTTCGCGGGTCTTACATGTAATAAATTAATACTTCTACACCATACATACATTGCATACATTATCTTCATATCCGATCTTCTTTCTTCCGAATAATAAATACTGTTAATCCATCCTGTCGTTCAGGGCCCTGATAATTTCAGAATACAGCAACGAATGCAATACCATACTAAGAGAGCACTATCGAGGCTTATTAGCTTCAGCCAATATACAATTTAGTCTGTCAAGACTTTGATGTTCGCAGGCGAGTCGCCGACTCGCCTGCTCGAGAGACAAACAGGTGTTGACACTTTGATGTCTAGATCTTGACTGCCTTTTAAACATTTAGCAATTGATGGAAATACTTTGTCTCTCTCTCTCTCTCTTTCTCTCTTCATTTTCCCACCTTTTCAATTTCTCCTTTCTTTTCTGTCGTAGTTATTATAATACGTTACAATATGAATAAAAATATAATGTAATAAACAGTGAAATTCAAATATTTCAATATACTTGTGCACATTAATTTAATCACGCTTAAATAATAGTGTATATAAATAAATGTATAATAAACAGTCGAATTCAAATGTTTCAATATTCGTGTGTAAATTAATTTAATCATGCTTATTTGTGCAAGACTATAATATAATAGGGACTAAGAGAATAGAAAACAAAGCCAGTGATTTAATTAATTGAATAACTAAATTCGTATGAAACATCGTACGGATCGTCGAGCGATACACTACATTGATTTATAAAATAATAATAATGCAATCAATTGAACGAAGAAAGAGGCATATTGTAAAAGATTGTTATTGAACAATATTAGCACAATTGGACTACTATACTAAAATCCAAAACGAACAGCAGCAGCAGCAGCAGCAGCCGTTATGGTGAATAGCGTGTCTACTCGGCCCATGAATCGGCATTAACTCGCTCCCTTCCTCTACTGTGCTTACTCACAAGTGCCATTTTAAATGGGCAGGTTAGCTCGCGCGCTCATTCGGCAAACGCGTCGGCTTGTTAAACCGCGCGCATTTACATGCCGCGCTGCTCGCTGTTAAACAGCCAAAGAGCAAGCGAGATAGAGAGAGAGAGATGGGGGGGAGGGAATTCACAAAAGAGGCGCCCTTCAGCTATACAGCTAGCTCGCGTCTAAGAATTCGTCGAGGCTCGAGGCCCCCGCGAGAGTTGAAAGAGCAGGCAAGCACTGAGGCCGCTTCTGCATTAACGCGCATCACGGCGAGATGTGCGCAGCCGGGAAGCCCGAGGGGACGGGAAGCAATTATTTAACGAGCGCTGCTTATTCGTAAATCGGCTTAGCAGACAATCTTTAGGGAGGAACTTATGTAGACGTAATAAGATTTTAACTCTGGTAGACGTTTTATTGCCAGTTGCATGTGGGTAAGATGTCGTTTTCGAATGTGAGCTTTCAACGAAATATTGAATATTCAGGAGGTTGATTGTAAGGGTAGAATGAGACTGGACTGAAGTGTACAATGTGCGCGAAGAGACATTAGTTGAATCAAAATAAAGGTGCCTTTACTTTTTAGCTGCTTAAAGAACATGTATCTGATTACCTGCTTTAGTGCTAAACTTTGACATAATATAGGAGTAGATATATTTAGCCCGAATACCTCTAAAATCGCATTGCCTGTAGCTTCAGAAGAAAAATTCTAGTCATGTTATTTATGTTAATTTACAAGATTTAATACATTACTGACTTCCTAAAGGTTAATAAAATAATAATAATTAAGAGAAAAATAGACTAATTTTCGTAATAATTCGGCATGTAATAGTATGAAAAGCACACATTAAATCCTATTCTATGAATGATTACATACGCAGTGTACATACACATACTGAATGTTTGCTTTAAAGATGCAATTACGTTAACTACAATTATTATATCCTTTTCTCAATGTATCCTGCATATTAGTTAAGTATCCTATACATATATAAAACGAAATTTCGAAAAATATATTTTTTTGGGTGCATAATTCGCCAAAAAAATTTAATGCTGGGATTTCCAAACCTTTTCTATCTTGTTTAAGGGGCCAAATTTTTTAGAAAAATGAGTTTGAACACTGAAAATTATCCATGCGACTATGTATTTCTGGCATATTAGGTGTTTTTATGTATAACAAAAAAGAAGGGTTTTACTGCGCAGTTAATAACTGTGTACATAAAGCTGGAAATTCTTTTTCTCCAAAAAGTATATAAAAGTAGAAAATAAACCTTTAATTTGAGTTTTTGTTCTTTGGAAATGGATGTTCCAGTGGTCGTAACTTTGCACCGGAGCATCCATTTTCAACGAATAAAAACTCAAATTATTGGTAATTTCTTCTACTTTTATATACTTTTTGGAAAAAAGAAAATTTCACCTTTGTGTTCACAGTTATTAACTGCGCAGTAAAACCATATTTTGTTATATATAGAAAACACCTAATTTGCCAGAACACATAGTAACATAGCCAATTTTCATTGTTCAAGCGTGTTTTTCTTCATAATTTAACCCCTAAAACAAGATAGAAAAGGTTTGAAAACCCCAGCATTCAAATTTTCTTTGCGATTTCTGGATCCAAAAAACTGTATTCTTTTCTAGCTTTCGTCATATACTCAATCATTTAAAAATACGAAAATTATCTCAGATTTGAATGTCGTATAATTTTATCACGCGGCAGCTGCAGAAATCATTCGTGAAAAAAGAAATAATTTTTTTTAACAAAAAGGTTATTTACCTACACTATTTTCTTAATTTTGCTTCTGCTCTCTTCCTTCTTAGGATTGTGTCTATAGAGCGGAGAAACCCTGTACGTAAATGCGTAAAATCCCTAATGGGATGAATTATAATTAACATGTTAAATATCATAAGGCTTCAGGGATGCATGCGTAGGAAAGCAGGAAATGATACTGGTGTGTTCGTGGGATTAATTTGCACAGCGTGCATGATCTAAATGTTGTAAGAATAAAGTCATTGTGAGCTTAGTATCCCTCAGACGCACCCATCAATACCATCTTCACTTTGTTCACGTGTAGATTCCTAAAGCTTTATCACATTTAAAGGGTTGAAAAAGAACCCACTTTTGGATGGCAAGTGTATTGAAATGTTTGAATTCGTTTCCCTTTAGATTCCTCCATAATAAAGTAGCTTCCCTTCCAAAGGCCAAAAGAACTTCTTCTAAATAAAACACTATTGAAGAAAGAAACGTCGGACTCCTCAACGAAATAACCGGTACGTCTGCAACGAGTGGATAATCCTCTTCCTTCGATGAAACCTTTCACAAACGGGATATCTCTGTTTGCGGATAGAGCAATCAATTTCACGCGCAAAGTATACACTCCGCGAGCGCGTGAAATCCAGCGCAAAAATGACCGAGCTCCCCGCGCGCGCACCGCAGCATGTACACGGAACATTAGCATAGCGATCGTCAATGTCTGATAATTAATAGGAGTAGCATCGCGGGCGCGCGCTGCAGAAGCGGCCCAAACGAGCTGCGGCTGTCGAGTCTCGCGGGATATAGGAGCCGCGCGAGAGAGCTGCAATATAGACCCCGCGCGGTGCCCCCCCCGTGCTAATGAATAAGAACCAGCGACGCCTGCCGTGCTGTTTCTCGCTGACTAACCGTAATTCTCTGGCTTGGCGAATACCCCAACGCGCGCTCTCTCTCTCTCACACTCGCTCTCTTTTGGCCATTTACTCCTCGTCTAGCTAGTGCGAGCGCGCATCCCTCTCCCTTTTTTTATCCCGAGCCACCGGAGCTGCTGCTGCTCTTTCTTCATTTGACGCGCTTTTGCACGTGGAAAGCTTGATCTCTCTATATCTCTCCGCTGGTTGGGAGGGGGAGGGAATGTGGCTTTTTTTCTCTCCATTGTTTTTGTTGGAGATGCGGGAAAATTTTTCGTAAACGAAGAACGCCAAGAGAGAGTATAACGCAAAAATGCTAGCGTAGGTGGGATCCGTACCTTTGCTTACAGGATTATATACTTATTATCCGCGGTGAATGAAGAATGATGCGCGGCTGGAAGTTGAAATTTATATGAGGTTCGTCGACGGGTATTTAGAGAGGCAGAATGCATGCTTTTTCATTTATAAGTTATCGGACATAAATTGTTTAGTGTATGCATTAGTACTGTGCGAGCTTTGTATGCTTGCATAATACAGTTATACATAAGGCTTAGAACATTATTTTGTATTTAAATGTACTGTAATAAATATTTTAGTTAATTTAAACAATAAGAAATACAATTAGTTTTTTGGTGCGCAAATTTTTTTCGAACATGGTGATTCTTCAAACCTTTCTTATCACCTGCTAAGCAAGATGACTTTAATGAAACCCTAATAGGAAATTGACGAGTTGCAGTAGTCAGTTCGATCGATAACCGAGGTCTCGCCCTAACTGCACCGGTGCTAATCACATTAACGTCAACTAATTTTATTCATAAGTTCGACGGAAATTGAGATTAGACATAATGAGCAATTTTCCTTGAAAATTCAAAGTGCCACGGCCTCAGAGTTATTATAAAATGTTCGTTTACATTCA
Source organism: Gastracanthus pulcherrimus (assembly GCA_949152435.1). Taxonomy (NCBI): domain Eukaryota; kingdom Metazoa; phylum Arthropoda; class Insecta; order Hymenoptera; family Pteromalidae; genus Gastracanthus; species Gastracanthus pulcherrimus. Next base: position 34,327,171 of record OX424573.1, read on the forward strand.
TGTCGCTCGCCCTAGAACTTTCAAATATCCCTTTTCGCGAATTAAACATTTTCGTGAGGTGTTGATTTTTGTGTTTTAACAAGCTCAATTACGGTTTCCCTCTATTTGCAACGATTCCGAATCAGCAAACCAACGCTGTCAATTAATAATTGTATTCGAAACGTCAGACACGGTATAAAGGGCGCATCCACCTAATTAATAGTACGCGTATAAGCTCGAAATCAAGAGACATTCGCGCGTTAATTAAACAGATAGTAAAAGCCGAACGCGGTTGACAGTTGCTGGCGTGCGTGTTTTTCCGTATCGCGTATAGAGAAGGAAAAAAAAAGAGCGGAAAAGGTAATCTCGACTTCAAAGAAATTTATTTCCGCTCTGGAAAACCGCGCCCCGAACTGAGCGTCCGGGCGACGGCCCTGACGGCGCGGAGCGCGCGGGTAAATAAAATTTCACTGCTTCTCATCGCTCGCTCCCTTCGGGGCGAAATTTGCCATGCCACACCGCTCGTCTCGCCTTAATTGCAAATGAACTCGTCAAACAGCCTAAGCGAAGGCAATTTTCACTCGGTTGCGCGAGACAGCGCAGCGCGGCGCTCCGCGGCTTTCTTTCTTTCTTTTTTTTTTTTGCTCAGCACACCGAAATTTCTCGATAGTGCCGCGTAAACTCTTTTTACTCGCGAATGTTGAATTAATTATCGGTGGCGCGTGAAATCTGTGAAAAAAATGGAGGGGGCGAGAGAGGGAAATAAAAGTGGGGAAAAAATGAAAATGCCGCAAAGTCGTTGCGCTGGCAAAATCGCGCAAGTTTGTAATTTAGATTACCTTTTGCGGGTTATTATCTCGAGCTTGCTGACCCGTAATTCTTCAATTTAGCCGGACGCTAGCGTGAAATTCGTATCGATCGTGGCCCCGGCCTCGCGAACCTTCCGCTCAAAGTCAATGTTTACTTCAGCGAAATTTTTCTTTTTTTTTAATAATTTTTTATTTGACTCTTGAAATAGCTCTACGGCAGTAGTATTTCAAACAGCTTTGACTGTGTTCAAAGAGCATTAATTAATAATTATAATTCAAGGGCTGCGTGGTAAAACTCATAAGATTTTGCTTTGAAATATATGGGAAAACGTAGGAAACTATTCATGCTATTACGACTCAATAAGGGCTCAAAGAACTCAATAATACACTAGTTCCATAAGCGAGAACTGTTAAATATAAAAGATGTCGAAAAATAAAAAATGACAATTTTGATTTAGACCGTTTTACCGTAGATCCAATCCTTATTTTATTATTATACAGTTTTTATGTATATGTTTATTTATTTATTTATTCACCAGATTACATTTAGTAACAAAGTACAATATCTTATATTAACATTATGCTAATTAACATTATGCTATAACAAGATGGCACTCTGCAGAGATATACATGTATCTGCCCGCAGTCCGGTTACAATAATAAAATAAAACTTACTAACTAATAAAAGACTAATTAACAATAGCAATTATAAGCTACTTAAAAACTACTTAACATTAACTATAGAGCTTTTACGATTTATGCTGAGATATAAATAAAAAAACTCAAATAATATAATCATATCATATTTCCTTAGTTTTTATATCCATCCTTACATTTCAATTATATTATTTTTATTGTAACTATACTATATTCACATTTCTTGCGCATTTCTCTATCTTCTTTTTTATAACATTTTTATTAAATTTCATATTTTTCAGATCTATTGAAAGTTTATTATAATATGCTGTGGAAATTAACTTTGTCTTTAATTATTATTTCTTTAACAAATTATTCTTCATCATTATTGTTGTGATATACAATATTTTCTTGTAATTTTTCACCCCCACTTCTTCACCTGCAATTGCTTTTTAATGGGTGGTATGGATAATCTGTTGTTTATATTGTTCTATGTAATAAAAATTTATATGTTTCACAAGATTCTTTGTCATGAGCTGTGTGGTCGGTCTCTATATCAGTCTTATATTTTTCGTTATATTTCTGACAGATTATGCATTTCATTTCAGAGCAGAAATTACAGAATTCATCAATAGACGTACATTTTTTCAAACTATGTCCATACATTTTACATTTATAACATAAGTTTACATTAAAATCATCGTAAATTTTTCATATATTGCTTCCAACGTATAGTTTTCTATCTTTCATAATTCTCACGTATCCATCAGCTGTTGCTTTTGCAACTAGAGTCAGTGTATCAGTTTTCTTGCTTATGTATTTATGAACTATATTTATCTTTTGGTATTCCTTCAGCGATTTTCTTTCACTGATGTCACTTTTAATTTTGCTTCCTCAAAGAGGAAGCTTTGTGATAGTAAAAAAATTATTTACTTAGAATATCTTAAAAACATGTTTTGAGACTTAAGAAATCAAAATACACTATTTTTAGAAAATGTCTGTATGGATGTGTATATATGTGTGTATGGATGTGTATATATGTGTGTATGGACGTGTATCAGTATTACTCTGCATATACGGTGAAACTTAATGTTTTAGGGCTAATTTTTTTGTTTTTCTTAAGGTGATGCTAAACCCCCTGTTACCGTTAAACACGGGGAACCACTTATTTCATTCAATTTTCAATTTTGAGAAAATATCTCTATGGTAAGTTGTTGTTTTTGATTAGGACAATAACGTTTCATAAAGATATTTGCAAAAAATTGAAAATTAAATGAAAAAAGTGGTTCCTTGTATTTGTCGGTGACAGGTGGCTTTAGCATCACCTTAAGGGAAGGCGGCACAATAATTTTTCTATTATTTTTCGATGTTTTTTGTTTTTATAGCGGATTCTCAATTTTTGGGTTTTAGTTTTTCGGGTTCTTTAATACATTACAAATAATATCATCGATCTAGCGAAAATGCACTTGAAAGAACATTAAATTACCTAACTTTTCCGACCTGATAGTTTCGATACGGTCATTTCCTTGTTTTGTTATACACGAAAACGTCATTTTTTATTTAAATGGTTATATCTCAGGAATATATGACGGAAAATGTTTGAAAATAATTCCGATAATTAGGAACATGCAGATAATATAAATTTTAAGATTCATCGACTTGTTTTTGTTTTATAAAGATTTTTAAATTTATCGATTTTTGAGTTTTACATTTTCGGTTTTCTTGGCATGTTATAAATATTATGATCAATTTAGTGTAAATACATTAAAAGGGGCATAAAATTACTATCTTTTGCCACCGTAAATTTCGGATTGGCTCTTTCCCTTCTTTTGTTATATACCGAAATGTATTTTTAGTTTAAACTGTTATATTTCGGAAGATATAGCAATTTAAAATTACTTTATTAGAACAAAGAATTTCATAATGGAACCATTAATTTAGTTTGAGGAAGTGTCAATGAATTGACAGCGGATTTTTAATTACTTTCTTTTTCCACATATTTTTCAACTCCAATTACTCTAATTCTAGGTTTATTCATTGTTCAGCTCCAATCTTTGCGTTTAAATTTTTTACATTTTTTAGAGCTTCTTCGTTAGTGTCTTTGTAGCTTCAATCAGAACATCATTTATTCCTTCTTTGTTGTTTGGTACGACTATTATACTTGGTATCTTTCTATTTCTACTTACATTTTCTGTGTAGACTGTTTGAGCATATGTTCGCTCTGGAACCTCGTAAAACGATTGCGTGTACACTTTTTACTTTAACAATCCATTGCTCTCTTTAAGTTCTAAACTCAAGTCTTTTAATACTTCACTCTTTTCTTGTAATTCTTTATTTAATAGTTTTAGATATTCATTTTCAATCTTCAATTCTCGTACTTTATCGTTCGATTTCTCTTTTATTATAGATTCTGTATCGTGATCATTTTTACTTGTAGTTTTTGCAATCACTTTTAAGTCATCATAACTCTGTTTTAACAAATTATAATTGGTTTTTACTTGTTTATATTTGTCTTCAAGTTTTTTATAAACTGTACTTTGTTTATTAACGTCTTCCTTTAACTTCGCTATGAGTACACGTGGATCGCTTGAGGTTGTGTCCTCACTATGTTCATCATACACTACCAATGAGCCAGTTATGTACTTTTCATTCTTTTTTATATTAAAATCACTTTTATGAAATTCGCTATCACATAGTATACAGACAACAACCCCAACTGTTTGTGTAGGATGGCACTTAAAGTATATATCGGGAGGAATTGCCTAAGGTGGCAATCTCCTGCCCGCCATCTTGATATTTCTTCAGTCAGATATGTCAGATATTATATTATTTTCTACAAAACGTGCGTGAAATAGGCCCTTGATTTGGAAATTGCGCATTTCGAGCGTGGTTGAGAAAAAACTGTAAAGTGTGTGAGAATGAGCCCATTTCATCCCTAGGATGTATTAGAAGTTGCTGATTCATTTTATGCAATAAAACAAACTGTATAACTCGAGTTATACGGTTTTACCGCGCAATCTTTCAATTCTACATTTTGAAATATTTTTTTTTTAATTTGCTTGAATAGTCTTTTTATATGTGTACTGTAAAATATGAAAAAATAGTTATATAAAGTCAACGGTTATTGAAATCTATTTTGAAATTAGATTATTGAATGATAAAGCATCAATGATTGTTTGTGCTACACGTATCTAATCAGAATTCTGCAATCACGTTCGGCAAACTAGCGAATCTGCGTGAACTCGTTGTTAAAAGCAAATAATCAAACAGTGTCGCGTAATCCCACGTCTTCTGGGCTACTTTTGATCTTTGTAGAACGACGGGACTGTGTACCGTTTTCGAGCGAATCAGACCAGCAAGCCTGCAGTTAAATTCAGACCCAGAGGTGCCCTCGGGTTATACGATTCCGCTGTTGCTTTGTCTAGCTGTTAATAGGCGACACATAGATAGAATACAACAATAGGATGGGTAAAGAGGACGGATGAGAGTGTGAATCCTTTACCCGCTACAGTTCAGCCTTGGTAGAAACTATCAGGTTCGGGTGTATTACAGTCACTGGGTCCTCGCAATTTCGACACTCTCAATCGGTCAGGCGACGATTTTCTTTACGAAATGATTATACACAGATTAGCAATAAAATCTGTTAATTAACCTTAAAAGTAACTCTTGGAGATATATATTGTTCTAAAAGATAAGTGTGTTTCAGAAAAATGGCTAGTTCTCTATATTCTGAGATAACTTACAAGGAAAGTGAATAAACTACAGGAAACGAATTTCTATGCGGCTTTGAGAAGTGGTTTTTTGTACCTAAAATGATGCTTAACACCCATAGTTTCGACTTACAGACCTTTGGGGTTAATACATGACCTGTTGTATTCGAAATTCGCCTTATTTCAGTAAAAAATGGTACCTGTACTAATTAATTGTACAAGATTGTTGGCTAGAGAAATGATGTTATACACTCGATTTTAAGAGTTAGAAGTCCTCAAATTCTCTTGCATTTTTAGGCATCATATTTTATTGTTTGTCTCTTTGAAACAAATTAATATTATTCTATGAAACAAAGCTTAAATTAAAGCTATTTTCATAAACTTTTTTGTCTTCTTTTACATCATTCCCTTAGCCAAAAAACTTGCACAGTTATGAGACGAAACTACAGGTACTAAGTATAATTTTTAGGCACCAGAAACTACTTTCCGAAGCCTTATCAAAATTCGTTCCACGCAGGTTGTGGACTCTCCTTGTTAGATATTATACTTAAAAGTAGACGTTTCAATAATCAATTGCCTTGTAACCACTCATAAAGTTTACAATCTTAGGACTACCTATGATAGAATGTTATTAGCGATAAGTTATTTACGTAAAGAATTTTTAACTACACGGAAAGAAGGTTGGAAGATCCGTTGTACCAGCTGGTACTCGTGCTACGCAAAAGCAGGCACATCCGCTTTACAACGATTTGGTACAAATGCGCGCCATCTACAAGAGAGCCGCGCGCCGTTTTTGGGAGAAACGTTCTCCTAAATGCAGAAGTACAACAGCTCTCCTACGAGTATTGGATAACGGTTCGCCAAAAAGGGAGAGCGGTTCACTCACGGAAGGAGGGCAGGCATTCCAAATCATGGTGGCGCTGCTGCGCGCATGTTTTTACAGCCGCTAACCCAACTTTTTTTCCGTGTACTTAAAATTTCGTCCACCCTTAAAATAACCGTTATTAACAATATATATTACAAAATAGCTTACGTATGTATACTACCAAAAACATTTCACAGATTCACATCGTATAGTGGTTATATTGTGTACATAGTAGTATACAGTAGTCCACAACGTTAAACTTTCTCGAAATGAAAAAAAAATTTCTAATGGAGATTGTGTAAAATTGAATTGATTGTAAATACTTCATTTCAAGAATTCGATGTAAAAAAACAATTTTTTAGAATGTACAAGCAAACAGACTAGTATATTTGCAATGCTCCCAGTCAAAAAGAAAATAAAAAAATACTGCCAATAACATTGAAACTAATGAATTCAACGTTTTCTTAAATATTGTGTAATCTCTTCTATTTCCACGGTAAAGTATTATCATGGTTACAATTTACTAATAATAACCGCAGTAATCACTATTTAAAGATTTGCTGGAATACTAAAAATCATTTGAGTTATATATCAAAATCGGCTGACGAGCCGCATGCGGGATTCTACGTTGAAAATTCACACTAAAAAATTTGTATCCAAACACTGCAATTGCTCTTTTTAACAAATGCAAGAAGAAAGAGCGACGCATCACCGCACCGCGTCAGCTCCATTTCCCTAACGGATTTGATCCCCCTCCGGAGCATTCTCGAGCGTTCATTATCCCTGGCGCACTTGCCGGCTTGTGTGTAATACCTTGCGCGTGCACACATATACGTACGAGCGGGCCCGCGCGGCTACCGTAAGAATGACAGAGCCAAGGGCGTTATATACTAACGATGAGCCATTCCTCTTCATTTAGGACCTTTTACTGTGATTGCTTCGAAGGATTCGGCGGGGAGCACTGCGGCCACGGACCACTCTGCGTAACCGAACGCGGACATCCGATATGTCAAAACGGCGGCACCTGCAGGTATGTATTCACGAACACATGTCTCCTCTGCACGCGAACACCTCCTAATATCTGTTTCCCGCAACACGTTCGCTTTACCGGGAGCTCAGGCTCGCGACCTAATCTGTCTGTCTGTCTGCAGTCGATTTAATTTTAACTGGATGGGGAAGAGGGCGAATCAAAATAGATTATTACACTCGTGGAAATTTATTCTATGCGTCTTTTCATCGTTGTAAATGGTTGTCTCTTTCATATTTATGGCATGATTTTTTATCTAAGCTCCAAATTCAACCATTATTAAAGCATGTAGAATACGTTATTCCATTAAACTAATAACAAAAAGGAATATACAGTTTTTCTTAATTCTCTCACAAATAAGAAAAGTGAAATTATCTAGTTTTCTTCGTCTACTGCTCAAATAAGATTATCTTAAAAATATAAATCATATTAAAGTACGACTGATGAAGAAAATTATACGTACAGATATATATGTGATGACGGTGACCTACTTGCTAATTCATTAGTAAGTTAATGAGGAATTGATTTTTTTAATGTAATGGTTTTTTGTTCATTAGGTTTCAAAGACTAATTGAAAAAATGTCACGAAGATGTTAATTTAAGTTTTCAAATTGACGTTTAAAGAAGTCTGGAAAGCGCTACAGAAGCGCCATTTTCTTGTTCGTACTTTAAATTATGACTTTACATAAAGGAGAAATACAAGTAATGTGAATATCATAGTAACTCTTAAATCAGCAAAAATGTATTTTTCTGACTTAAAATAGTACTTTACAAGACACATAATAAACCTTTTACGTTATTACGTGCACTAGCAAATAAGAAAAACTTATTTATTACTTTTAATATTATTTGACTCTCTTTGAAAAGCACCTGTTCCCTTTATCACATAGATTCTAGTGTGCCGCAGAGTAAAGTAGAAAATAGAATAAAATATTTTTAAAGGGTCAAACACTGTACTAGTCTGCAGTGTATATGCTTATATACAAGCATATATTGAGCCCCAAATCTTGTTGGGTTAGGAAGATGGCAGTAAACGCTTAAGGGGCCTTGGTTAAATAAAAAATAAAGACTTTTTCCTTCACGAGTCCACAAAAATTGTTATGTTTAAAATCAATCATTCTGAAAATATTTATGTTATCAAAACGCAATACTATCTTAAATTTTACCGTTGTAAAACCTCAAAATCCTGATTCTACACGTCACAATAAATCATTATTCTCACCCTGGTAGAAATCTAAGCTGGTTTCTAGCCAGATATTAGCTAGATTTTCTAAATCTGCTTAATTCTGGTTAAGAAATTAGCTAGAAATCAGTTAAAAACAACATGCTTTTTAGCTAATTTCTAGCTAGATTCTGCTCAATCTTTTAGTTAATATAAAATTGATAAACTAAATAATTTATGTATTAATTAATAATGGAAATAATAACAGTTTTATAATAATCAAAATAATATGCAATTCTAATCATACTACATTAAGTATTTTACTAAATTAAAGTTAAAATGTACCTTAAATGTCTAGTAGTAATGAATGTTAGGTTATTTGTTAACATAACGACGCGTGCATTTAAAAAGTATTATTTGCACAAAAAGTACCAAAGCCCCGAGTAAAGTGTCTTTATTAAAGAAAATTAAGTTATAAATAATAAAATGCATGTAGTCATATAATTATTGTTATTTTAAAAATAACAATCAAAACAGAATAATGTAAGTTATGACGAAATTTGAAGAATCAGTTAACAAATATTTGTAGTTTTACAATGAAGTTTTATTACAAAATTTTTTTTTCGACATCAATCACAAAATATTTGTTGACTAAGTTATGATTGACTAATTTTCGAAAAGGAAATTATTAGTTATCGAATACTTTTAGTATAATCTCGTAAGTTGTTATTTGTTGATAAAAATATTTATTTTGGCGGCATACTATATTGAACATTCAATAAAGTATAATAATGTATATTTTTAAAAACTAATAACTTTTCAAAACAAAATATAAATAGGTTAGATTTGCAAACAAAATACGTTCTTGTTTAAAGCATAGTCTTAAGCAGATTCTAGCCAGATATTAGCTATAATTTGACTTATTAGTAGCTTATTAATCTGGCTAATAATTAATAAACTAACCGGCCATTCTAGCTAACTTTCTACCAGGGCAATACCATATTTATTAAAGGAACTTTAATCGTCACACGATTCGAGGTAACATGATGAACAACATTTTTTTTCAACGGTTATTCGACTCCTTTTGACGTGTATTACAAAAAGAGCGGAGCGCTTTTTCGTTAATTTTTTTTTATTATTTTTCTTCGGAGATCCAATCGATTTTTTGACAAAATTTCATTAATATTTTTTAAAAAATTTATTGAATCTACGAAAAAGAATAATAAAAAAAAATTAACGAAAGAGTGCTCCGCTCTTTTTGTATTACATGTTAAAAGGAGTCGAATAATCGTCGAAAAAAATTTTAATAATTTTTAATGTATGTATGGGACCAGCGTAACTGCAATTTTATTTTTATGTACTAATACTGTCGGAAACATATTGAAATCTCCAACTAATAATTGTAATTTTGTTTATGGAGAAGACTAATAATTGAGGAAACAAAGAGTTAAGTGAAATAAAAATAAAAGTTAATTTACTTATAATTAAAACTGTATCACGATTATAAATACAATAATTGTGAAATATGACAAACGTGCTAAAATATCATTTTAATGAGTATTTACATGACTCATATTGAGACACCTCGCTAAAGTAATATCTCGCAAAATTTTGGTTTACTTCATCAGTATTCCAGATTTCGGAATATTATTGTTCTAATAAATTTATGTAATAAACAAATTCTTATAAATAATACGAATGTGATACGTTAGGATTTAAATGATATAATAAGTTATATTGTTTATATTATGTCGAACATATGCAAAAATATTATTATATTCCTTTATTATAGAAACAAGAACAAAACATGAGGAAGCAAAGCTTTCATAAATCAGTAAACTCAGCTTCTAAAAGCAAGTACAGATTATCCCTCTCAACTCTGCAGGATATGCACTTCTTTTCGTAATGCTATTTTATATTATGCATACGTGTATTAAGAGATTTAAATTGATATAAGGATTTGAGTTTGAATGTAAAAATAATTATTAAAAAACGAGAAAAATCAGGTGTACGCTATGACATAACTTTACAGCGTTTGGCCTTTTTAAATGTGGACACGCATGTCAAACAAAATATCGTTATCAACAAAATAAGCTTTAACCGGCTTAAATGTGATACAAACTCTTTATAAAGCGTACAAACTGATATAGGGTAACGAGAGCCTTTTAACTCCTCATATGTGCGTCACACAGAAATGAAAATTCAGGTATTACCCTAGAAAAATGTTCCAATAGTAAATAAAAGGAGGTGAAATAGTATATTGCGTACGGATGGCGCCAAGTGAGTCTTTTTTGATCGAGTATGGAGTTTGCGTATCGTGGGCCGGAGACGAGTAAAGCAAATATACGAGGTCAAACAACTTCTTTCGCCCGTGGTAGATACTACATTTTTTGTAACACATGTGTGGATTGCGCGTTTTTTATAAGCTTATTGAGTGGAACAAAAGTGTGCTATTTTTTAACACGCTGCAAACACACGCCTGTTAGGCTGCAAAATCAGACTATCATAATGCCCAGTCCCCCAAAATACGTGGTATCATTCGGATGGTATACCATGTTTAGGGGGGCCTAAACATTTTTAGGGCCTATTTTAAACAAATCAAGTTACCATAGTGTAGGCTCTCCTAAACATGTATTATCATCTGGATGATACCCCAGTATTTTTAAAAATTCAAAATGTTCGAGTCAGAAGAACTTTCAATTGATTGTACAAGGTCGTGTTCATTGATAAACTTTATAGAGATATCAAATAGCATTAATTTCGTATTGTAATTTAGATGTATAAGATGATGTTTATTGTAAGTAATCCATCAATAAAAAGGAATAAGAAGCATACACTTTATTGCCTATACACGAATAAAATACCATATGGATTTATGTAACATTACAAGAACCTATATAGCGAGCATTTGACGCTTTTTCCATTTTACTTACTATATATTCGGTACAAGAATTGTCAGACTAGCTCAGCGAATAAGATACTTCTATTTACAATAACCTTTTTGTTTAGAAATACAGCAAAGAATCGATTTAAAATATTTATTTTGTGTAAAAAATTATGAAACAATCAGAAAGCCGAATTTTTAGTGAAAAAATGTATTTTTCACCCCTTTAAGGGTACTTTTAGGACTTAACAATATCTTATTTAAAGCTGAGGATCTTTTACAAAAAAATATGTATTTCAATAATATTTTTTTTACATAACGTTTTTTAATGGCCTATCAATACAAACTACGGATAGTGTGCTCCATTTGTAGGTAATAGACACCTCTTTTCAAAACTTCAACGAAATTCATTTCCCATAAAAGACCTCAGGTAAGCAAAAATCATAGTATTTATATATTTTCTTCTTCACGACATCAGCTGCAATTAATAAGAGTACAAAGAACTATATGCCAAAAAGTGTTATGACCTGGCATGGTAAAGCGAACGTTATGCCCTGTATATATACGAAAGCTAAAAGCAAATCCCAATAAGTCTCCCGAAGCTTCTTAACACAGCTGGAGGCGAGCTATGGGACTCTCGGTGTGCATTGTTAACACTCCGTTTGGCCTTATTCATTTCTCCTGTTTCTGTCTTGTTGCAGGCACGTCGGGGCCGCGGCGGTGCGCTGCTTATGCGCGCCACAATTCAGCGGAGATTTCTGCGAGATTTCATCCCCCGTCAGCCCAGGAAACGGTATAAATTTAATTACGCTGTCTTCCAGACCCGCTCCCGGCTCTCCCGAATAATCATCCCAATTCCTTGGATTTCCTCTCCATTAAGTCGCCCGCGAGTGCGCATACCCGAGCGCGCCCGACTGTTATTGGATTTTTTCCCCAGCCCGCGCACGCAGCGGAGAGCCTTGTCAGACCGGATTGTCGCGTGCTGCATTCTTTCGACAATGCGGATTCCGTTGTCACCGGGATATCCAGGTTTTATTAAGGGCGTTCGACTCCAATTCAAAACAAAAAGCCCAGGGTTACGCATTCGGACGCGAACAATGCGTACTCGGACAAAAAGTCTCTTTTGACGTTAAATAAGCTTCGGCTTAGTGGTACAATGATAGCTATTGAAGTACGTTATTCAAATTATCTAATTGCTAAATTCTCTTATAGTTAGTAGTACTAATAGACTTATGACTTGTGTAGCGCTTTTATTAATGAATTGTTGTTATCTTCTTTATCTGTCTGTAAATCATGTAAAATCAACTTCACTTTGAGGAGCCCGAATATACAGACATAATAATTAAACTAAGGTAGTCTATTGCGTGGATCTATTTTGAAGGTTAGGTTCTATAGAAACAAAATATACAACTAAAGAAATTTGTAATCGTAATTATTATTTATTTCTATTTCTTTTAATAAATTAAATTTTTTTTACTTTTTTAAACCTGAAAACTTTACTACCCCCTATACGAATTCAAACTTCCCGCTGTTCCGCAAATCGTTTTTATTTTATTGGTAAAAAATATTACATTCAGTTTCCTTAACATAAAAACTATTTCTTAAATAAAATTTTAAATTATTTGTATACCATTATTTTAGCTTAGTTATAAATTATTAATCATATGGCTCAAAGTTACCTTGAACACCACGGTAACTTTGACCACCATGTTTTTGAATTTTCATACTACGACAAACGTAAAAAAAATTTTTTTTTCTTGGAATAATAAAGAATCGTACCCGAATTTCCAAAATGGCTCAATCACCCCGGTTTACGGTACCATAAGACTTTAGCGTATCTTTTTAGATTTCTATGTGATACATTCGAAATTCTGCAAATCTAATCACTGGATAGGATCAAAGTGGAGTATTTCCGATCTCATATGGTGGGCCTAAGTTACTTTTGGTCACATAGAAACCGAGAAAACTAAAAAAATTGAAAACAATATATTTTGCTAAAATACTCTAGTTAAGGGCTCTAGTTAAAACGTATTTTTAAATTATTTTGCAAATTTTTGTTTAATTGAGGGCCTTGTCCTTAATGGGTTAATCACCTTCTGCCCGCGGTGCACACGATACTTTTTATCCTACCTGTACTGAAAGGATGATTTTTCGTGCATATATGAAGCGGGTGGAAAGTGCGTTACTTTTCCGCCCGTAGTTTGTGTTTTTCGCCTGCTTTATATGCACGAAATAACATACTTACGGTGCAGGTAGGACAAAAAAATTATTTTTCTATTAGTCCATAAAACTTTTTATATTTATAAGCATTCATGCTGAAAATTTTTTAACTATAAATACTTGATTATATCTGTAATTCCACCATTGTAGAACCTCAAAATCGTGATCTTGCGTTTCCTTTCGGAGATTTTTAACTAATTTTTTAACTAATTATTAAAAGTTATTATTAATAGAAATTATGAAAACAAAAATATAAAAGAAAAATTTAACATATAAGTATCACTATCAATTTTTAGTACATGTCAAAAGGAGTAATAATTGTTGAAAAAAAATTCTGTTCGTCGTGTCACCTAGGATCGTACACGCCACAAAATTCCTCAAATAAATTTGGTGTTAACAATACGGATTTATCGCAACTTGTCGGATGAAGATTTTGAGGTTCTCAATGGTGAAATTAAAGATATAATGAAGTATTTACAGTCAAAAATTCTTTAGAATGATTGCTTTTGAACATAGAAAGTGTTACAGAAACATAAAAAAAAAAATTTTCGGTTTAACCGACGTTGACCCCTTAATATGACTGTAAATTTGTATTGTTGATAATTACTGTAATTATTAATTTTACTCCAACCCGTGCTCTAACTTCATACGATATTTTGTAATTTTAGACGATTCAGTTATATGCATATTATTTAGCACATTTTTTGTATACTTATCTAACCTAAAAATAGTCTAATTTATTAATCGAAGACCTGAACACATTCTTTTACGATATAATCATGCATTTTTGTCTGTATTTAGTGTTCATTATTTTTTAAAAATTATCATTAACCTGCTCTCAAATTTTGTAGATCAATAGTATTATTACTTATGGACAACATATCAACATTTCAAGCGGTTATCTAATATATTATCTCAAGAATAAGTTGCGTTTACTAAAAATGAAATATAAATAGTCAACAAATTTCAGTCAAATATTGTTTTTATCAAAGAAATGTAAAATCAGTTACTTATGATTCTGTTGTAAAATATTTTCAATCTTTATCAGACAAGTATTTACTTTTTTTTAACGTATAGAATAGATTTATTGAATGGTTTAAAATGCTTTCAGGAATTAATAGCAATTGATCAGTCTAATCTTTATCAATTTCAAGGATCATACGTTTACTAATCCATCGATAAATAAACGCCTTAATATAGGTACAAACGATAACGCAGACATGAGCAATTAGTAGAGTAAAATATGAAACATATTTCCGATGGCAATCAATACACAATTGCCAAAAACGAATAAAATGTTTATTTCAGTGTATGTATGTTTCTCGATTTATCCGATTCAAGGCTAGTGGAAATATTTATATTTTATCTGTCAGTACCATTTAAACGTTATAAAGTTATAATTTATTTTTATATCCAATTTCGTGACAGACAATCAAATGAAGTTTTTAGATCTTTGATAAAGCGTTATAAAAGTATCTACATAAATGTTTCAAATTGGTTAGTTTGCTCTCGAATGACTTAATATGTGAAATTAAATTTACTAAACAGTATTCAAATTTAATATAAAAATAAAAATTTAATATAAAAATCTCAAATGGATATAGAAACGCGATATAAAATTGTACATTATTCTGAAATTTAAGCTATTAACATACTTATTTTTAATCTTCAAAAGTTGAGATTAAGGGGGCACACCACCTTTGAATCCAAAAACAAAACTTATTTGTATAAATCCATAAAAATTCTTCCTTTTTCAGAAGCAATCATTCTGATTTTTTTACTATAAATGCTTGGTAATACCTTTAATTTCACCGTAAAAAAACTCAAAATCTTGATCCAGCACATCATATAAAATCACCATTGTTATTAAGCTCCTAATCTACTGCCCACGGCATTCCAAGTGATCCCATCGACCATATATCTCCAGGTTTGAGAATATTACTTTTCAATACATTAGTTTAATTAATTTTTATTTCGTAGACATTTTTTTTCGTACATATATATTGTAAAATTGATTAATAATATTGAATAATTAATTAAAAAGTCAATAATATATATGTAAAAAATTTTATTTGTAGTAAAAATTAATTTCCTGTATCCATACCATAACTAATGTATTAAAAAGTAATATTCCCAAACCTGGAGAAATTTGGTGGACATGATCACTTGGAATTCCGTGGGTCGTGAATTAGGAGTTTAATAAATAGGGTGATTTTATATGACGTGTTGGATCAAGATTTTGAGTTTTTTTTCGGTGAAATTCAAGGTATTACCAAATATTTATAGTAAAACAAGTTTCAAAATGATTGCTTTTGAAAGAAAGAATTTTTATGGACTCATACAAATAAGTTTTGTTTTTAGGTTCAAAGACGGTGTGTCCCCTTAATCACATATTACTTACGATTAAAAATTGTCATTGTACACGGTCTGCAATAATTAATCCAAAAATTTTTCTTAATGATTAATAATTATTATATTCATGATAACTTTATCGTTCGCAGTGTAGTTAATATAGGGAAGCGTTATTGATTGGTCTATTGAACCAGTGTATACGTGTTTTAGATCTAACTACTACTAGCTCCGGAACCATGCACGGATTAACTCATTAAATGAATCAACAGTACGCTGACCTAAAGTTTAATGAGTATGTCAATACGCTTTATTTGATATAATAAATGTAATTTGTATAAAGTAATTTATAAATTAAATGTTTTTATAAACAATGTGATGATATACTCTTCGAACATCATTTATATATATAATTAAAAATGTAATAACTTTGATTATAAAATATTAAAATTAATATTTTCTAAATGAAGCAAGCCAAGAATATTGTAAGAGAAATATACACACAGTAGTAATACGCATCGTCAATAATGGTAAGATTTGATTGACCTATCTGTTCACAGAGTTTATTTGCATGCGTCAACTATTCAAATGTTCTGCAGCATGCATAAGCTTGACGACCTCTCGCAGGACAATGATTCGATCCAGTGCAAATTACGTGGGATTGAGGATGGCCATTAAGCTTATTTGCTATGTCAAATAAACTCAATTCAAGTATACCACTATCAATAGATCAATAGAATCTAATTAATACTTAAATTCCTTTAGAGTGTTGAATTACTTCTTGTATAATATGCGGTAGAGAATTATTATTAATGTTATAGATAATTCATCAATATCATAAATGTAGGTATTTTTAGTTATCTTTTTAGTAACTCATCTGCGAAATGAAAAATTAAGCCTAAATTTAAATTAAAGTTTAGTTATTTAAATTAAATTTATTTTAGAGCAGGGCGGTTTATAATAATTTCTAAAGTCTAAAAATCACGTTTAAAACTAATTTTTTATTCAATAAACTATTAGATTCTAGTTTTGAGGACATTCTAACTTAGAATTTCTAAATATAATTGAATATATAGCAAAACTATTATCACACTATGAGATAATTTAGACCATTAAATGGTTAGTGACAAATTACGTGATCTCATTCTTTGAATGGAAAAAGAATCGTATAGAATTGCACGTATAATATTAATTATATTATATATTTAAAAACTTTGTTTATTTTAAACAAAACTTGTTTTCAGTAATGTACGTTAGTAAACCTATCACATTAAATAACTAATCTTAAAAATGTTTTATCGTTTATGTCCTTTCTACTCCTATACTTTAATAGAGTCTTGCTTTTACTATTATATATCATTAAATAATATAGATCCTAATACTTACGTAAATAAATATTGTCCAATGTACAAAAATGGAGAAAAATATTCTCTATCCAGGAGACTTTTAAAAATTTATTAGACTCTGATTGTATTAATTTTATTACATTGTGAAAATTAAAGCGAGACTATATTAATGTCTGGATGTAGAAAGGGCATTATTGTAATTTTTCATTTGTTTGTAAATGTGAGTTTTATAGAAAAAAATTTTCTATTATATATTTGTTCTTTCAATCAGCTACATTGTACAAACAATATGAACATTCCATGTGCCATTGCAAAATCCACATTCTTTCATTTATTTGTCTTTAAAAGAAAGAAGATATAAACAACAGAAAGCAATAATCTATTTCACGGTAATTCGCAAGATAGAATTTCAGCCGCGTAACAAACTCGCAAAGTCCCGTATCAATTCGCAGTCAATTTCAAAAGAGACATATATCCCAACGCTCAGGCTACCTTCGCGAGAGCGCGCGAGCGTTCTCCGATATCACTCCCCGATAGCTAACTATACGTTCGCCTCTACCCCCCCCTCTCTCTCCATCCTGTGTACACTATTTACGCCGTCGCCTGCAGTGTATCTCGATTTACAGCCAATGCGCGCAGTAAGAAGGGAAAAAAGAAGCGAAATAAGGCACAGACACAAAACAAAACGGGAAGTGGAGTACAAAAAAAAGGGAAAGAACCAAGCGCAATGCTGTCTTTCAATGATCCAGAGCTACTCCCGAGCGAGCTCAGGGGTGGGCTGGATTGGTTAGAGAGATGCTAAACCTCCCTCCCCCCGGTGCACTTTCTTTTCAGTCGAAGCTGCGGTGAACGCGAGCTCAGCGGAGCGCGATTTCATTTCAAAAGAAGAACTACGCCACCCGCGGACAATATCGGCGCGCGCGCGACTTTCTCTCTGTTCCACAACATTTATGTTACATACTCCACCCCTCAAGACAAACAATCGAGAGCATTCGCTGTACACCGAATGTGCGCATACCGTGACTTTTGCAGGCTGCAGCAGCGAGGCCAACTGCATTTTCCAATGCCCTTTCCCGGGGGAAAAGCAGCAGCAGCAACAACAACAGCAGCAGCAGAGGCAACGGCCGTGCCAGTGCAAGGAGCCGATTCGCGTCCACGGCGGTGAGTTTATATTTACCCTTTCTCCCCCTCCTCCTCCTCCTCCCCCCGCGACAATACATCTGCATACCGCGGCTGCGTGCAGGCACGCCACGAGCACGCGCTCGCGATTGTTCTGCTCGTTTTCGCGCCGGGGGACGCGAATTGAGAAAGACGTTCCTCGCGGCGCTTGTTCGCGCGGCCCACCCGCGATTTATCGCGCGCTGCAGCGTGATTTGTGATCCGCGCTTGTTGGGTGTGGGTTTGCGTACACATGTGGCTTTGGGTGCGTGCGTGTGTATGCACTCCACCCTCGGTTAGTTTGTTCGGATGTATATACGCGCGCGAGCGACGGGGAGGATCGATGTTTTTATACACGTATGTACGGGTGATTTCGCCCTAACTCGCCGGATGGAAGTACAAAAACGGCAGGTGAGTGAAAATCGTCGATTCTTAATCTCAGTCTACTTTGATTTGCGTAGAGTACCATTTTATATCGGAACTTTAGTTTTGAACGTGTTACGGAACTGACATTTGAGACCTTTATTAATTTGTTTTAAAAGATAGCACTTCTGTTACGTACGTTTCCCGCTTTTTAGAACTGCGTGATGTAATTGGTTATGACATACATCCTTCGCATAACGCGACTCGCGGAATGCGTTTCAAATTTTTTAATATCCTCCAGTGCAAGGGTGCTTTCAGATGGACAATTTTTTCCTGACGGAACAATGTCGGAATTACGCCGGAGCCAATAGTAACGCTACACTTCATCTTCTATCGTTGTCTTAAGATTGTTATTGGTATCGACATTGTTCCGTTGGGAAAAGCGTCTTCTATCTGAAAGCACCTTGTGTTCGAACCAAAAAGAACAAAACAGTAAACCATAATCAATCACGCTGTGATTTTAAAAACTTTTGAAAGTTGTTTCGGAATTTGAATTTTGTGGAAAGTGTACACAAAAATTACGAAAATTTTTTTTTCTTGAATATATGATTGTAGGCTTGGACGCAAAATGGGCCAGTTATGACGGAATCACCCCTATACACAGTTTGAGAGAAATATCTGTACATGTACGTCTATAGGTGCATATGCATACATGCATGTCGCGCTTCGGGAGGGAGGGGGGGAGGGGGCTTTTGTTTTTCGGTGGTTGAACGGGTTTTTTGTGTGCTCTGTGTTTTTTACCCGCGCACTCGCGTCTGCTCTTATGTTCCAGATCGCACGAGGTTCGAGTGCCGAATAAAATTGACGAACGTCACGTATCCGAGAGGCGTCGATTTCATCGGCCAGAATGTCAGCCTCGAGTCGCACCTCAGCAAGCAAGTGAGTGACACATCGCTTGACGATTATTGTGTAGTTTGTCGATCTGCTTCTTCTTCTCAATCATTGCCTTTTTCTTCTATTTTCTGGGTGTAGTGCGTCTCTGTGTATGTGTATGTGTGTGTGTGCGTTTTTCTCGCCACTCTCGTTTACTTGTCTATGGTAACGGATGCTTGCTTTTAGTCGTCAGGAGCGGCAATTATTCTTTGCGCCGTTGCGTTGCCTCTGGCGTTTTATATATAAGCCGGTTGCGGTTGCCGTCGCCCCGACTGCGAAACTGCTTCCCATTTATGGAAACGGTTTTGTTTTGTTGTGTTGTGTTTTGTTTTGTTTTGCTTTTAACTTTACTTTCAAATTAATGGGTGTTATTAATGCTCTCTCACTAAGGAGCCCTATTTTGGAATTCGATTACACATTTATACAGCGTGCAGTTGTCTTTTTTGTGAACACATTGAAGTATGATGATTGCATTATTATACTTATAAATAAATATTTATAGTCATCTCTGAGCTGTGTACGTACAACCATGGTAATTATAACTATATGAATACAGTGATATACAACAATATGTGGTGATCCATTATCGTAAGTATTACTTAAGAGTAAATGTGCATTACGGTGCATATTGAGTACAATCATTTACATAACCTTATTCTTAGGTATGCACACCCACCAGTATACTGAAGAAGTAAATACGTATTTAATGTATGAATTCAAGTAATATTATATACAAATATGGCGCAATTTCCATAAAGTCAAAAGTTACATCAACAAAAAATATTAATTATTGCTACAATTTTTAAAGCTCATGAATAAATAAAATGATCTTTGATCATTTAAAGTATGTAGATCGTATACAGAATGTAATGAATTTTGTTTTGAACATTTTATTATACACATATTTAATAACATCGCTATAAGCATAGTTAAATGTCGTTTCCTAGAAAATATGAAACAAACATTTTACATTCATGTAAAGAGTAGAGTAGTGAAAATAATGTTACTGTATATGAAAAAGTATGTATTACAAAAGAGATTTCTTCATACCTCAGAGTTTTAAACGAAAAAATGTGTATAAATTAAAACAATTATAAAACTTCTTACTTATGATTAATTTAATGTTCAATAACTTTTTTAATTATTCACTTTTGAATTTATAAACTCAAAATAAAAAAATCGTTATTTTACTAGTGACTCATTCTCATTGGAAGAAAACATATACGCTATATTTTCAGCTGTCAAAATTTTGCTGTTTCAAAAGTTTCTTTCATATTTTTGACAAAAAATTAAATTTACCTATGCTTTACGGTGTCTAAAAATATTAATGAAATATTAACTAAATGTAAAATGGAAGAAAGTTTCATCCGTACTTACGTTGCGAATTACACGCGAAATCAAAATCCGGGAGGTGTGTTTGCCTCCTATTTACCTCTTCAATAGAATGTTGTTGTATGATAATAATCCGTAGATTTTATGATGCGCTATAAGAAAAATAAATTCTTAAGTGGCCAAAATTTAGTAGAACACGGAATTTGAAAAAATGCCCTTTTATTTAGCAAGAAATTCACAGAGCTTCATGTGTTTCGAACAAGTGGATTGATGATCAACGAATGACGACGAAGAAGATATAAATACATTTCATGATGATAATTGTTGTTATATTTTAAACAACAATTATCATCGAGAAAAGTAGACTTAGGCTAATATTTATATGTCAAGTAAACTATCACTTTCTCGTTTTTAATTATACGCATTCATAAGTGGAGAAAAGCAATGCTAAACTTTTCCCTTCTTTTTATGCACCAAATATGCTCTGAATTGCTATAACGCCAAATTTGTAGGTATATGGATGATTTGCAGGAAACTGTTAGATTTATGTTAATAAATAATTGGCTATTTATTAACCATATATCAGCGATAAGAGATGTACAGCGAGATTCGTCGGCTTGCATAGTGGAAATTTGTTGAAAAAATTTTTGGTTATTACTAACACCGAGAGGAGTATTCAGTAAAATTTTTGAGCTTTAATACTTTTCTGTTTCCGAGAAAAAAATCATTTTGTAAAAAAATTGATTTTCTATGTCGTACGAAAGCTTGAGTAAAACGGCATTATTCCTATTGAAAATTTCCAGTAAGGTATAATTTTTGTTGAAAAAGTAGTCCAAGTGACATTAAACTTTGTCCGAAACAATTTTTGTTAAATGTTAATCAAACAAAGACTCATAAAGTGTAAGAAACCTCTTATTAGGCCGTTTTCATGATGCTTATGTACGGGTACTCGTAGGGTGTGCGCTACAGAAAATGTGCCCTTAGATAGGAAAGTTTTTAAAATTTTGAAATATTTTTATTTTTTACTTTTCATCCCTCTATGATAAAAAGGGCTATTTTCCTCCCACTTAAAGACGTTCGAAATTCTCAATTATTCATTTGCCATTGTGTTATAAAAACTACCCTTTTCTAGGGTCAACGATAACTAGAGGAAACAGCAGCATTTCATCTGAAAATTGTCAAAAAGGTAGCTTTTCAGTATCTCTTGACTGAGTTTTTACCCAGATCATAATAACATTTATATTTCGAGATATTTGAGGGTACATATTTTTTAAAACATTTTTTCGTTCGCTCATATCTTGAGATTGGCGTGGTCATTTTCTACCAAACATGGTTTATTTTCTTCGTCTTTTAATGGAGATTCGAAATTAAAAAATAATTTCATGATTCATTGAATCTTTTTTGTTTTATAACGATTTATCTATTTTACGATGTTCTGAACTCGATGATGTAAATTATTTTGATGTTATAACGACGCTTCATACGAAGAGTAACAGATTTCAGCTTTCCAAAAAACGACACTACTTCATTTTACTTCTATAAAAAATAATGTGTTTGGAAGATTCAAAACTATATCAACATGTTCACTCTATCAATATGTTTCAATTTTTACTTTGCTGGAAATATTTTTTGTTATTTTTATCAATTTTTCACCTCATGAAAACTAGACGATATTTAAAAAAACTGAAATTAGTTAGTCTTCGTATGTGGCGTCGATAAGTAACAAGATCGCAGTGTAAATGCATTTTAGAAAAACATAACATTACCTATCTTCTCCGGCAGAACATTTTTTATAATAAACTATCTCCCGATGATTGATGGATGTCGGTTGATCCACGATGATTGTTGTGCGACGGTTGGTGCTTGATGATTTATGATTAATGTACGGTGATTGATGCGCAATGGTTGACGGTTGATGCATGATGGTTGATGCGCGGTGATTGATGCGCGATGGGTTATGGTTGATAGTTGATGGTTGATCGTTGATGCGCCATGAGTATTGTGCGATGGTTGATGATATCGCCGATTTAAATTTACTGAGAGAGTAAAGACATCTAATACCTTGGGAGAGCGAATTCCAGAGGCGTGCGTCTTGAAAGCTGAAAGAATTCAGTCCCGTATCAGTTTGCGACCCTAGAATCTTGAGTTCTCTAGACACCCTACCCGAGGTCCTTGACTTGTTTTTTTCCGAAAAGGGCCGCAAGGTACGATGGTTATCCTATGCTTTGTAAACAAGCACCGCCGCAAAATATGCCCTTCTCCGCTCTACGTTTAAGCAGCCCAGTTTTTTCTTGTAGGGTGCATCATGCTCATCCCATCTAGCACCGCATATGTATCTCATACAGGAGTTCTGCAGTCTTTGTAGTCGGGTCTGAAGCTCATCAGATACGTCAAGGTATACAACAGAGCAATAATCTAAGTGGGAGATGGCGAGAGCATTTGCAAGTTGCTTGCGTAACGCCTTGGTGGTGCAGGATGTAAAAGATTTTAGTCCATAAAGGGCTCGATTAACCTTTCGGCTAATAGCGTCAACTTATGGTCTCCAGGTTAACTTAGAATCCATGGCAATACCGAGGATCATTACGGTGTCAGTAAAAGGCACGAAAACATTATCATGCACCTCAATGCTAAGCAGAGACACCCTATGTAACTTATTAACATTATAATCAGAACCAAAAAAGATAGCTTTCGTCATGCCAACATTGAGACTCAGGGTCTTTTCAGATGCCCAGATCGACGCTGCTCGTGCTATACTACTGCTGACAAGCGATCCACGCCCTCACAAAAATTATCCATTGTAACTTGAGTGTGTAGGTCTGCAAATCGCCCGCGGAAATTAAGTGGATGAGACCATTCTCAAGTACGTCCTTCTCCGATTCTTTGAAACAAGAAAGTACCTCGCGAGGATCATTAATCTAGAGGCTGAAGAGAAGAGGCCCTAGAACCGAGCCATGTGGGACACCAAGGTTGGTCGCAAGTCAATCCGATTCTCCCTTGGTGTGAGTAACCACTCTCTGGTTACGTCCTGTAATGTACGATCTAATCCACAAAACTATTCTGCATTATAGTTAGCGAGCGAGTAGATATAGCTAGTTTAAAATTAATGTATTAGAACAAAAAAATTCATATTAGAACGATTTAGTTTGAAGTAGCTAAGTGCCGATGAATTAGCAGAAAATTATGTAAAGACTTGTAAATACGAGTAGATAAACGAATACACGAATTTAAACAGTTCCTGGAAAATCACCCATATTCAAATTTTTTAGTTGTAACCAATAAAACATGTGTACGTCTTCAATATATCGAGAAAGGTGACTTTTTATTTGCTAGAAATTAGAAATTTCAATCTACGAATTTGGCTTTCTAGTAGCTCAGAGCGTTGGTGTTGAGTGGACATACTCTATCAAAATTTTTATGAGTACAGTATTTTAATGGTACCTCGCACGTTGAAAGTACTCGTCGCATGAAACCTCGCGCAGTGCAATAATTGAAAATCTAACGAACTTACCTGTAAGTGAAGTTCAATTGTAATTATACGAGAATCTCGTTCGATATGATTGCTATGTAGTTGTCCATATTGGGGTGGGCAAGTCACCAATTTTCAAAGCTAAAAAAATAAAATTGCGCTGTGCTGCCGTCTCTCGCTGGTATCGCTGCTTATTACTTTTAATGCACCTTTGAGTAAAATTTCAATTGTTAGAGATGACTACAGTTCGCGAGGACTGACTGAATATGATTCATGGAATTCACTTATAATTAATTTTTCATTGGCATAATATATTTTAATTAAAAAGGGCGGTATACATATAACTATGCAGAAACGCTATGCATTCTGCAAATAATGATTTTAATTATTTCAATTTATCGAATATCAAACAATATAATTAATAAAGGAAATAAAAGTATAGTTATGCATCTCATATCTTGCTTTAATCAAACGATATTTTCCATTGTCAATCAACATCATTACATAAATAATTACAACTATTTAATTTTCAATCCAGTTATTTGTTATTTGTTATTCATACTTAATATGATTCGTAAATATAACTGTTTATAAATTTTATAATTTCACAAATGATATCTTTATTGAATTTATCTTCTTAGATATTATATAATATATATAAAACCAGTTTCTAAATAAAAATAAATTTAATTCTATATGAGTCTAAATAGAAATACCTCCTAGAAATTTGATACCTTTATATATATTTATATATTTATAAGATTATACAAAAAGATTACAGAGCTTAGGGTGACTTCAGCGGTGGGTACCGTATCAAGCGAGGGCCTCATGGAGGGTTCCACTTTTGATTTTAATTTTGGTTCAATTATATTATTTAAATTTAATTCTAAAGCATTGTGAACTATTTTACACCAACATAAATCACAAGCAAGACTCCCGCGACACTTGACATTTCCAGAATGAACGAGTGAAATACGTATCTGAGCACAATCTGCGTTAACTTATGATAACATTCGGAATATATAATTGAAAATGACTGCAGAAAGTTTACCGGGCGTTACAAAACGAGATCGGGGGATAGTATTTCAAGGTTGGTTGACTAGAATAATCAAAGCGGGGTTACGGTTCCATTTGCAATTCAAAGCTAAACTGAATTAAACTACTTGGAATTCGCACAAATCACCATCATTTACAAAGGCATGAATTTAAATGCTAATACACCGAGAGCATCAATTTTTTCCTCGTACCAGAGATGTATTCTGCATAAAAGTTTCATAAACAATATCGACATTATTTACGTTAAGTATATTTTAAAGTGTACAAATCATGAAATGAATAATTATTATATCTATTTTTAATTGAGAAAGTGTTACTCTAAACAAGAAAATAATTATTCTTTTAGTTAGAGCAGAAAAATGTGTCTTTGAAAATCTTTTTTTGGTTAATTCATTTGAGGGTTGTACAATATATGATTTTTGCTTTCTCGAAAAGAAAGTTTTGTAACGATGATGTTTTTAAAATTTTAGATTTACATGAATTTCAATGTTTTTGAATTTGCCGAATCAGAATATATAGCTTTTCAAAAATGTCTAAATGTATATGTGTAGGTACATATTTGATAAAATTTTGTTGTGGCATAACTTATGAACGTATTTGTATTTTGGTATTTATGGATTAAATTTCATATATTTTGATAGTATAGAATTATTAAGGCACTACGAAAACATAAATATATTGATTATGCATATAGTAAATT
Organism: Gastracanthus pulcherrimus; assembly: GCA_949152435.1. Lineage (NCBI taxonomy): Eukaryota > Metazoa > Arthropoda > Insecta > Hymenoptera > Pteromalidae > Gastracanthus > Gastracanthus pulcherrimus. The sequence goes on from OX424573.1 coordinate 34,353,166, forward strand.
GGAAAAAAGGTTAGTGCCTTTGTGCCCTTAGATTTCATAAACGAAACAATATTTAACATTAAAAAATTATTGATTGACATAATTATGTGAGTAGTTACTGCGGAAGCATGCTCAATGTATTTATTTGACGTAATCCGTAGAAAATAATTATTTTAATTTAGCATGTAAAATGCCCGATACCTATATGTATAGTAAACAAAAAATTTAATTTTTTGGCCTCCATATTGGATCGGCCATTTTGAATTCGGAATTTCTGACATTGGATTCGTAATCAGCGACCCGAAAAACTACGGGGTATGAGATTTGCAAATTTCATATCATTTGTCATCTTGTATTTGACCATTCAATCCAAGTTTTTCTTAAAGTACAACCAATACCGCCCAACATAGTTGACTTTTAGTAAGAAATAATGACTATTTCCTTACATCATAGGATTTTATAAAGAAATACATTTAAAAAAAAAAATGTTTCGATAAATTCGCCATTTTACATGTTTTCTTTTGTTTTTACATAATTTGGTTTGCAAAATCGGAAAGAGCGACCCCATAAACCCTTATATATAAAGTTTTAATCTAATTGATCAATAATCAGTTGATTAAAAATACTCACAAAAATGTAAAAGTCATTTCGGACGCCTTGGCGCTAATGGGTTAAATCAGAGGTCACAAAGGGGCTAACGTTTTTTCCCATTCGCTATATCTATAATATACATATACCTATCCTTTCGTGGTGCCTTAAATCAATTTACAACCATATATTCGTATGGCCAATAATACAGAATTTACTTCGTAATATTGAAAAAAATATGAATGATTGATTTCAAAAGGTTTAAACTAATGTTGCATAAGAAACTTATATAATATCTTATATAATAGATTATGGACAATAAAGCATTACAACTATAAAAATCAATGTTTTTATGAGAGCTACCTTAAATTTCTATCTTTTTTCTTGAAATGAAAAAGCTTAAAATCGTTGAAATGATTTTTCTCATTAAAGTTAAGAAAAACGGGCATACAAATGTGTATCTCACCAAAGACAAAAACGTCAAAGATTTGACAAGCCAAAATAACCTTTTTTTTTATATCTGTCAGTGTCGACCCCTGAATTCCAAAAATTTTCTATACAAAAAGTGTCCGCGAAAATTCGTTGACAAAATCAAAAACCGTACACAGCAAATAAAAAGTTTCGCTCCCAAACATTCCCGCAGAGCACACAGTTTTCACCCCAGCACTACATACCCCCGCAGTCCGACTCTTCGAAACCACGCCCTATTGTTTCACAAGTGGCCGTAGCCACAAAAAGAAGACCATATCGTCCCGCGCCTCGGCCAACGCTCGCTGCACATGTCGCACGGTCCACAAAGACACGTCTCCCGCAGCTATCCCATCGAAATCCAATTTCCTCGCGTGCGCGAGCGCTCCCCCGTTACACTGCACACCTCGATCGCATCACTCCGCTCCGCCGTCGTCATCCTCGCGGCAGGAATCTCCAGACGGCGGCCTCGGCGTAGCCGTGATTCTCGCGTCGCGCGTGCTCGGCCAGGGGATAGGTGCGCAGGTGTAGGAGCCTGCGGCGCAGCGCGGCCGTGAGCCCGTGACGGCCCGGATCGGCCAGCAGGCAGAGCGCGCCGGCGTTGTCGCGTTGGGGATCCGCGGCCTCGTCGAGCCAGGTCACGAGTCTCGCGGCTGTGGCCTCGTCGTAAAGGAGATCGCCCACGAGCACGAGGTCGAAGCGCTCGCGAGGCGGCGAGTTCGCAGGGATGTTGGAGATGTTGGTCTGCAGCAGGTCCCGGGTGCTCGTGCGAATCTCCACGCCGTTGAGGCGGGCGTTCTTCAGAGCGGCCACGCACGCCACTGGAAGCAGAGAGAGAAACGATCGAGATTTAGGGGGGTTGTATTAGGGTGGGGAGAGCGTTGAGTTATAGTATTTTAACAGCGTAGTGGTATGTAACTTGTACACTGAGAAAACTATGTCGCAACTGGCACGAGATACAGCGTAGAATTTGCGATATATATCGAAAAATTTACAATATTAAAATTGGAAAATTAAAAATTTCTATAAAGTCACATTTCAATACGGAATGCAAATTTATTATTACCATGAAAAAAAAAATTTATTAGGAATATTGTACGATATGATTTTCTCGGTGTAGCAGACTGGATGCGTGTGTATGCGTACCTGTGCGCCTGTGCGTGTGCATGTGTGTGTGTGTGTAAAAAACTTATTCTTCACGACGTTGGTAGTTATATCTTGACATATACTGTTAGAATACCAAAAATTAAGAAAATCTTTTTTGTTTAATGTATGATGAAATTAATAATAAATGTTATAGAGTTTAAGTTGTGGAGGCAAACCCCTTGAAAATTTGAAAGCTATAAAAATGTGTTTCGAGAAATATGGATTTACAGCTTGTATTTTCTGTACTATCTACTTAATGTTAATCAGATTATTTAAATTATCATAACTTCGTTAATTTTGTCAACTCTGAAATCTAAATTCTTTTATTAAAAAAATAACAGAAAAGATATAGAATTAAAAACAATTTATAGAAAAATAAAAATCATCAGTAAAAAATGTGAAAAGTACTTTAGATTTTTCACGCCATCTGCCGCTCTGAACGTACTTTAGCACATATGTCACGCTTCGTTTAGTCTCGAAGCTAATGAGATAAAAATTACAAAATAAATCTTTTTCTTCTACTTCAAAAATATTTAGTTTATTCATGAACTTCCTTAGTACATTACATCAATATAGTTTTACCATTATTTAATGATTTATTGTTAATAAAATTTTGCCAATTATTAACTTACTACATCTTAATACTGGTCCGAATACGAGGGTAGTTCAATAAGTCTTTAGAATAAAGTATAAAAACAATTTTTTTTGGGTAAATTTTTTTTTATTTTTCAACATAATCTCTTTGGAGCTCTGTACACTTGGTCAATCGCTTTTTAAGTTTTTTTAATCCTTCAGAAAAGTGCGTTTTCGGAAGTTCCTCAAAATAAGCACTTACAGAGGCAATGACGTCTTCGTTGTCCGTAAATCTCTGTCCACCGAGCCATTTTTTCAAGTTTGGAAATAAGAAAAAGTCACTGGGGGCTAAATCTGGTGAATACGGTGGGTGTTCGACCAATTCGAATTTTAGTTCTTCAATTTTAGCCATTGAAACGAAGCATGTGTGAACTCGGGCGTTGTCGTGATGAAAGAGAATTTTTTTTCTCGCCAAATGTGATCGTTTTTTTTTTAATTTCTTCTTTCAGCTGCTCTAATAATGATGCATAATACTCACCAGTAATTGTTTTACCCTTTTCCAAGTAGTCAATAAGTATACTTCCACGTGCATCCCAAAAAACTGTAGCCATAACCTTACCAGCTGACTTTACGGTCTTTGCCTTCTTTGGAGCTGGTACGCCTGTGGAAATCCACTGTTTGGATTGTTCCTTTGTCTCAGGAGTGTAGTGGTGTAGCCATGTTTCATCCACAGTCACAAATCGACGAAAAAATTCTTCAGGATTCCGACTTATGCGCGCCAAAAGAGCCTCAGAGGCGACCACTCTATTGCGTTTATTCTCAGCTGAGAGCAAACGCGGCACCCATCTTGCCGATAGCTTTTTCATGCCTAATTTTTCATGTAGAATTGAACCAACTGCACCTATAGATATCCTTGTGGCCTCAGCTAACTCACGCACTTTTAATCTTCTATCCTTCAACACCATATCGTGGATTTTATTGATGATTTCGGGAGTAGTTGCTTCTACGGGCCTTCCTGAACGTGGTTCGTCACTTATTGATGTACGACCACGCTTAAATTCATTTACCCAGTTATAAACCGTTGCTAAGGCAGGGGCAGATGTGCCATGAACTGAGTCCAATTCATTTTTTATCTCATATGGAGTTAAACCCTTTAAATGAAAATGTTTAATTACCGCTCTGAACTCGTTTTTTTCCATTTTTCTTAACAAGCAATTTTTTTTTTCAATTGGTTATAAAAACACGTAAACTCAGAAGATGTGGACTGTGACTGCACCATATATCTAGTCGGGAGTGGTGCTGACTGAAAACAGATGATTTGGAGCGATTCGCGCGCCATCTGTTGGTCATTCTAAAGACTTATTGAACTACCCTCGTATCTTTTTAAAGTTTCTAATGCAAGTGGTTATTAACTGGACATGACTCAAAGTATACATGACTCTCTCTCTCTCTCTCTCTCTCTCTCTCTCTCTCTCTCTCTCTCTCTCTCTCTCTCTCTCTCTCTCTCTCTCTCTCTCTCTCTCTCTCTAATCTTATTAGCATTCTTTCCCGCTGAATTATCCGTGCACATTTTTGCAAACATTAGAATCATTTATGTATTGAAAAGAGAAATACGCTTTTGACTCTCTTCTCCCACCCCTCACCCTTCTCCCCTTACATTTCCACACCTACAAATCTCCTCCCCATTGACTATCTAAGCACTATGACAAAATAAATGCGCAAGCGTTTGTTTGACATTAACATGACGATGAAATAAATCATTATATTTTAAAAGGAATCTCTTCTCCACGTCCATATTTAATATTTAAAATGAGGAGGTTAGATTAAAAACTTAAATATAAATTAAGCAATCAAACTCTAAGAATGGGTAGCCACCGTCGTATATCCTACAAATTAAAATCAACTACAGTAAAGTCTGGCTACCATGAAAACGGACACTGTTAAAAGAAGACCGCGATGCTTTCCTGTGATTGATTGAGTTATAGGTTCGGTGCCTTCACTAGATTGTTGGGTTATTTAGGTCAGGCGTTCACAAGTTGCGCTCGGTCCCATAATTTCGCAGTGCCCAGACTTTGTTATCATATGAAATGCTGTAATGTAATCTATATTTTATTTTTTAAATTCCCAATTCAAACAACTTGAATAAACACCGTGGTAGTTTATCTTCGACCAACTGCTTATTTCGAATGTTCGTTGATTTTAAAGGTCTTTCGTACTCCGAGTAAAGTAAATTTTTTGAAAATTCCTCATCATAAGCCATCAGAAAAATGAAAATCTAACGAGAATTAATTATCAGTATTCATAACATCATAATAAAGCAATTCTTCTAAATACACGTCAGATCGTAAAGGCACTGAGCCGATAGTGCGTATGTAATTCTTCCCAAGCAAGAAATATATCTCGCAAACTGTCGCGCCGTCCTCTGATGCGCATCAGCGCTGCAGGCGCGACGCGCCCAAGAGTTAACTCTCGCGCGCGCCTGCGGCACACTAATTGCAAGCTTATAGGACGGCGCCGAACTTTACTAACTCTACGCTCGTGGGCTCTGCGCCCGCGTTATCCCGACCATACCGTCTTCGGATTCCCCCAAGCTGCAATAAGTCCCGGATCCTCGGGGCGCGCGCGCGGCGCCCGGCTTCAGCCACAAGTGGTGCTCGTCTCGCGCATGGACGCCGCGAAATCCTCATTCCATTATTGAAATTTCGGCCGAAGAGTGCGAGAGACTCCAGACTCGCGTATACGCACGACACACGTATGGCCATTAACGGATTCCGGGGAACCTTATTTGCATCGACTCCGTGCGCGGAGCCGCTGTCGTTCGCATTCCCGATCGCTGCACGCGCGCAAGGTATAGTCGACGTGCAGCTCGTCGCGTATAATCCGGTGTAGTATCTCGGCAGTGCCTTGGAGTTTATAGTGCGAGAGCGGAGAAAGTGCGGAGGCGGAGGAGGAGAGCCCGTTTAAGTAATGCTCCAGCGCGCCGGGAAGCCTTGAACGGCTTCCAAGAGCGGCCTTTGAAATCCAAGCGCGCAAGCGGGGGGTACAAATTGTACGCTATAGACACTCTCTCGGTTGGCCTACGGTGTGTGCGTACGATGTGTGCGTACGTGGAACATTTCGCGTAGCGTGGCAAGCTAAAAGTAGCAGTAGCTAAGTGTACGGTACTTAAAAGCGAAAATTGCGAGAGAAGAGAGATTTTTATTCGTGTCATTTTTGTTTTTATTTTTATTCTTTTAGTATTTTTATACTAAGGTCCATACAATATATTTCATAAAGAGCATAGTGTAATATAAGTAAATTTTGTACTTATTTTTGAGATATGTCTTACAGCATTGCATTTGACATATGTCTTTTCTACTTGACTGCCTGAGAATTGCGTATTTTCTTAGCGTTTCTTCGTGACACATCTTTGTAAATATGATTTATACTTTAAAAATAAAATTCTATTAAAATTAATATAAATGGAAAAAAATAAATATTACTCAATATTACTTAAATAGTCTCCATAAAAAATTTGGCAAAGCATGTTCAAATGTTTAATCTGTGGACATTGTACAAATCTCTCCATGTAGATATACGTATTGAAGTGTCGCATTAAAGAGAAATGGGAACGAAAATTCCAGTCAGTAGGTCAATCCTTTCTTCCGCAATCCTGTCTTTTAGTGTCCGTAATCGGCCTTGCGTCTCTTTACGTATAATGTAATGTATTGCATCATCCGATTCTATCATTTCTTCGTGTGCGTGTAATTTTAATATTTCAGTGTCTGTATACCAGCTCGTAAAGAGAGAGAAAGTGCATTTTCGAGTTCCGGCGATCCCGATTTCCATTTATACGGATTTTGCGATATCGCGTGAATTTCTTTCGATTCGATTTGACGACTGTAAATGTACACTCGGAATTCAGAAAATGAATGAAAAATGAATTTTTACTACCATAGAGGTTTCACGGATTCTATGCAATTGAATTGCAAATATAGTTTTTTTTTATTAATTGGAAATATCAAACCCATTTTCACGTATTTCAGAATAAATAATAGATCGTGTTATTGCTATAGTTATATTCATGATTTAAATGCTGTAAAAAATTAATTGTTAAAATGAAAAAAACAAATAAATGAATCGGTTCATAAAAACAGGATATTAGCACATTCGAGTAGATTTGTAAAAAAATAGCAAGAAACTGTGTAACTCTTGATCTAGTACGAATTTTAAATCGAAATTTTGTTTAAATATAACTTTGGATTATTCTACATCAGAAGCTACATTGATTTCTTCTTTGAACGAATAGTGTTATATTAAATATTAAACATCGTCTTTGAACTTATGTTCCTTTTAGCATAAATTACAAATAAGTGCTTATGCAATTGCTAAAAACGTTACTTTTTTGAAAAAAAAATATATTTTTTATTTCACATTTTGGTAAATTATGGGATAATATAAGGTATTTTTTATCTTTTTATGAAGCAAAATCTAAAGTAGATACAACAATATAGAACCCTCGTGACGTCACGAATATAATATCGTGACGTCACGTAACATTGTAGTATGTCTCTATAGAGAAGAGTCGTTTAGCATGAACAAGCTTTCATTATGAACCGTCTTTAGTTCTGGACTCCACCGCTTGGTGGCGATGCTTCACTAAATGAATTTGATGTATGATGTGGTTTTACTAAGTATTTTAAATATATTACTGCCAAAGTTATCGAACAAATAGCTGACTAGCCAATTTTCAGCAAGTCAAAAGTTATTTTTGGAAGCTTAAAATCGTCACTTTTATATTTTAGGCAATAGATAAATAATAATTGTGTATATTGCATCTGCGGGTATACACTGTACGTGCGCACACACACATGTGGATGCGGGCGCAGAGAGAGCATTATTTCCGCATGAATGCGAGGCAACAAGGTAAAAATAATTTTACTGATTAAATTTCTATTCCACCAATTTTTTTCTTCAGAGAGGGCTATTCAGAGAATATCAACTTTTTTGAAAAATTAATGCTTGTTGCATCTAATCAATAGCTATAGTTAAAATTTCCAATTATAATTGACCTCAGTCAATTATTTTCTTTGAAGAGAACTTTGCAAAGAAGAAATTAATTTTTGGAAAATTAATTTTTGTTGCTCTAATAAACAATTACAATCAAATAAGCTATGGGTGTTTATATTGTACGACCTTCCCCTAGATATATCGAAAATATTAAACCACGTGAAAAGATGCACGTGTAGAAGATAGAACAGCATAAGTCTCGCGGGACTCGCAAGCATTCTCCCGCTCTCCAGCGCTGTATAGACATAAACCCGCCTCCAAAATATTTTAAAACTCGTCTGCAAATCCTCTAAAAAATTTGTTCGACATCGTAATCTACTAAATCAAGTTTCGTAGAATACGGATATGTAGGTGGGTACAATAACAATTTAATTCGAATTAAGTTGTTAATGCATCCAACGCCTCATTATACGAATCCACCAGTAACTCAATTTAGCCTAAAAGTAGGCTAAAGTCCCGTTTCACAGGTTCCAATTCAGATATTGTATTATTTAGTTTATATGCTGCTTTGAGTACATATAGAGAGTGGCTTAATGGACCGTTCTCCTTCAATTACATTTAGAACAGTCGCTCTACTTGTGTCAAGCGAAATTTCGCATACCACACGTTGGGCGACTACGTGCAAGACAACATCTTCAAAGCATTCATTATGCTATACCATTTCAATCTTACCGCAACCAACCAGTCTATGCAATATTGCGAAGTAAGGACTCCAACATTCAAGGGAATCTACTGCGAGCCACTCCAAACGCTTGCATCAGCACGATAATAGCTGAAAGTGCCATAATGGTACAGAAGCACAATATAAGCAACGAGAAATTTGAAAACGTAAAATTACTCTGATTTAACCCTCCCTTTGTCGGACTCGACTTGGCCACGTCCTTTACCAAATGAGGTGAATCAATCACCCAACGAAAATTTTTAACAAATTCAATACGTTTTAGCTTCGATCACGGTAATAAATTGTTTATATGGGTTTTAAGGGGTGCTGATTACGAATCTGCAGGTCAAATTACAAAATTCTAAATGACGGACCTAATATGGCTTATATGGCAAAAACTAAATATTTTTATAAAAATATTTTTCACTATTTTTTTCATCGTCATCGATCAAAGTAAAGACGTTAACTGTATCAAATTTTTTCGCTGGGTGATTGATTTACCCAACGTGATAAAACGATGGTTAATCTTTTCTTCCTAGCTACATACCTATTCTACAGCAATAAAAAGTTTTTTTCTCATAAATATAAATTTTTTTAAAGCCAAAAACGTTAAATATACTGGTAGCATTGATTGTGCAATAATTTTTTAATAACATTTGACAAATGCATGATATCATTTGTGTAACGAACATTAGTTCTTTAATATAAAATAGAAAATGAATGTATTAAATATTGATAATATTACATTGTGTTTTCAACTGATATTTTAGTATTAAATGATGAAAAAATTGTCTCTACTTGATAAATTAAAATTATTTTACATAGAATCTCAAAAACTGGTCTAGAATCTAATGACATATACCCATCATATATCATTGGATTTCATTTGTATTCATATTAATGCATACAAGAAGCAGACTTATGTAAAAAAATAAATAAATTTGAATTAAATTTTCCCTATAGGTAACTTCTCTTTTGTTAATTTACGTATTGTGTCAAACGTCGTTGCGAAAGTATACCCGATATTCACATTCCCGGCCCCGCGAAAACTTACAAGGCACAATTTCAGTACAGTAGAATCTCACGACACTGTGACTGCGGAGCATCTCGGCACTGTGATTTATTTAAGGCTAGCTCTAAGTATGCGGGGGCCACGCGCCTCAACTTTGCAGAAAAAGTTTTATGAAAAGGTTTAAGCTGAAAAAATGTGATAGAAAAAGTTTTACGCAATGGTTTCAGCTAACAAATTTTAATAAAAAAAGTTTTATAAAATGTTCAAACCGAAAAAATGTAATAGAAAATTTTATAAAATAGAATTATATAATTTTATATGGATTTCAAAAGAAGTATGAATATGCGATGAATTTTAACTCTTAAATTCGATTGATTTTTTAAATCATCATCATTAGTTGTTAATAACTTTGCATCAGAATGATGATTTTGTACGAAAAACCGCTTAAATTGTAGCTCTCTTCTCCTACTTTAATTATTTTTTGAGCCAATTTTTCTAGCATAAAGACTTGTAGAGTTGTTGTCAAAAGAAGCGGTACATTTTCTCAATAAAATAACGTATATGTGAAGTAAATGTCATCATACAACAAGAACCCATTGGAAAAGATTACGGGTGCTAGAGGCTTCATTTTTAGATATCGGAAACCACCTCCTTAAGTTTGATAAAAAATCGTTTCCTATAGGGTGTGCACTTTCCTTATCAGTTTTAATTATGTTCTAAGTACATATTAAGTAATTCAAAACCACTCCCGACAGGTGTCAAGACATAAGGCGAGATTCACCCTCATTCCGCTTAACCCCACGGTCCTCTTTGCCCCTCTTTCCCCTATATAACAATTGGAGTTTTGCACTATTTTATCTAAATGGTGTAATGAAAAGTTTAGACACTACAATAATCGTACAAAATAGTTTTACTTGAATATAATACTTATAAATATTTATTTTTCAATTTAAAATTGAATTAATTTTTAAAAGATATCTGAGAGCGAGTAAATACATGGCGTCGAAGTTCGTTTTCTAACCTAACGTACGCCATTTTTACTGTGCTTAGCGTTCCCGTTTATATTCCCAATAAGAATATGACCATATACCGAATATTAAAAGAAATTCATATTTAAGAAACTGAATTGAAATTATTTAAAACTTTGAAAGTGAATTCTAATATGTAGTATACGAATACTTACTAATAAAATTATAAACCTTTATTTTATATTTATTGTTCATATTATTTAAATTATCTTGCTGAATAAAAAAGTAAAATGTGATTATTTAGGGATAAGTATTATTTTAGTAGCATATTTTTTCTTTTCGCCGACTTGCTTTTCGTTTCTATTTTACCCGTAATGTTTCCTCTTTTTTCTTATTCTCCACTTCGCTGTCGTGGATGTTTTGTTGACCTGTGGTCACATTCGTTTTTCTGTCTTTTTCTTCTCGTTTTTATTGACCGCTTTCCTTCCTTTTTCCGTTTTGTTGTTCTTTCTCTTATTTCGATGTTATTTCTTTTAGTTTCTCATTAGTATGCATTTAGATGTTTTTCTTGTTTCTATTATTTCCTAATTTTGAAGGTTTTTCATACTAAAAATAACGTTTAGCCAACTAATAAATTAATGAAAAATATCTTTCAAAATAATTTTCAATAATGAAAGAAAATTTATAATAAGAATGTACTAAGTAAATGTATTCGATTAATTGGAATTTTTCTCTGAGAGCTGTCTCTTATTCTTCTGTACTCTAACAATTGGTTACTTTTTTCTATATTTTCATCACTTTGTTAATTGTTTTCACTTTAAATTTGTTGTATTTTTGTGCAGTGTAATGTAATATTATTCAATTTTACAGCTACTCCATGATAGAAAGTTGCCCAGTCAAAATGGCCAGTTGGTTACCTAATTTTATTGGTCAATATATAACAAAAAATTGGTCAATGGCTCTAGTGACTACGATCTGCATCTTCGGAGATGCACAGTGCGCTTTCCGAAACGGAGTAAACAAAACAATTCATTCGTAACCTGAAACTGTGAAATAATTTTATGACCTAATAAATGTATTTCTTTGACTTACTTCTTTTATTTAAACAAATAATTATTGAAACCATACATAATAAGAAGCATTCTGAGGAATATAGCCAAAGAGAAAATGTAAAAAGTGGAGAACATAATGAATTGGAACCATTAAAAAGTGTGTATACTACATTAATTAATCAGTTTTTATAAACCTTATCCAAAAATATATTTTAGTTAAAGTATTATTAAAAATGCTTTTCAAAAACAATAAGAATTATACGAATATTTAATATACTACATTCGTTAATCAATGTTGACGTGTACACTCGATGTGGAAAATATCTGGTCGAATGCGTATGAAATTTTTTAAAATCCTCCGATGAGGTTAGCGAAAACGTCCATTCGATCCAATGAAATAACATAAAGTATCCTTTTTTTAGTCTAATTTTGTGAATTCAAATATATGATTATTGAATTTAGCGATTTTTTATTAATAATATTATTTTAAATAAACGTTTTGAGTAGTAAATAAATAATAAATTGACCATTTATTAGCCATTCCGGGGGGGGGGGGGGGAAATCCGTGACGAAATAAGCGGGATTTTTTGGCCTGAATAACGGTACAAAAATTGACCAATTTATGACGATTTGTTATTATATATTTATGACATATTTTAGTGGTTTCATTGGTTTGATTCTACGGTAATTTTATTATTAATCGCTTTAATTTAATTAATTAAAATCTGTTCATGTAGTACATATACATGTTACACAAATGTTGTGAAATATACTGTTATAAAGATATTTCGTATATTTACTTTTTTATTTTATTATATATATCTACTTTATTCTTGAAAAATTTTTCAGAACTTTTATCCAGAGTAAGAATCATCTTAAAGTTGTAAAGATTGTAACTGCATTGAAATATTCATGCACTACATTCCTGGCAGACTACTGTTCGTTTACTCCCAATACAATAGTATCACAAAGCAAACTGCATTGTGCAACGGTTGAGAAGTTTCTTTACTCAGAGACACAGTGGAAATATCGGAAACTATCGAGAACTCCTAACTGATCATAATCTTCTTAAGTCTTCAGTTTTATTTTGTTATCATAAAGTATATTATTGCATACTTTTAGAGAGTAGACTTCTATAAGTTGCCGTTTCTTAAAGCTATGTTATACATAGGTATATATGAGCCGTTCGAAGAATGGCCTAAATCGACTTAAGACATTGCACATAAAATATAACTTAGGTAAATCAATTTATAGGCTAAATCGAGCATATATTTTGATATTTCTGTGGCCGTACTAAGTCTATAAATTTATTTATTCCTGACTTAAGGTGAGGTTATAGCAAAATTAAAACCTTCTTTATTATTCAATCTTTTTCCCCCAAACATATTTGGAATCAAAAACAATATTTTGAGAATATCTTTAGCTATTTTTACTGAATATTTTAAGCATTTTTACAGAAGATGCATTAAATTTTAATAAAATCGCACACATTTGCTCAAGTCTTCCGCGCAGTAGATTTCAAAGCAAACCAACAAAAAAATTGTATGTTTTCTTCAAAATAAAGTAAACACTGTAACAATCTCCGAATTTTCTTTTATACCCAAATACTTGTTTTAAAAATATAGGACTGTAATGAACAATTTAATTATCAAAAAGCACTATTTTTTATTATACATATATATGCTACGTTCTTGAAAAAAAATAATTTGAAAATCAGTGATTGAATTGAAATGTTGTTATTGTGTTTAAGAAACTATTCTGAAAGTTTCAGCTCAATCCGTTGAAATCTAATGCGCAGAAGGCGCAGAGTAATGCAAAATGTAGTTTTGAGATGAGCACACTTTTTTGTACGGAAAATAGTACATTGTGCATCAAGGGAAGAAAATCTGCTATTTCTAGCGAGGGTGAGGTGTGCAGCACGAGTCGGAGTCTCGGAGACCGAAGGCGCTTGAGACAGAGACGAGTGCTGCAAACACCTCACCCGAGTCATTAGCAGCCATAAGCAGATAGATAAGAGCGTGGTCGTGGTGGTTAAAATATAACAGAGACCCGCTTGTTCGTCCAAACCAATTAATTCAATATAAAAAGATATTTTGTAATCAATTACAAACATTCTTCCAAAATTTTAACACATCTGTAAAAACGTTTTTTGTATAATTAAATCGTACTTGTTCTTTTTAAAAATTAAATGATTAAGTGACATAATTATAAAAAAGGCCTTGAATTGTACTTTATGAAAAGAATATGCCAATTTAATTTTATACTGATTTGCCAAGATAGACATACAATAGAAACGATAGCCACAATATAGCTACGACAATAATATGTACGGTAGCTAGCGCCACACCGGTATTGGAAGAACAAACTTAGTTCGCGAACAAAAAAATGCCCGCCAAAAAGAATACTTTTTTATCATTATAAGAATATGTATATATATAATTCCTCTCGGCCGCCATATTGAAACCACTAGATACCGTACGGTGAATTTGTACTCCCAATACCTGTAATGTAACTTTAAATATATTGATGTGCAAGTAAATCCTGTTTCACAGTGTAAAAATAAAAATAATTTATTGTTTTGTGTTAACCAATTTTTGACTTTATAACATTATTATTCGACTGCTTAGAAAATATTCTGATTGGTGGAAATTTTACCTAACCTCCAAAACTTGCATCACAAAAATAAAAATTTGTAGGTATTTGTAGTACAAAAATGTCGTTGTCCACTATTCTTTACATAATAATAAAATGATTATCAAGGTCGCTATATACGATTTTTTATGAAATTTCGACGTATAGGCTGAGCATTTCAGCCCCCCCCCCCGGTAGCGGAAAAATGACTCATTTAGATGAAAAGTAAACAATCCGTTTTGACCCAAATATTCTAATTTTAATCAGAAATACGCTGAAAACTCCGAGAAATTGTTGTCTAAGGAGCCACAAGTTATTAATTTATTCGTTTTATGTATAAAACCGCAGTTATCTGCTTATTTTTTTCACCCAAATGTTTTTTCACTACCGGGGGGTATTGAAGTCTACATGCACCCAGCCTATAATGAAAAATACGAGGCGAGGTGAAGCCGCCAATGAGATTAAAAAACGGTAAGATGACCGTCATTTGTACCGTTTTCTATTGGTTAATTATAATAACTAGCAACAATACCTCGGCGCTAACGCTCCCGCGGTTAATTTTAAATATCGATCCATCCATCCACCCACGCAGCCCACAGCGAGACTATCAAGGGGTACGACGAATCTGACATTTTTGGACAGTTTGAGTTTAATATAATAAATATATCATAACACTGTTATCCATTGTTCTTTATACAATAACAAATCATTATCATCCTTGATTTTGATATTACTATGTAAATTTTAGACGTATAATGAAAAATACAGCACGAGGTGGAGTTCACAATAGTAAGGTCGCGCCGACCTCTCCTTAACGCTGGTATGTAGTCGAATACATAGTTTAGTCCTATAAGTTTTTGGCACGATACTTTTAAACATGCTGTTCTATTTTATTTGCCTTTTATATTTTATCTTCCGCAAGGTCTTTTATAAGCTACTGTTGTTCTTTTGTTATGTACAAAAAAAATTTTTTTTATAAATTAATTAGTATCAGTATCTGTCTACTAACATATTTGATTAAAATTATTTAAGAAATTATATGCAAATAAATTATTTTCAATGCTAGGAAATAAATAATTCTCTGCCAATTCTATCAATACAAGACGGCAAATTTTATTAGTAATACTAAGTGACACATAATTTGGTTGATGGACGTGAAGCATATGTAACGTCATGGGGAAGAGTAAGTTGTGAGTGCCGTGTAACTATTATAGTTAGCAAGTTTAGCAACTATCTTGAAACGTAATTTAAGGGTAACAACGATAGAAGTTTCAAGCATTTAACTTGAAATAAATGAAAATGAACAAAGATTAGAGTAATTTGAATTTTTAATTGAGAATTACTAAACACTATTTTAACTATAAGATCGGACTAGAAATAATAGACTAAAGTTATTCTGTATTATCTATATTATCCAAATTGTTTGTGAACAATATTCAAAGCTAACCTGGTGTGGGGAAGACGATACCTTCGTGTTACGTGCCAGCAGGTAAATGTTTTATACGCAAGGATCGTGTATCTAATACGGAGAATCAATATAGTATCATGTATATCAAGTATATTAATAAGCTCTAAAGTTCAAAGCAACTAAACTTTATATCAACCAATTTGCTAAAAAGAATGAGAAATTACTTTAAAGCTCAGCTTAGAGAAGTTAAGTTCGATTGAAATTATTCGATTTTTCAGTATCAATATATATATATATATATATATATATATATATATATATATATATATATATATATATATATATATATATATATATATATATATATATATATATATATATATATATATATATATATATATATATATATATATATATATATATATATATATATATATATATATAATTACTATTTCGAACATAAATTAGTCCTTAAAAATAGTTAAACCAAGTCAGTGTAATTCAGCCTCTTCGTTGTGCATATCTACGCGGAAGGTCTTTTTTGACCTTGCCTATAATATCCATCACAAAGCATTGGCTAGTTCACCTCTACAGTAATGTAAACTCGCCGGTAAACTATTCACGTCGAACGTTTTTGAAATAACCATTGAGCGACCTTATTGGTTAATTCCTGTAAATCGGAAAATCTCAGTGGAGCATTTACAAAAACATTCGACGCGAATATCTTACAGGCGAGTGTACCATCCATCGTCCATTGTTCGGCCGGCGACATTTTATTTTTCTTGTCTTCGCAGAAAACTTTTGCAATTTAGTTTGATCTTTCAGTTAAGTATCAAGAATCTCTTCTTCATCTTCTTCATCATATACTAGGCCGATTCTTCTTCTAAATAAACTGGAACTATAACATGCTATTTTAGATTGTGAACGGGTCATGTATCTTATAAAATACAGTCTATAATTGAAATTTGATTTGCTGCGAGTCCTTGTTCATTCCCTATCTAGACTTATCTTAGTTTGTTAATTGCATGTTTTCCAAACCACCTTGCATAACTTTCCATCCTGCGATATAAAATAATCCTACATTCAGCTGCTTGAAGAAACCCCGAATCACATATACTACTATATACCTGTAGCAAGCGATCCACAGTTTTCGACAATTCCTGGGAGTTTTCGACAAGTCCGGATTTGCTTTCCAATTTCCGGTCGGATCAGAATCCTGAAGACTCATGATGAGTTCCCTGGGAATTCTATCGGAAGAAAACGACAGCTTTTAGAGATTATAAAGCAGTAAAAAAATAATAATTTTTTATTTCGTTTGTCCCTGTATGTATTGCACGAGCAAGCATTTACGTCAAATAGTTTTTTACTCGTTAGCAACGCCATACTTAACAGGAAAGACATTCTCATTCGGAAAAGAAAAAGATAAAAATCGATTTAACGTATTCATACAAACATTCTGTTACTAATACATTTTTTTAGTTAAAAATACATTAAGGATAAGTTAAGATATTAGAGTAACCTCCCCGGACTGATGCCCTTCGGACAAACGCTCTCGCCGCACTGATACTGAGGTACTGAGGTGTAAATGTGTGCATGCGTGTATGTGTGTCTGTGTGTGTGAATGTGTAACTGTATAATAGTGTGAATGGGCTATATATATATATATCGCATATACTTATATTAATATATAAGTCAACCGATCAAAACTTTGTTATCATTATATTTTTATCATTGTATTTTTCAGGGAAATATATAATTCATTTTTGCGGTTATAAATTAAAATGTCTCTTTAACACGCGCTTAATCTATACCTTACCTGTTAAGACTCGCAACTTTGAAATTGAATATTTCCATTTTGGTACTGGCACGTTTTTTACAGTTTCGCGGGTCCATAGAGTAATACTGTTAATAACATTCTGTCAAAATTTAAAGCAAATATATAATAAATCGATAAGCCAGTAAACGTCCTTAAGGTGGCTCTCTAATGAAATTAAATTTTTCTACAGTTTTAATTTTTATGAATTGATACTTACACATAATTTTTGTACTGATATTATGAAGTTATATACAAATTTTCAGCCATTTATCTCTCTTAGATTTAAAGTTATCATAGGAAATATGTTAAATTTGAATGTACACCTAATGTTTGAACCCAGATGAAAATTTTAGGATATGTTCTTTAAAGTATAGTTTTACAATAATTTTACGTGTAATGGCTTGTAATAATAAAGTTGTTCAAAATAATTTCAAAAAGAAAATACACACTTTTATTCTAAATACTTTGAAGAATATTCTCCTAAAGTTATAGTCGGATTCATTAATTTGGTGTGCGCCAGGATAAAATTAAAGTTTAAGAAACAAATTAGTGAGAAATAAACAGTGTTTTATCATAATAGTGGCTTTACTGAATAAATTCACCATAATTTTAGAAAACTATTCATTATAAATATATTTTACATATCAATAACTCTTAGAACCATATCTAAACTGTCTTAGGGCTTATTTTCGAAAATCAGCCTACTAGAGTGTTTTGGCCCACCTAAACATGTGGTATCATCCAGATGGTACTTGATGTTTAGGGGTGCCTAAACCCACTTAGAGCTGATTTTCGAAAATATAATATATTTTACCGACTGCCGGTCGGAAACCGGCCACAATTAGTCCCGCTATATGGGAATACAAAAACGCGTTTTCGTGCAAGTATGACAAAAAAATATTTTTACATGATGAGTTAATAGTTCATCTGACTTTTTAAACAATAAAATGATTTCGAATTTTTGGTCGAAAATCACTAGAGAGCCACCTTAAATGAAACGACATAGAATCTTGGTTTGAAAGATATGCACCCTTGAAGTGGTCTAGAGCATGTTTATAAATTTTTATTAATATCGGTTGGATAGTTCCGGAAGAGTATAATGCCAAAAATGTGCACTCTGTGGGGGATAGAGGGCTTCGCCCGATTTGCTTTGCTGATCAGGCTTCGCCCAATAAAGTTTTATTCATGAAACTTTTAAAAACTTCTTTATAAAATTATATGGGGGGGGGGGGGGAACCTTGAACTTGAATAAAACTTATATGTATCATTTAGTTACTTTTTTGTATTAAATGCTTAACTTCTTGGAAAATCTATGTACAGGACTTTATATGCCGAGATATTCAAGAGAAGAAAATCAAAAAATCAAAATCTATCATATTTTACAATATAATATCTATCGAAGTACGTACGTAATTTTCAATCCGATGGAAATTTGTTTATCTGCAGTCATATTTCTAAAAAAAATTGTCGGTTAAATTCATAATTTTTGTTTAAAATGTTAACCATTTCCGTAAAAGTGCATCTTTTTCAAAATCCGTATGTACTTTGATAGATTTTATGTTGTAGAAGATAATGGATATTTGTTTTTTGTTCCGAGTCACACCGTTTCAGAGATCCAGAACCGCCGAGTGCGCAGCTTTTAGTAAAAAACTCACAGTTGTAGCTGTAGCACCGCCATTTTATTAAAATAAAATAAATAAGAAATTGGTTTTCACTCTTAACTATTTAGACAACAAGGTCTTATACATAGATTTTGTATTAAGACGATCAATTTAGAGTAAAAAATTGTAGAAGATACCTATTATCTTAGTCCGTTCAAGGTGGTTTCCCCTTTTAATGTACAATTTTTTGGTTTTAACATCTTTATAATATACAGAATTATCCAATTAATTCTGATAGAAATTTTGCGGGCTTAGTCAGCCGTCTTTTTTTGAAAGTTCGTTTAACCTGTAATAATTATATTTATTCACGTCTTAACTACAATGGCCACTTTATTGAATTTACTTTATTCCCGCAAAGGAGGTTACCCACGGTGCGTAGTAAGTCAGGGAATGCTTGGGGACGCACAAAACTGACTCTATTATTTCGAGTTTGTCAAAATATGAACATTAAAAAGAAATTTAATGCGAGGAAGTGAAGGGAAACTTTATAAAAAGAGGACCAAATTCGATAAAATAAGTGAAAAAATCAAGATTTTATCAGACATTAAGTAGTAAATGTTAAGAGAATTAATTATTTTTTATGTTTCTCACTTTATAAAGACAAAAATTTTTGCTTAAATGCTTAATATTTTATAAATCCTTCACGTTCATATCTTTATAGGTCCCCCTTCAATGTTTTACCCAGGCTCGACATAGGCCAACCATGGGCATCATCCTTTACTTTATTCGCGCAAATGCTGGAATGAAGTAAATTCTCAGTTTATTTGGCTCTTTCTATTTTTTTCAATTTTATATTTATATTAATATTAATTTAAATTTTCAATAAAAATCAATAAAGTAAAATAGAGAAATTGGAACTATAGTTCCTTGTAACTTCTTAATTCAATTTTTGAAAAACGACTTACTATGGCATTCGTATTTGTATAAACATTAGCTTATTAAATTTTCAAGCCATACTGTTCAGACATCTGGATTCAGAAACCCGTTTTTAAAACTACCCTTTCACATCCCCTTAATTGATAAAAACGTTATATTAATACGAAATAATTTAAATATGTAATGTTACTTGAGTTTCTGCAATAAAATAATGTCCGTAGAATTGGGCACAAAATGTTTGCATTCGGGGCCTCGCACATATATAGAGCCGGACTTGGTCGAGTATCAGTGCCGGGAGGTTCAGACAGTATCAGTGCTGGGGGAGTGCCGTGAGTATCAGTGCGGGAAAGTTCGACTGCACACAGAATTTTACCATTAAATTATATACGTAATTTTCGTCGGGTGAAAGATATTGTGATTTGTACTTCAATTTTCTGAAACGAGTTCATATAGTTCGCTATAATCTTTCAAATAATAAACATAAATTTTTGCTAAGGTAAAATATACAATTCTCTGAATACATTTCTGTACACCTCAATAAATTTCTAATTAAATTCAAGTCCTACGAACGTATAAGTGGAAAATGCCTTGCCCCCAGCCAGTCCTAAAATTCCGAAGTTAAATTCTCAGCGTGGCTAACAATGAGAAGAGATTCAATATTCAATCTCCTATTCATATGCGAACTGTCTCAGTATTGAACAATCTTAACTTTATAACAAGTAAAACTCGTCATTTATTTCATTCAATATTTAAATGACTAAATTATTTGTAACAGAGAACAGGAAAACTATACGCATTGAAAAATGTTAACTTTATTGGTTTAACTTCGGATTTTGATTGGATAAGAATATGGACCAAAAATTACATAAAAAGAATCTGAATTGTTGTTAATTATAAAAATCTCCAAAATCAAGTGAGACACAAAAGAATAATTAAAATAAACTACTCTAGTTCAACCGGAACACCCAATGAATTTTTACTTTCTAATTTTCAAATGATAAATTGTGTTCTACTGAGAAAATTTTATATATTATAGGTACCTCTTATATGTTTCATAGTTACTGTTATACTTTAAGCTCAAAACAGCGATAAAATCTACGTCTATCACTCTTAAAAAAAATTTTATACCTCGATAAAAACAACATTGTGCCGTCAATATCGAAGGAATACTTTAAAGTAGATAGTACAATATTTCAAGCGATAGAAAGAGATTCATCCTACAATTTTCGTTGTTTTCTTATTAGAATTAAGAGTCTGTAAAAGTAATCAGTTAAAAGAAAACTTTATTTTAATTTAGCTAGGGATGCTTTAAATCAGTTGATATCTAAATAAAAAAATACTTGATCAACCCTTACTTAATTTATGAGATTATTTATGAGTGATATATTTTTAATGACTATATTAATAATTTATATACACTAATTTTTATAGTGGCGAATTTTGTTTTGATAAATATCACTGTCTTTGTTATGGTACCTCGTTTTTAACTCAAAGTTTTTATCGATAAAAGACTAGATGGTGTTTTGGTTGTCTGATATTAATCACTGAAACTTTTATGGATTCCAACGATATTTTCATCCTTACTGGAATTCTAGCATTCTGAATATTTGACACGTGACACATCGATGTTGCTCAATCTTTCGCCGTCTCGTGCACTCTATATGAAAAATTAGATAAATTCTTTCAACTGCAATGCATAAACTCATTATAAATTATCAATATTACATCAATAACATCAAATTATGATCTGCGTATTTTATTATCACGAAATTTTTACAAAATATAAAACCACTATTAGTTCATTGGCATTCAGTTTCCTGAAACTTAACTATTATTTAACAAGTTGTTTTCTCAAAGAGCTCTAAACAATTTTTTTAAAGTAATCATTCGATTTATAATAAGAATTTAAACCATCATGCGTATTTTAAGATTATATACATATTTCTGTATAGGCATATGGACAAATCCGCCGATCTTTTAACCCCTACTATCCCAGTCTAAAGAGGGCTACAACTCCGCTTCCTGACAAGGCACATACTACTATTAGGTCTCAAATTGCTTATTTTAACGTGTTACTTCTATTAACTAACCTCACATAATATCAAAATTAATGGAATGGGAGAAACGCCAGGAATAACTATTAAAAAATACCCTAAAAATCATGCATGAAAAATGGATGTATCAAATTTAAATCTATACTATGGGAACGCCGTTATATGAATCGTCACATAAATTTTGTAGCATATACTTTATATCAAAATGAAAAAATTAAAACCTTTTAGAAAGATGTGCTAGTTCCCGAGAAATAAAATTTTGAAATTAGATACTTTTCTAGATATCCAAACAACTCAAGAAAATTAATGAATTTAAATTTTATTTTCTCGCAATCTAAGCATACCTAGTACATCATTATAAAAGGTCCTAAATTTTTCATTTCGATATTAAGAATATGTTACAAAATTAATGTGATGATCCAAATAACGGCGTTCCCTCAGTATAGATTTAAATTTGATACATTCATTTTTCTAGCGCGATTTTTAGGGTATATTTTAATAGTTTTCTTGATGTTTCTCGCACTCCGTCAATTTTTATATTATGTGAGGTTAGTTAATAGAAGTGACGCGTTAAAACAAGCGATTTGAGACCTAATAGTAGTATGTGCCTTGACAGGATGTTGAGTTGTGGTCCACGTTAGGCTTCGACAGTAGGAGTTAAAAGTTCGGCGGATTTGTCCATATCTACAACATTAAGTGTCAAGAAATGTTTTTATTTGCTACAATATCCACTTTTTATTTTAACATATTACAAAGATTAATATAATATATTAGAAGTATAATTATCATCACATTTAATTCATTACAGAATTAAAAACTCAACTTTCTCAAGTTTTCAACGCTTATATTAGCTTACATTACCAATCAAATTATACAGTCTAAATTGACTAGATAAGGCGTTGGTATTTCGTACCCGACTAATTCACACCGTCTCATAAGACACAGGAGAATCCGTAATCGATTGGTACAAAGGTCACCACGACGACCTCTCATTCCATACAATACAGCCCATTAATGCAAATTCAATTCGCCTTGGGTATAAAATTCCAAATTAATTAAGAACTCGGCGTTCCGATCCAATCGATAACATTTCCACCAAGTGACTAAGATTCCGGTTCGAATTACAGTCTCCCTTCATAATCAAATAATCCTCCCTTTCATTCGTGCTTCTTACCTAGAAGCACTAGCCGCCACCGCCGCCGCTCTTGCCGCCGTCCGTATCCTTTTCGGTCTTCTATATATTCTAATTTTGCGAACGCCCGAGAGCGTCGAATGAAATTCAACTTCTCCCGGATAGATTGCAATCGAAGTTTTCTTTCATTTGCTCTAATCTGGGTGGGAGTTGGGCGCAATCGTTTCTACACTCGGCGCCCAGATAAGACGTTTCTCGACTTTTCGGATACTTAAGAAAATGGACCATTAGGGCTTGCCTGATGCCTTCGTAATTTACTCCTCTTTTTTCGTTTTCTTCTTCGCTCACGCTTCTTACAAAAGAGAAGCTCGTCGATTTTTCTCCATCGAGCCAGAGAGGCACTCGCTTGTAATTTTGGTGGTTCGAGTGAGAAATAAAGTTTTTTAATGGATTTTTTGCTACGGCATGTATATAATATGTAAAAGCACTCACGTTTATACAGTTTTCAACATTGTTATCAACATTACTATTCGTGATGATCATCATCGCCGTTATCGGCATCATAATCAAAATGTTTTTTTACGCCATTACGGCTTTCTCTATAGATAACAAAAAATGTTGCATAAATTATTTTTTGTCACACATGCACGAAAACGCCTTCTTTCATGCCTATACAGTGGGACAAATAAGTGGCCGATTTTCGACCGTCAGACAATAAAAAGTATAGCGGAATTTTTTTTTCGAAAATTAACCTACTAGAGTGTTCAGGGGGGCCTGGACATTCTAATAGTATCTAGCAAGTGTGTGTTTGCACCGTGTCGAAAAACGGTCAAATTTAGTTCCGCTTCTTAAGCAAAAAAAAATACGTTATCCATGCATGTGTGACAAAAATACAGTGTGCGCCATAAGAAAGAGGCCGTTTTCACCATCGTGTGTTTGCAATACTCGTCTTTAGCTCGCAATACGCACCCGCTTTCAGCTCGTGCTTGCTCGCCTTCGATTCGTACTGCAAACCTCGCAAGCGGTAAAAATAAAGCTACTGCTTCCCCATGGTAGATAATATACTATTATATATTTATTGCTACGCTGATAAAAAGAATTTCATTTCTAGCCTTAGAATCTACTTGGCCTCATCGTGCAAAGTACACATTTACAAACATCGCAGGCAAAATGCCGGAGGATGATAGTATTTATATAATGCAACTTTGGCTAAATGAGTAATATATGTCTCATATAAAACACCTGCAACAAGTATGTAATAAGTGACTAATTGAAATAGTTATGTGTGCAAAAACTTTCAATTTTTAAAAGCAACCAACAGACGGGAAGAAGTAGTATAAACATGTTGAAGCACTGTTATAATAAAATTTAGGAGTTTGAAGTTTAAGATGCGCCAAGCCGGGGTGCATAACACACACACATATATAGTGTATATATATATAATGCTCGAGCTTTACTCTTCGGCCAGCTGTTACCTTCGTGGGTAACCTGAAGAATTCTTTAGCTACGTTACAAGCACTAAACTGGGCAGATAACGGAATTTCTGAAAATTAATAAGGATAGCGAAATTACTGTTACTTCTATAAGTATTATTAAGGATTGTTTGTAATAATAAAAAGATGTGAACTTATTTAAATTAAAAAAAAACTGACGCAAAAAGAGAAATATAAATAATATAATTTTAAGTCTAGCCATCTTTGATAGAATAAATAGAATTCGTTCTAGCAATATCACTATAAAAAGATCAGATAAGCTTTCAAGAAAGTGCTCGTTACTCGACATAAAAGCTTATGGTTTTTGCTATTTTTCTGCCCTTGCTAGAAACACATGAAATCCATAAAAAGGTTATTTGACCGAATGGACGTACGTAACAATAGTTCTCAGTTATATTGCCATTGACTCGTCTACACTAAATAGACTATAATGGACAGTTTATCCTTCACGACCACACATACAGAAAGAGAATAGAATTGTTTAAATATATTAATTTAAAATGCTATTTCTTAATAATTAATTTATCTAAATTTATCTTTTAATATTTAACGAAAACATTTGACGGTTCATTAAAAATAATCGTTCCTATTTTTAAATTTGAACTGTACACATATACTTATATAAATTTAGAAAATATTATATGACATGTATTTTATCAAATACTTTAATATTTATTACAACATGTAATGCAAATAAAGAATCTGATCCTTTGTGATATTTTGTATAAATTTGTAAATAAATTATTTAATACTTTAGTATTTTCAAAATGAAATATTTCGTATGAAAAGACCGATGTTGAAATAAAAAATAAAATCTTTATTTGTAAATAAAACTTAAGTTATTTTAAGTTATATTGTACGTGGATGGACAATTTCTGTTTTATCTTATTTAGTTTCTATTTCTTCCATTAACATCCGTCAGAACCTTCTTATGAAACTTATTTATATTGTATGTGTTAAGAACTTTCCTGACTTATTGTGTAGCTCTGGGAGACTTTATAACGTTTCACAGACGGCAAGTCAGCTTTAAACAATGAACTCAACGAAATAAGAGTCTTTCGTTTGTAGACGTCTTGATATTCGATTAAATGAACTGAACACTCAGAATTATACAAAAGATGCAAGAAAACACATTTACTGTTTAAATCTTTATTAAATAACGGCCCATCCCATTATTGTTTAATTTTCTCAAAATTAAAATGAAATTCTAATATATACCTAATCCACTTTTAAATATATTGTAATTCTTTTTAATTATTTTTACTCAGTAATATACATTAAAATTAACTAAGTTTTACTGTTTATTATGAATTTTAATAAAGAATAACAAGGAAATACTCGCAATTATTTACCCCTTTCGCACCGGAAAAAGATTATTAAAAATGTTGTGTTTAGTCCTGACTACACTGAAATCACTAGCTCCCAGCGAAAATAATTATAATAGAAAAAATATGTATTGTTGTGAACTCTGAAACTTATATTTAAGGTATTTTAATCCACAATAAAATCTATTGAAGTTATCCGCAAAGTAAAGTACTAAAAAATCTCTCATGGCAAAGATTCTTTACCTTCGACACTCAAGAGGTTAATGGTAAATAGAAAAGGAAAAAAAATTTTTTTAAATCTTCTAGTTATATACTTGTAGAATGCCTCGAACTATTTACCGCACTCTATTGGGAAATTTACTTTTATCATTGGAATTTAAAAGTTTCAATACTCTTCGTAATATTTCCAATATTGAATATTAAAACTTATTCTGCTCATTTTGTTTTCGTGTTTTCCGTAAAGTTCAAGACTGTAATAGCTGTCAATTTATTCCAATATCTTCAAAATATTTTTCTTTGTATAATAGGTGTATAACTACTATAGAAAGTATGAATTTACTTCCATATTAAAAACTTACGGATGTGGCCTAATCGATACTCTATTTTCTGTCCATTAACACTAAACCTTGTGGAAATTAAACAGCATATATTATATACAAAAACTAAGAAAAGCTGACATATACCTCACAATTCGTGAAAAATGTTTTAAAAAATGAAGATTTTAAAATAGTTCAGGCGACGGAGGATTTGATGGTGACATTTTCCCTTGGATATTTTATAATGTATGTAATGTAAAGATTTGTAGTGTGGAATTGCTGTAGGTGAATGATAACAAAAGTTACACGTGTTAGAACGTATAACCTTTAAAGAAGCCCATTTTGTCAGCTTTTTTCTTTTATTAATGTTGATGTATAGATGTTTATATTATTTTTAAAAAATATTCATATTTAAAATGATCATAAATTTGTTGGTATTGTACTAAAGAAAAACCACAAAAAATTTCAAATGGATTGGTTACATATTTCATCGTCTGGAATACTTCGAAACCTGATCAGTACTAATAATATTAATTACCCTGGTAGAAAGTTAGCTAGAATGGCTGGATAGCTTATTAATTATTAGCCAGATTAATAAGCTATCAATAAGCCAAATTATAGCTAATATCTGGCTAGTATCTGCTTAAGACTATACTTTAAGGAAGAACGTATTTTGTTTGCATATTTAACCTATTTATATCTTGTTTCTAAAATTTATTAGTTTTTAAAAATTTTAAAATATACATTATTGTACTTTATTAAATGTTCAATGTAGTATGCCGCCAAAATAAATATTTTTATCAAGAAATAACAACTTATGAGATAATAAAAAAATGCATATGCAGTACTAAAAGTATTTGATAACTAATAATTTCCTTCCCGAAAATTAGTCAATCATAACTTTTTCAACACAAATTTTGTGATTGATGTCGAAAATAAAATTTTGTAATAAAATTTCTTTATAAAACTACAAATATTTGTTTACCAATTCTCCAAATTATGTCAAAACTTACATTATTCTGATTTTATTGTTATTTTTAAACAAACAATAATTATATGACTACATGTATTCCATTATTTATAACATAAATTTCTTTAATAAAGACACTTCAATTTTACTCGGAGCTGGGAGCTTGGTACTTTTTGTGTAAATAATACTTTTTAAATGCACGCGTCATTATGTAAACAAATAACCTGACCTCCATTACTACTAGATATATTTAAGGCACATTGTTAACTTTAAATTAGTAAAATACTTCATGTAGTATGGTTAAAAGTGCATATTACTTTGATTTTTATAAAACTGTTATTATTTCCATTATTAATTAATATTAAAGCATGCCATTTTCAACTGATTTGTAGCTAATTTCTTAACCAGATTTAAAGCAGATTTAGAAAATCTAGCTAATATCTGGCTAGAAACCAGCTTAGATTTCTACCAGAGTAGGAGGCAATCAGTTTTTCGTAAATTATACATATATATTCACCGTTTTGAACACAAACGGTCATATATTATCCCCAATGGCCAATGGGCCAAAAAAATCCGTGACCCGGAGATATGACACTCTACTTGTAAGCTCTAACATGCTTATCTAGTTTTTGAGCCATTATTAACAATCATTTCTATACAAAAAATAAATCTGAGTTGACTATAATGTCTGTCCTCTTTCATCTTGTGCATTCGATCTAATGTGATATATGGTCAGTACCGAGATCCTGAACCATGATATCATGAATATGGCTACCGCCGCGTAAGTTATACCTTTTGAAATTTTTAATAACTTTAATTATTATTTTTGCACGTAGACGGCCACTGAATACATTTCTTTTAACGTAGTTCGTTTCTATAGATCTCAGTCTATACGAAACCATTTTTCCAGATTTAAACTTTTTTTAAATATTCTAATTGATCATTTGTTTCGGATATTTGTCCCATTACAACAAGCCTGGTCTTACTTTCTCTCTATCTTTACTTTAATTACACGACAGCAAATGCAATAGGATCTTTTTCGGTATCTCGCATTAAGCTCGTTCTCTTCTGATCGTACTGCTACACAATACGGATCCCCAAATTTACGCGTCTCTTTCTCGACAACCTTTTTTTTTATTATAGCCTACCCAAGTCCTCTTTCGAGTCTTATACGGCTCGACAACCTTTCACACACAAAAACAGATAGTTAAGAATTCAGAATCTCAAGTTTAAATATCTAATTACATATTTTTATTTTTACAAATAACAGTGCATTTATACATTTCAGCGGTAAGATGGAGTCTAGTTACACCTCGTTTAACGTTACAACCACGCCAAAAATTAAGCCTTCGTATAACTATTTTCAAGAAAAATCAACTAATTATTTGTGTAATTTAACTATTCCGTTTCGCACTCCCAAGCACAGGAGTCGTTGACAAAAATATGTTAAAAATGATATCTTAAATATGTGTGTGTGGGTATGTGTGTGGGTGGGTATGTGTGTGCGTGGGTGTGTGTGCGTGTGTGTGTGCGTGTGTGTGTGTGTATGTGTGTGTGTATGTGTATGTATGTGCGTGTGTGTATGTGTGTGTGTGTTTCGGGGCTCATTTTTTTTGTTTTACTTTAAGGATGGCGGCTCGAGAAATTTATTTTTTGTTTTTCGATGCGTTTTTGTTTTTTCAGCGGTATTTCGAATTTTGTGTTTTAGTTTTTTGGGTTTTTTGATATCGTAGAAATAATATCATCGATTGAGTGATAATGCATTTGAAAGAGCATACAATTTCCTATCTTTTACCAACCGAAATTTTTAATAAGCTATTTCCATTGTTTTGTTATTCACGAAATCGTCATTTTTTTCAAACGGTTATATCTGTGAAATATAACTAGGAAAATTTATTTTAAAAATTGAAATGATTAAAAATACGTAGAAGAATACTCTGTAAAATTTTTTATGCTTTATCTTTTTCTTTTGAAGAGAGAATAATCATTTTATAAAAAAAATCGATTTTTATTCTGTAGCGAATTCTGGAGTAAATGGGCAGCATTTGATCTGAAACTTTCCAAAATGGTAGCTCTTTAGTATCTCTTGAACGAGTTCTAAGCCCAGATCACAATGACTTTTACATTTCGAGATCTTTGAAGTTATGTGTTTTTAAAATTCTTTTTTTATCGAGTATATCTCGAGAATGGCACGGTCATTTTTTACCCAATATGGCTCATTCTTTTCGTTATTTAATGAAGATTCGAAATTAAAAAGAAATTTAAAGATTCTTCGACTTGTTTTTTTTATAACAATATTTGGATTTTTGGATTTTCGAGCTTTAGTTCTTTGAGTTTTTTGGAATGTTAGAAATATTATGATCAATTTAGTGTAAATGCATTAAGCATAGGATAAAACTACCTATCTTCTACAACGCAAATTTTGGATAGGCTCTTTCCCTTCTTTTGTTATACACGATAAATGACATATTTAGTTTAAACGGTTATATCTTGGAAATCCATGATAGAAAATTGTACACAAAATTTTCGATGATGAGAAATTCAGTGAATCTACGTACTAACATTTGATTATAGTTAATTTAAATATATAAATAATTTTAATAAATTACGTACAGAGTAAAAATGGCTTTGATAAGAATGATTACCTATCAGTGTTTAATTTTAGTAAAAAATTATCTTTTGACAAACCATCGATGATAAAAAGAGTACACCTTTCTTGAGCTATTAATTAGAAAGAGAAAATTAATTTATTAGAACAAAGAATTTTATATTGTAACAATTAATTTAGTTTGAGGTAGCTAAGTGCCAATGAATTATCAGCGGTTGTTTTTCCCGTAGAAGTTTTGTTAACAAGATTTCATTTATGTAGAAATACCTATATATTCCGTCCTCTCTCTAACAAGTATTGACGCAAAGCTCAATATTCGGGAAATTATTTGCGAAAAACTACTTACTGCTATTACAAATATCCAAAATGGAATCTCATTGTCCAAAATTCGTGACACAAAACCAGCGAGCCAGAATACCTCGCGCGAGTTCGCCACTCATGGCAATTCCACTGCAGTAACTAATTAAAGCCGAAAAACCGATCGCCGCGCCGCGTGCGGCCTTCTAAAAAAACTACGCGCTCTCGGTAAAGAAAAAAAAGAACGCAATTCGTGCAATAACTCGCGCGCGCGGCAAAGATCAAAGCCGATCTAGAGCCCTACCGACGCATTGCCAGAGCTTACATAAACACCAGGGATGCGGCGAGAGCTGCTGCAGCACTTAATCATTTTGTATAGCCGCATGCGCACGCCTCGCTCTATCCACAGTCAGCGCAACCTACATGCACGCATGCTGCTGCTGGACGAAAGCTACGATACTCCACGCGTGCATCCTGCAACAAAGCGAAGGGGCTAAAGGACGTTGAAAAAGAGCTGACGAACCAGCCAACTGACTGACTGGCGCGGCGCTCGCCATTTATGAAAGAGAGAAAAAAAAGAACCCTTCGTTAATAATCCGTTGACGCGAGCATATACGACTTCCTTTACGCGAAAAAGTATCGCGCTCCAAAGCACGAGCGCGAAGAGAGAAGCCACCGTGGATACAGTACATGTACATTGAAGCCCGCGTGCGCGGATGTGCGCGCGTGAATGTGAGTGTGATGAATGTAAAATGTTGAGTCTAAAAGCCTTTGCCGAAGTATTGTGTGCGGCAGACCAGGCTGTGAGAAAAAACGAAGAGATAGAAAGAGAGAGAAAGTGAGAGGGGGTAGAGAGAGAGAGAGAGAGAGAGAGAGAGAGAGAGAGAGGGAGGGAGAGCATGATTTTAAGGGCCTCTTTCTCGCTTGCCCACTTTGATAGCTATAGCCATTTTCCTGAGCATATTACGTGTGCATTTGCTTTTAATATAAAGCCGCGCATAGCGTATATGTACTATTCCATCCTTTGTTCGCGTATCTTTATGTGTGCGTGCATATGCGCGTGTGGGTTTGATTGCGTTACACACACGCAAAACAGGTTACAGTTCGCAAATATATAAATATTCGTTTATCCGAGGGTTAATTTAAATCAGAGAAAAATTACTTGTTACAGGCATAAGGTAATTTTCTTGAAAAATTCAAAATTTTTTCTTCAAAAATTCGAAATTTTTTTTGAAAAATAAAAATGCTTTCCATTTAGAACAATTTTGCGTCACAATTTCATTCTAAAAGAAATATGTTTCAATTAGATAAACTACTATGTAATTTAAAACTAATTCAGAATTTTTAACAGGTTTTTCTAAACCCCATTTATTGAATGTCAGAATCTTTTGTTTTGTTTTTTATGAAAATTTTGTAGACAAATGAAAAATGATTTTTCCATCATGGTAATTATGTGCCTCTTAGAAGAAAAACACGTATGTCATGCGTATAGCGTGCGGTTAATAACTTTGTTCAAAACCCATCAAAATTAAATTACGCGAAAATAAACACTTCCAATCAGTGGCAGTAGACAATAGGCAAGCCAAAATGACAGCCCTTACTGGTGTCACCGCTTCTTTATAAACGAACGAGCGTGTAGGTAATTTTTAGAGTTACTATACAGTGCAAGGCTTCCTGTTTTCTCGCGAGTTATCAAACTTCATCGAATGTCGGGAGCTTTTGTTACTTTTTGATAGAAAATGTGTACATGGTAACAAGTTTTTAATTAACTCTTTATTTTGTAAATTGTTTCGGGTTAGGCCATAATCTATAAATATAAACGTTCGAGGAGCTCTACTTTGGCTTCAACCCATTACCGCCCAATTGTATTTAAACGGGAACACAGATCTCGTGGCTATTTATCACAATCTTCAAATTCTGGGGGTGAAAACTATCGGTCTTTTTAATTCTGATGGTATTTTTATCTACAACCCTTTTCTGTGGCATTGTAATTGTTCTTTTAGCAAAGAAAAATCATATTTTTTAACTGTAGGTACCATAACTCTATTATAGGAATATAATGATTCTAGTAATCGAAGTGAAACTATTTTAATAAAAGTTAAACTGTAAGAGTGCTTGTGTAGTTCACATCATAAGGGAAATTTAGGATCTTGACGTATAATACTTATGATCGAATACATTTGAATTTTATTTAAATACTGCATCTTTGTTGGGCCGAACGCCTGTTTCGTTAACCTCATTGAAACAAATTGAAGCAAATTCGATCAGATGTTTATCTCGTCAAGTGTACGAAAAATTTTGTAAAATGGTAAATTGTTTGTTAAAATATCTGTAAAAATTGCCTAAATAGGTATGTTTACGTATTTAATCCAAGGAATTCTACTTCTAGTGTCCATATATACAAGTGTCTTTCTACTTTGACGAGTTTTCTCTAACATAGTCTGAATATTAGAATATCGACGTTAGTTCATGGGAATGTGAACCTCCGAACTATTTACAAAGTTTCGGAAAGTTTAGGAGAAGTTTGTCAAAAGAATATAAAAATAGAAAGATTTATTTGCCACACTTTGGCTAACTTCGCTACACTTTTGCTAAACTATACCAATACCGTCCACTATTTGTTATAACTGCACCAATATCATTTAAAAACAAAATATGTTTCATCTGCAAGCCTCTTTGCTCTTCTTTCTTTCTCTTTGCTTTCCTAACTTCACTCAATATTTTCCAAAATCTTTCGATCGAGCTTTGCTTCTCATTGCAAAAACTTTGCGAACAATCCGATCCGCCATAAATTTAGGCACAGTTTTTGCAATTTTTAGCGATGCTAGCCAAGGCTCGCCAAATTTCACATTTCCCCTATTAAGGCACTCACAAGATTACTACGAACATTCCATGTGTGCGCGCGTATGTGCGTATTAAAGATATTTGCTTATGCAAGTGCTCTCTCACTCTTTTACCCTCGAGGTGCATGCGCCGTCAGTTTTCCGCAATCAGCATGCAGGAATTTGAGCGCGTAATATTTGCCATAGCTAGCGAGCTTGAAACCGCGCTCGCTGCCTATGGGTGCGCCGTGTGTGCACAATGGCACGGGGTAGGTATAAGCTCCACACTCTGCGGGTTCACATGCAGTCGCGCATTTTCCAGCCGCTCATCGGGCGATTTTCAGCCGTATACCCGCGCGGCGATTTTTGCTGATGGAAATTCATTAACGTGCCCAGCCGCTTTCAAAGGTCGGCACGCGTGGCGGCGGCCGCCGACTGCACTTGCATTAGATCGTAATTCACTTTTTGTTTGGCTATTATACTTGTACGCGATAGCTCTCCATACGTCTGTTCCGCTCTGGTTTTCGCTCTCGTGGATCTCTTTTCGTTTAAACATGCCGGCTGAATCGAATGATTTTTCCGGTCTACGGGGTGCTATCGTTCATCCGGATAACATAATTATGTATACCGTTTTTTTGTAATTACTAGGGCCTTTTTTGCGCGCGGAGAGTTTAATTAAATTACATTAATAAGTGTCGCACGCGCGCGGGCTGCTATTTCGCGCGGTGCTTATTTAGCGCGCGAGTTATGAAGCGCCATTCGTTAACGTCCGCATGTTCAAACTCTACATGTTTTAATGAAAAGTTTTTCCCTTATTATGTGGCGATTTTTCATTGTGAAATATAGAAATTAATTTTGATTAATTCGATGATTCTTATCAATTTTTTGTATACGTTTAATAGAGGTGATATTAACTATACGAGTAAATATTCTTTTGTTATATTTAGAGTCACCTTCAATTTCCAATAATTTTACCTTTGTTCTGTGAAAAATTTTGCTTGGCAACCCTACACATGGAGTATCATCCGACTTATATCCCATGTTTAGAGGGACCCGGAAAAATTTTAGACCTCTTTTAGACATTTTGAAGTAAGTAAAATATCCGACAAAAGTATCCGTTGAATACTTTGGTCGGATACCGAGTATCCGAATACTCCGTCGGATACTATTTTCGGATACTCGATATCCGACCAAAGTATCCGACGGATACTCTTTTCAGATACTTTTTTAAATCGCGGATATTGGTTTAATACATCGTGTAGAATGCTTAGAAATTGATATTTCGTTGTTATTTCTCGATATTTACAGAAAACAGAAAAGTATCCAAATAACTAAAGTACATACGAAAAGAAATTTCCATTTTATACTTCATTAACAATAGGCAAAAAAGTATAAAATACAAACTGAAGTACTTATTTACTTGTTACAATGAACTATTGAATGTAACTAGTTCGCACACTGTTTACATAGTTACTATTTTAACAATATATTGTCTTCAATTACCATAATTATCCTTAACGTAATACAATTGCAATTATATGGTTAAGAAGGGTAACCATTAATATTAGGTATATAAATGTTTTATAATATTGTTAATTTAAATTAAAATAAAGATTTTAAGGGAAAGCTCAAATGATATTTAAAGAAAAGCATTATATTTGACAAATTACCTCATAATAATTCAAATATTTATAGACATATCTAAATTATTAAATATGTCTAGTGATTTAATATAAGTGATTAATGTATGCATTAAAATAATAATCAAACAACGAGTATAGCAAACGTGAGAAACTCATTATTTGTATACCATTTACCTGCTAACTACCTTGCTTACTTTAAAAAGAAAAGTCTGTAATTAATTATGCATATGTGAACTATCATACGCAGGAATTGAGAATAAGTTCAACACCGGTATGAATGAGAAAAGTTACAATTTAGAAAATAAGCATTTTTTGCTTATTTATATCCAATAATTAGAAAAAATAGTACGTGGCTGCGATATAAAGTCTGGGTATCTTCATAAAAAGATTACTAAATCAAGTTCACACATCAAGTTTCTCCATGAAAAGAGTTCGAACAAAGTGTCCAAGTTTACTTGGTGAAAAGCACTTAAGTATAGAAGCAAATAAAAAGAGGAAACGGAAACTTCTTCTTGCGGGGAATTGCAAACTTCATACGCAAGACTCAAAACTTTCGCAAATCCGTCGTCCTCCCACACGTAACAAGCTGTACGGTCTGATCTCATACACGGTTAGATTACACGCTACTGTGCTTCTTACTATGCGATCATTTTGTAGAGTTTTACAGCAAGATTGTAATTATTCCAAATTCATCGTTTAAAAAGAAATGCAAAGAAACATAATATTTAGATATTATTGTATTATATATAATTATATATTACATAATATAGCTAGATTATTATTTATTTGTAAATAATATATAATATTTATTAGAGTAGTTTTACTTTATTGCATAAACAGCTTGATATAAACATATACTTAATGCAATTATTTTGAAATTCATAATATTCGGATTTACCAATTTTTATACGTTTAAACCGCAGTTGAGTAAGGAAAATGTAGGATCAATGGCCCGCTATTCAGTAGAGTTGATTAGTTTGATAGTCTTTATTTAACAGAAATGTAGAGAATGCAGCAATAATATTATAATACATTAAACTGATGAAATTCAAAATAATATAATGTTTTTCAATAAAGTATGCAGCTTCATTATAGTGAAAATTATTGAAATATATTTTGAAACTAATTAGCTAGTCTGTAGAAATATCAAAAACCTAAATACGTTAATTTGTGACATAAATTATAGAAAATGAAATATTGCTTTGTTATCATGTGGGTAAAATTTAATATTTCAATTTTACGAAACTATTATACCAACTATATTCGGGTGGAAAATACAAAATGTTTTATACATTATATTGAAAAGAAAGATTGTAAATTACATGTTCATTTAAGTAGTATACGTTTCCACAAAAAAAATCACCAATTTTCAAAGCTAAAAGAATATAACTGCGCTGTGCTGCCATCTCCCGCTGGTGTCGCTATACATTATCCTTTTTGGTGCGATCTAGTCGCCACGCGGAAATTTGTGCTCTTGAAAGAAATTTGATATTTTAAGTAAATTAGTCAAAATTTTTCAAGAAATTTTTGTGCTGCAAGAAGAGGAAGATTCGGGACGTGTTTGGAAACGGAGAGAACTTGGAGCAGCATGGGAGGACATCGGGAAGACATGCATTATACCGCGACGTGTTTTGAAGTTTATGTATATAGTTTATATTGAGACAGATCATCGTCATTCGGAGCTAGTCACGGCCGAGCTTGTACGAGAGACAAGACGTGCACCGATCATATTGGATAGCCCAGTTTGCACTTAGAGGCCAAACATGCGCAAATCCCGAGACAGCCGCGCACATGTAAAAGCTATGACATGAGCTGATCTACACCCGGTGGCCGAAATTCATATAAAGGATTAGTCACCCGTTCACAATACTTTCTGTGTAACTTTTATGTCCATGCGATAACTTGGGTGGTTTTGAAACTTTCATATTTATTTCAAGTAAAATGCATTATACTATTTCTAGATATAAGTGATTAATTACAACATTTATTTCACATAATTGAATCTTTTTAAACGTCTTATGAACAACAAACTTACCGTACTAAAAAATAATCAGGTAGGAGCACATACGCAGGTTCCGCTCTCTTGGACACTCGGTACGCAACACTTCAATCCACAATTTCTTTTGAACTATTTTGGGTTCTTAAATAAACCAAAAATGAGCATCTTCCTTATGGCTTAAAGAATAATTCGCACTAAATCAGATATACATTTGTTTCATTGTATTAGTCGAAAAATGCCAATAAATAAATAAAATCTCTTATTTCCGCAACTAAAATGTGCAATTTGTTAATAAAAAAACCAATATTATTAAACATACCCTAAATATTCTTGTTCAATATTGAAGCTTAAAGTTCACTTTTCAAAATGAAATTTTTTTGTATCAAAACTCAGGAAGGTACAAAAGTTATGAACGAAACAGTGTGCACGTATCGTGAAAATGCTATATTTTGCAATACTTTTGCACTAATTTATCAATATCTCGGCTTCCGCGGAACCTTTTGAGAAATTTCAAAATAGGTTGTGTTCGTGTTGAAAAACAGAACATTTTGACGTTTTAAAAAAGAGGGTACCTATACTGGTTAGCTGTTTTACAAATGTTTAAACAATTCATTTGTTAATAACAATTAAACGCCCGATTTTCAGGCCTGGCAACCAAAAAATTCATAATCCTCGTAAAATGCCTTTGGAAGTTATCGCAAGGACATAAAAGTTACACAGAAAATATTGTGGGTGGGTAGACTAGATGGAGTAGGCGCCGATTACAAAGCTCTCGTTTTACCTATAAAAGGTCTCGATGAAAATAACAAATAACGACATCAACAGAGGTAAGTGTGTTTCCCAGAATCAACGCAATCGATATTTGCACACAGGCGTATACTTAGATCAACATTGCGGCGCGCCGTGTGTCCATCACGGGACGGGGCATGAAAGCGACGAGCGATGTCAGAAGTTCTGCATCAAAAAACCTGTCATCTTTTTCGTTAATAGCAGCTGTTTACCTGTGTTGTCATTACCAGGTATCATACACATCTAATCGTTATATATAGAATAGACGTAGATTTAGCTTGTCATGGAAAAAAGTGATAGGGTGAGGGAAGTGGGGGGGGGGGTAAAATAGTCTATTCTCTGCACTATATACAGTGCATATGAGCTAATTTCTTGATAGATGTATTTATGATGTATTAAGTACAAGTCAACAGAAAATTCGAGCACTCTTGATAAGTGAAAAGTTCTTCTTTGTCGGCAATACTATTAATCAAGATAATAAAAATTATTACTCTACTGTACTAATTATTCTCTCTTTTCTTGAAACATTAGATAATTTTTTGGTATGTAAAGAAATGCTTTATAAGTTTACTATAAAAATTTGTTAAGAATATCATACAACTTAGAAAGATTTTCATAAAGATATGGTAGTAAATAAAGAAAGTATATTCATATGGAGAGAACAAAATAATTGACGATTCTTTAGAATATAAAGAATCGTTATCTAAAGTGACCGTAAAAATTTCGAACAATGAAAATATTTTTTTCAAAAAGATATATCTTTTTGAACTACCTTATATGGTAATTTATAGAAAATTCAGATTTTTAACTTTAAGTACGTATCAATTAATATTTAAAGCAAAATAATTTTCACATATTCGCATGTAAGCTTTATATTTAATTTAACTTATACGAAAAAAAAACTTTTTTATACACCTCCGGGATATATTATCCCACCTACGAAAAAAATTCTTTACTTTCCAAAATTTCAATTTTTTTATACACAGCTTGACTTGTTTTATCCAAGAAAATTATGGAAGAAATTATGGAATTATTATTTCATCATTATTTTGAGATAGTAAATCAAATTAAAAAATAAAAGAAAAGTGCGTTTTGGAATTAAAAATATAAGTAGATGAATCACACACTATTGAGGCGGGATAAATCCAGTTAACCTTATTCTAGAGGTTTGGGGATTACTAATTGAAAATCCTGCGTTAGATTTGCAATAATCAAAGTCGTTGATACAAAATAGCGGACAGAAATCCATAAAATTCTTTAAAATGCAGCCTACTGCCAAAGTTTTTTTTAATGTCTCATAGTCGTTAATTTCATATTCAAAGTCATATTTACAAAATCGAAGAAAATGCGTATTCTCAATATGTATTTTCTTTGATTTTGTAAATATGAGTTTTTATGTACATATATGACATATACACCCAACATGGATTGATTCTTCTCTAACATGTTTGAATTTATATATAGATGGGTGATTTTCACGAAACTGTTCGATTTGATGTCCCCTCCGTGGTATCACACTGCTTTTATTACGCACGCCAGATCTTAAATATTCGAATTTTTATAAATGCATGTTATACATTTGTTAATATTTGATTAGAATACATTGTATTTGTGAACATGAAAATTATTAATTTAACATAAAGACAGCTATATTTAATTTATCGCATAAAATGAAACTAAAAGCTTGCAACGGAGAGGACATTTGAGGTATATTTGGCCTGCATACGCTACGTTGTTGTGCTAAAAATGTTATTTAATAACATGTATCTTTTAGTAAAAGATATAATGATTCCATAATCGCATGATTTGAATTATAAAAAGTATTTTAACAATATTTATAAGATAGGCCATCAAAAAGAACAGTTTTGTGAAAATCGCCTAGATATATTTTATTAGTAGGTCAAATTCAAATATGTTCGGGAAGAATCAATCCATGTGGGATGTATGTAAGTATCTTCTTTCTTTTCTAATGTATAATCAAGTGATATCAGTTTGTAAGAAATGTCATTTTTCGAGACATTTGCTTAAACAAATTCTTATAAAAAAATTGCTTTTCGTCAATGATTTTTAGTAAAACAGACCCCATGACCCTTTTCCAGTGATAGTTCAGGAAGCTATTGAAGTATTAAGTTTCGACTTTTCAAAGGGCTTTGAACATTCGCTCAACTCAATATACACCCTCATCAAGTTTGAAGTGCCTAGACTATATTGAAAATGCTCGAAAGCGCGCGCGCACGAAAGACAAATCAAACTAATCATCACTCCTCTCGGTTATCACAGAAAGCGTTCACGTCACTCTTCGAGCTCGAAGCGGTCTGTTATATAGACCTACCTTCGTCGATGTCATTGGCCAGGACATCTCCTGCGCCGGCGATTTTGGCGGCTATCGCCGCAGCTCCGCACCCCGTCCCGATGTCCAGTACCTTCACCTTCGAGTTTGCACACTGCGAGAAATAATAATCATGATTAACTAGGTTTGAACTCAATATGTAGTGGAAATTTGATATAATTAATTTTTAATTGAGGGTTGTAACTTATAATTTAGAAACATTAACTATACTTGCAGTTAACCTTTGAGACAAATTTTCCATATTTGTCACACGTATTGTATAAGACAAATACTCAATTTGGCGTTCCATTAATTGGTACAAATAATATTATAAGTGCATACCTTTTATAATTTTTAACCTAAATTTATATCAAAATTTCAGGTAAATTCTATTCAAATCGTACTAAAAACATTGAACACAATTTAAGCTGTAATATAAACACATAATTAACTGTTAAGTAAATTATCTATTAAGTCAGCAAATCTGATATATAGCGAACTAAATATTTCTTAATAGTTTATAATACATTATAACTTTGAAAATTTCTAACCTAACCATGCTTTTTGACGGCTGAGAGCAGTTAATGGTTAAGAAGTCTGATTTTCCAATGAAATGCATTTTCATAATATTTGAAATACATCAATTTATTTATATGCTATAGTAAAGAAATCCTCTGAGTATAATCAAAGTGAACGTAAATGACTTATAACACATAAGATTATAATTTTGAAAATGTTCTCTATCAGTCTGAGGCACAATCATACAAAGTGTATAAAGTGTAACTTTGTATAATCGTGATCTGAGGTCATGCATATAAGATTTGTTAGGAGCTCGAAGTTGAACAACTCTAATCGACTCCGAGTAGTTTATAAATCCCGAACCATGATTAGTCAAATTTAAACAACCAATCGCTGCTTAGGGTTTGTGGTTAGATCTGGCTAAAAATCCGCCGAGAATAACTGTTCTTGGCTAGGCGCGAGATTCTCGGAGTCACTCAGAGTCGATTAGAGTCACTCAATTTCGAGCCTTGAACAAACCTATGATAAACGTTCTCTGAAAGTTTCAGATCGATTTGGTAAAAATTGGCTCCAAAATATCTTGTTAAAGAAATGTCGGTATTAAAACTTTTATTTTCGATAATTAAGATAATTTAAGATAATCATCATATTAAATATTTACATACTCATTAGGTATTATATTTATTCAATAAACAATTTTTCAGTGTCTAGCTTTATAAAGGAATAATTCTAGTGAGATATATATATATTTATATTTATATTTAGGATTTAACGGACAAAGAGAGTACACAAATTGCGGGAAACGAATTTCGATGAGGCTTTGGCAAGGGATTTCTGTTATATAAAACTAATGCCTAATACTTGTACTTTCGTCTCATAGGTATGATTCGAAGTGTAGGTATAATTTTTTACTGATAATACGCGAAATTTTAATACAACAGGTCATATCTTGTCCCCAAAGGCTTACGAGATGAAACTACAAGTGTCAGACATCAGTTTTAGGTACCAGAAACCATTTCTGAAAGTCTCATCGTTTCTCGCAGGTTGTCGATTTTCCTTTCGAGTCATTGACCCGGTAAGACAGTTCTCCACTGATTTTTTATCAACAAATCGAAAAGTTTTTTAAATCATTTTTTAAATGTTTTTTTGAAGTTTTAATAAAATTATATATAGCCGGTAATATAAAACAATTTGAATTAGATAGCATTTTACCAAATTAATAAACCTCTTTGCCAAATACAAAAATATTTCTTAACTCTAATAGAACAAAACATGGAATTTC
The DNA here is from genome assembly GCA_949152435.1 of Gastracanthus pulcherrimus. Taxonomy (NCBI): domain Eukaryota; kingdom Metazoa; phylum Arthropoda; class Insecta; order Hymenoptera; family Pteromalidae; genus Gastracanthus; species Gastracanthus pulcherrimus. The sequence continues at coordinate 34,394,852 of OX424573.1, forward strand.
ATTTAAGGTATACTAATGTTAAATATTTTATTTAACAATTTCTAGTATTAAAAGATATAGTTCTTTTCTCATATTTTTACTGTTCAAAAAATGTTTTATTTATTTTCCGCCATAAATCGAACATGAATAATTTACAAAAATTCCAAGATTTATTCATTTAGAGTCAACAAACAATATTACATTATATTTAATATTTGAATCAACTAGGTTTTCACCAAACATTTCTTTAAAAACCCTTACATAATTTTAACACAAAAGTATGCATTTTCTTTCAATCTCGACTAAACGAGTTACCGACGTCTTAATGTTCTCGAACGAGATTGAGCGATTTTTTAAAAATCACTGAAGAACCACCTCAAATAGACAACAACCAAACACTCAGAATTCCAAAAGCCTCACTCGCTAACTGTGAACGCTCACCTACGCTACGAATATATACCTGTCTCGCTGCGTCGCTACCACGAATCGCTGCGAGCTCGCGAAAGAGCCGCGGCCCCTCGTCGAGGACGTACCTGGCGAGCGCCTGTCCGCCCGGCCAGTAGATCGACCAGAACGGCTCCTCGAAGTACCTCGTCGGCTGTGCGCCAGCAGGCTCGTCGGCCGGCGCACCGTACAGCGGGCAATCGGGCGTGAGCAGGTGCAGCCGCAGCTCGGGCGTCAGGTGCTCGCGGCTGATGCGCGTGTGCCGCTCGATCGCCTCCTCGATTTCTCGAGACGCCGAGCCGACCGCGCCGCTGAAGGAGCGCAGCGGCGCGCCTCGCCACATCTTTGCGAGCCGCTGCAACGGCACGGTGCTAATGGATTGGCGGTGGCGAAGGCAGCGGGCCAACCTAACCCTGGAACAAGTTGAATATTCAAAGGTTTTCAAAAGTCCGATGGGCTGCTTCTTTCTTTTTTGACTCGCTTTGGCGCTCGTTTCCGCGCGGGGGCATTGCTGTAAGGCCGCGCGAATGAAAATGTACGAATGGTGGCGTTCGCAGCTTCTTGGAGATGGAAGTTCCGGGGGAGGAAAGAAGCCGGAGTATTCCAATGATTGCAAATCGATGCATGCAGCTCGACTCTTTGAGCTGGGATTTTTCGCGCAGGGTCGATTTTCTTTTTGTAACTTTGCGTTTGAGGATTTTTCGGCTCGCTAATGACGAATTCGGTAGGTGGACTTTTGGTATTGAAACTGGCGGATTCGATGTAGCGGATTGAAATTCCAATATTTAAATTGATTTGCGATGCATGCTTAATTGCCTGTGCATTGATATGAGGTCATTCACAGCTTACGCAATGCTTTGAGAGAAGGGACGGAAGTCATTATTAGCGTTACGATGTGTTCTAAGGACATAGGAAATTTAGTGATAATACGTTATGAGAAACGGACTCGCATATTCTCAAAGACAATGTTACGTAATTGTTGAATAACCTTTATACGTAAATATTTAATTTACACGGGCGTGCATTATTCATAAAAAAATGTAATGTTTTTAATAGTAAAATCGTAATCTTTATATGTACATATCAGAGGATAATTTATTGGTGACAATTAGAATTTAGCATAAAAAATCTATTAGGTCTGTAATGTAGAACATACAAAAATAAAGGACACGTATTTTTTACTTTTTAAATCGATGCAAATTAAAAGAGTTACTTACAATCATTTAAAGTTTACCGATTATCGATATATATATATATATATATATATATATATATATATATATATATATATATATATATATATATATATATATATATATAATAATAATAGAAGACACTGTTTTGATTGCCATTATATAGCTGTTTTTATCACTTATAGCTTTATTTTTTTTGGTAGTATTATATTCATATTCCTAGTTTTAGATTTACTATCTATATATTTCTGCTTAAGATTATTGTAGTGATAAACTATTGATTCTAACGTAAATATTTGTTTGATATTCAAAGGATTATTTTGTATAAAATAAATTTTATTAACAATTCTTAATATTTTTGATTGTATGTTTTGCCAAACTCTTATCGTGTTTTTGTATGCACCGCCCCAGGCTATTATCCCATAACTTATTACATTATGGAAGAATGCATAGTATATTTTCATAAGTGTAGTCATATCCATGAACTTTCTTATTTTTGCAAAAATAAAAATTAAATATTTAGTCCTGCTTATAATATGTTCTACATGTTTATACCATTTCATATTGTAGTCAAAATATACTCCCAGATATTTGTAGGATTCAGTTCTTACTATTTTTTGATTTTTTATTTTAATATTGATTTCAATAGGTACGCTATCACAGTAATTTCCAAACGTTATATACTTAGTTTTTGTTATATTTAGTGATAATTTATTGAAAGCTAGCCAATTCGCTACTTTATCTAATAGTACATTCATTCTGTCCTGTGCTTGTGTCCACGTGTCGTCATCAGCAATGATAACAGTGTCATCGGCATAAGACAATATGGAGTTCTTTGGCATATCTGACAGTAGATCGTTTATGTATATGATAAAGAAAATAGGACCAAGACTAGTCCCTTGAGGTACTCCTGTATCTAGAGTTCTCTCTGTGCTAGTTTTGTCATTAATTTTTACTTTTTGTTTTCTACCAGTCAGATAGCTATTTATTAGTTTATGTGCACACCCTCTTATCCCATATCTCTCCAATTTCTCTAACAATATAGCATGATCGACTGTGTCGAAAGCTTTTGCAAGGTCTAAAAATGAAACTATTATGGGTTTACTTTTGTCTAATTTTTTATATATTATATCGGTTATTTTATAAAGTGTATCCTTGGTCCCAATATTTTTAATAAAACTATATTGATACTCTGATAGTATTTTACATTCTAATAAAAAATTGTATAACCGATTATAAATAAGTTTTTCATAAATTTTTGCTTTATTTGATATAAGTGAGATTGGTCTGTAGTTTGTTATGTTTGTTTTATCTCCTGATTTATATATTGGAATTACTTCTGCGTTCTTAAGCGCATCAGGCCACACAGATTGCTCTATTGAAAGATTAAAGAGATGAGCTAATGGGCGTGCAATGTCTATGTCTATTGTTTTTAGCGTTTTCGCATTTATGTTATCTTCCCCTCCTGCTTTCTTTTTAAGTTGTTTAATTATTCTTATGACCTCTTCTGCATTTGTAATATAATAATGCTCTGATATATTATCAAACTTTTGTAAACGTCAATGAAGTCTCTGTGGTAGATATATAAGCGGTTTATATAGCTAGAAATTAATTTTTAAACATTATAGATTTCAGCTAACTTCCAAATTGTAGCTAATATAACATGCAGTTATAAAAGTAAAAAGCTAAATTATTTATGTGATTAATTGTGGTTTCATCAAAGTGAATCGGAAAAGTTTATGAATAAATTTATCTCAAGAGAACTTGCTAATTGATATACACTCACTCAAATTTATACACATTTTATAACTTTCACAAAGAAATACATTTTTCACAAATACAATCGAACTTCTCCTCCCTGTTTAAATAGTTCAGCCCGTAAATGATCTATTGTTGATGTATACAGGGGCTCTATTGTTTTTTAACTTGTTGATTGCCTTGCAGACCTCCTGCAGGCTAGGTTGCTCAATTTGTGGTTCAGCAGTGTGAATTTCGTTATAGTCTTACTCAAGATATTGTGTGCCAAAGAAAACCGATATTTTTCACAAAATACTTTTTTTCTCGAAAAAAGAAAAATATAAAGAATTAAAAAATTTACAGAATATTCTTCTCTATATTCCTAATCTCTTAATTTTTTTCAAATGTTGTCATTTTATATTTCTCAGATATCACCGTTTAAACAAAAAATGACGTTTCCGTGTATAACAGAAAAAAAATAAGCTTATTTAAAATTTCGGGTCGTAAAAGATAGGTAATTATATGCTCTTTCAAATGCATAAAAAATGAATCGATGATATTATTTCAAACATACAATAAAATCCGAAAAACTAGAACTCAAAAATTGAAAAACCACTAAATAACAAAAAGACATTAAAAAACGAAAAAGATTAGTATTCTGCCACCTTCGTGTAAGAAAAGAGCCCTGAGACAGATTGCTGCTGATCCATATCCATACACATACACATACACACACGCGACACACACAGATACACACACGCACACACGCATATACACACACGCACGCACGCGCATACTTACGCATATATACACACACACACGCCGCGCACGCACATACAGATACACAAACAAATATTTTCTAAAAATAGTGTATTTTGATTCCTAATGTCTCAAACATGTTTCTATAATGATTTGAGCATAACTTTTTTTGCCATTACAAAGCTTCCTCTATGAATAAACAATAGTAAAATACTCTTTTTCTTACTGCGAATATTGAAGCAGCACAAAACGTATGTTTATGTGTGAAGATTGACTCCGCAGTAGAACACGCCTGTGTATAGCCAGCCATCTCAACGTATAGTACCATTGTTTCAAATATATGAATTTCAATAGATAGTTTTTTCGACTTCCAGTTTTTACAAAAAGATCGATTTTATTAAATTCTTTATTAATTATGTAAAGAATACGTAAAAATTTATTAAGAAAATATTTTAATGTCTCTTTCTAAAAGCTGGAATGATATGCTTTATAAATTCAATTCTTGATAGTAGTACAATATAACATGATTATTAAGAAGATTACACAGGAAAATCCTCAATTTACAGAGCGCATGTTATCCGAAAGGAGGATTAACGTCGCGCCTGCTTCACATTCCTTCTAAGCAATGCAAAGTTAGACTCCTGTATACAGTGAATGTTTTTCCTCACATAATACATTAAATTTGATTATATACACAAAACTAATCTGTTTTCCGTTTTAACTATGCATTACTGTGTACAATGCTTATACAACAAAATTTTGTTATATTACTGTATACAACAAAATTTTGTTGTTTTCAATGAATAGGCGTAATCAATTGTAATTCTAGAATAAAAATTAAAATTATTAGATCTTTGTGATTTATAAGAACATTAAATGTTAGAGAAAAAAAGAAACCACTACCAATTCATTTCAAATTTCTCAAACTAAATTAATTGTTCCAATATGAAATTCTTTGTTCTAATAAATTAATTTTAAATTGATATATCGCTTTCTAAATAATAGCTCAAAAAGGGTGTGCTTTCTTATCATTGATGGTTTGACAAAAGATAATTTTCTACTAAAATTACAGAACGATAGGTAATAATCCTTATAACAGCAATTTTTTCTCTGTACATAATTTATTAAAATTATTTAAATATTTAAATTAACTCTAATTAGATGTTAGTGAGTAGATTCACTGAATTCCTAATCAACTAAAATTTTGTAAACGATTTGCCATCATAGATTTCCGAGATATAACCGTTTAAACTAAATATGTTATTATTTATTAGCTATCGTTGTTATTTTTTTATACAGGGAAATAATATTTATTTTCTTAAATGGGCTATACCTTAAAAACTATCCATAGAAATTTAAATTGTATTCGTATGATACTATTTGCTTTTTCAAAGAGACAGCATTATTTTAATAATTTTTTTTTTTTCCAATTTTCCAACATAAAAACATATTATATATGACTTGGAGTTTGAATAAGCTACTCCTAAAAATATCCGCTGTATGGCTGTGTGTGTAGGTGTATGTGTATGTAGCCCATCGGTGCTCAAATATTCCGCTGTAAAACCTGACCAAACTTTGCATGCATGTTTGTTATCCATATGTAGGAGGGGTTTGCAAATACAGCAGAAATGGTCGACTCATATTAATTTTTAAAATTTTGAAAAACTTTCAATGAAGGAATGTTTTTTGGGAAGCGAATTTTTCTTTCAATAAATAGTACTCAAAATCCTTTTATTTGGGACCGGAAACGATGCAAGAAGTAACGTTTTTCATCAGTTATACTCTGTGATTATGAATTTTATTTTAACATCTAAAACTCGAAAATTAATGCCTATAATTTAATGAAATTTTTACTGAATATTAGTTTTAAATTGAACAATAATATTTCAAATTTTTAAATCATATAAGGTTCATTACTTTAAAAGAAAAAAATGTTAAAAAACTTAGTTTTCTTTCGACAAAGATAATTCAAAGAGAGGTTTGCGTAAATGAGATGATTTTCAAGTGCTCCTTTTACAAAGAAATTATTTATTATCACTTACAAAACTTTTCTAATGAAAAGAGAAACATTTGGAAAAGTAGCAAAAGTTGTAAAAAGTCATTTTTGACCGCTATATAGGTAGGCACAGCGATCGCGCGCAGAGGATCCGCTTAAAACTCTGGCATTCTTAAAAAGAGACTAAAACATACAAACTAAAAAAAATTCTCTTTAATACGAAAATACCATGCGAATGAACCAACATTTGCAGTAAAAAGAGCGAATTGAGTAAATAGTGAGTTAGAACAAAATTTTGCATACATTTTAAATCGGCCTTTATTTTGCAATTACAATTTCGTAGTATTTATCTTTAATTTAAACCCTGGAACAAGTCGATTAGTCAAAATTTCGATGAGTTATTTTTCCCACCAGTTTGAAAAAATAGCTATTTTTCGAGACCGAATATTGCGCTATAACTCTATAATTATATTCTCTAGATGTATAAGAAGGTTTTTAAGCAAAAAAAATCGATTTTTTATCGTTTATATAATGACTCTCTCCTTAAAAGGTTTGTGATTGTTACACGTAAAACCGGGTGATCTAGCTTGGGTAGTTTGAATATGGTACTTCCAGAAAATGTACGCTAAGCGTATGTGTGTGTGTATGCACACACACACACAGACATCCATACAGACATTTTCTAAAAATACTGTATTTTGATTCCCAGTATTTCAAAACACGATTCACCGAAAAATTTAAAAATAGGCAGATTATATAAGCGGATTATATGTACATTGTAATAGAATATATGAGAGGATTCAGAGAAAAAGAAAATTTAGCGACAAACCTTTGAAGTAAAGTGAAGAAGTGGGAGAAATGTGACGAGAGATGAATAATTGCCGAAACTAAGGACTCGATCGCGACACACCACAGTGTGAAGACTAAGTACGTTTTTCTCGCTTGCGGCGCGAGCCGTTGGCTCGCTCGCAATCCTCTACACTTCAATTACTTCATCAGCGAAGAAGCTGAATAATTTCTTTGCCTCATAAAACAGCATGAATCCGAGGGACGGATTCATGTTAACGCAGATCTGCTGTCTACATCACCCTAAATTTTGGGTATTAATATCAAGTTAATATACTAATATTCATCGTCGAAGAAAGGAAGAAAGAAGATTTGTATGCGTAGTATGTGTGAGTTAACGTTCCTCTGTTTATTTGTAAAGTACATGTACTAATATATGGTCTATTTTTTAATCGTAATCCACGACCCATTTGTTGATATTTATTAATACACTTATTTATTTCCTTTAATATAAATAAGTATCATTTATTTATTTCCCTGTCATCTTACCAATTTTACCCTACAATATGTACTTCTTTCTTTTTATTACTCACTTCTAATTCTAACATAAGTATTATGTGGATTGATAAGTATTTTTCTTTATTCGTGCGTTTCTAATTTCCTTTTTATTCTTTCAAACCAATTATTAAATATATTACATTAAGTTGCTAGGATTAATGCAACAAATATTTTGTTAGATTTTAATGTAGCATTTCTTTGAAAACGACCTTCTTCTAAGATAAACATGATACTTAAAAGTTTATAAAATTATCTACATTATAAGAAACAGAAAATCACTATCTCATAGATTAGGCGCTAAGAGATCCGATAATAATGCAATTTTTTCATCGAATCCCGCAATATGGAGTATTAAATTAAGATACCTAATCTCCATTCTCCACATTAAAATCTAATCAGGATTGTAGCTTTACCCAAAGTTCTCCACGCGAGACCTTATCTAAAAAGTTACAACGTAAAGTTTCGCCAGATGGTGCAAAATCGAAGTTACGAAACTCGTAAGTGAAACCCGTGGCTTTTAAATACTCCAACTCTAAACCTGTAAGTTCCCAAGTCGCTCTCTCTCTCTCTCTCTCGCTCTCTCTCTCTCTCTCTCTCTCTCGCTGTCTCTCTAGTATGTTGTGCTATGCTACGCTAAAATGCTAATAATCTTAATAAGTAATGTCTGTATTTTTTATTGTCCACGTTATCAAAATTTACACAGAGTTTTGAAATAGGTTTTTCTAAATTAAACAAAAATATATAATTTTGATATAAAAATATTATGTGCAGTTGCAGTCCAAAATTGAATTTCATTATTATCAAGATATGTACCTATAACTTTGACGAGATTCGTAGCTACAGTAGAAGCTCAGACACAGTTTTAGTATGTTTGCTAAGCTACATAAATATGCATCTGTGATAACATGTTTATATGTTTATCATAAGCTATAAGATAAATAAATCTATTTAGCAATTTCGTATGCTCTTCAGCCATATCAAGTTCTCATTCTAATATTTATCTTTTCGCATTATGTGTTTTTGCAAAGATTACAAAACTATATTTTTAAATTCTTTTATTTTTTTGTATAAAATACCTTCAAATTTTTATTATGTTTAATAATTATAAAAATCGCTGCCAATTCATTGACACTTAGCTTCCTCAAACTAATTTAATTGTTCTAATATAAAAAATTTTATTATAATAAATTAATTTTAAATTGCTATATCTCTTTTTAAATACAATCTCAAAAAATGGGTGCTGATTTATCATTGATGGTTTATCGAATGATAATTTTTTTAAAGAGGAAGCTTTATGTTCTTTTTCTCATTATGATTTAAATTTACTTTTTCTTTAAAGTTTTACAATTCTTTTTATTTTTAATTTTACATAAAAACACGAAATTAAAAAAAAATTATATAAACTTAAATATTTTGAAAATTAAAGAACCTCATGGTCTAAACATACAATAAAAGACTTTTACAAGTAATTCTGCTTTGTCTACTTTTAAGCAATAATTTTGAATTAATACCTAAACATAATCAGTGTGTATCTTGCATCACCTACAGTGGTAACTTATTTACATTCGTTTAATTATGTTAAGATAACCCTAATATTTTTGTTGAACTATATTTTACATTGTAAGGAATAATATATAATATTATATTTGATAAATTTAGCACATACATCTTAAATATGACAGTTGGTGAGATAAAGTCACTAAATCTAGTCGATTATTTTATATGAAAGTGAATAATAGGATTAAAGTTCTTTTATATAGATTTTTATATAATAAATTATTAACAAACTGAGTAACAACGTTTCGTAAAAGTTATAATACTGTGACTTTATTTTGAATATTTTGGTAAACCTATAATTACTTTAAAATGTCTATCTAATCACGTTTGAAATATAAACTTAAAAATAAAAAAACAGGTTAGTTTTTCGTCGATATCCATGGGAAAGTATGTACGATAAAGTAGAGTGAGATTTCACTCTACTTAAAAGGAAAAGATTTCCACTCTATTTTTAGAGTTAAAAATCCACTCTAATTACAGTGATTTATTTCATTCCAACGGATTTAGCATGTAATTAAATCGTTCATACGTATCGCTTTTACCCAGAAGAAATAATACATAAAAAATACTGATATACATTATTTCATTAATCTTCAAATAATTTTTCAATCAATATTTCAAAATATCAATGGAAAAGTTATAAAATAGAAGAAATATCTCCGTTTATAAGTAATTATATATTCTTTCAAATGTAAAATGAAGAAAACATATAGTCCCCTTTGGCTCAGTGGGTAATACGCTTACCTACCGAGACAAGACGCTCAAGCAGTCAAGGGTTTGATTCAAGGTGAGAATTTTCGAGAATTTTTTCTTCGAGTTTTTCGTCGGGAAAAAATCTCCAACTACGCATTGTGCTTTGATGCAGGATGTATGCGCCCATATAGTCGTCTCAAAAGTATCTGAAACGCTAGTAAGTAGGTTTTGGGTTTCTCTACACCGACATCGCAAAACACAACAAACAAGTATATAAAATACAAATGTAAAATACAAAATCACATATGCATTGTGACATATCGGAGTCCCGAAAATGAGTGGGCAACATGGCTATTAAATACAAAGAATGAAAGAATTAAACAATCATATTATTTATAAACTATAAAAATAATTTAAATATTAAACTAAAGAAATCATTGTGAAACAAAAACGGCTCGATGAAACTCAACATTTTATTTCAATTCAGAATATTCATTAAAAACGAACAAAATGAGCCCTGGTTTGCGAAACATGACCGCTTCGTTCTCGAGATATAAACTCTAAAATAAAATTAATTAAACAACATAACCTCAAATATCTCGGAATGTAAAGGTCGTTATAATCTAGGCTTCTAACAGTCTCGAAAATCCGCTAAAGAAACATCGAGAAACAATAAATATTCTTTAGAACCCCCTTCCTTTAAAAAAAAACAAAATCATTGAGCCTTGAAACATTAATTTTGACCGTGAATGTTCCGAGTAATCTTCATCCACACCCGTCCACACGCACACATCCATCCATACATACTTTTCCTAAAAATAGTGTATTTTGACTCGTAACCTCTCAAAACATGTTTCTAACATGTTTATAGCAAAACTTTTTTTTACCATCACAAAGTCTTCTCTATGAGGAAGCAAAAAAATTGTATTTATTGCAGCAAATAAAAACTTGGAGTATGAGCTTTTAATGACAGGTGCAAAATAAAACGTATGCTCCTTTTCCTCTCATAAATTTGATTCACCAATAAATTCAGCTTTATATGCAATGCATAGACACGGAATTATCGAGTTTTGCAACGAATATTCCGCCCGCATGAAATAAGCGAGAAGGCAGATGAGAATCCAATTAACCTACCTAATAGAAATAATAATGCATTGTACAAAATTGAATATGAAAATGAAAAATAAAATGAAATGGCCAAAAATATCTCGTTCGAAGAGGATAATTTTTCTATATGTATGATAAACAATTGTAGAATTGGATTTTAAGTTAAGGTCTTGGTATACTCGTGTGCGGAGGACAACGCAACGCGGACGCGAACGTAAAAAGATCGGGCGCGTAAAACGCGCGTACATTAGCGTTCAAACTTTCTACATCTGCTTGTGCATTACGTCGCACTGCGCACACGAGTATACCAAAACCTTTATTTGCGTGAAAACATGCAATTTTATAAATATATATATACACGTAAGCATTACTAAGTCATTGTAATCATAGCAACAGCATAAAAAAATGCGTCATATTATTACAATTAAATTTAACTTGTTAATCTGTAGTTTAACGACTTTTACAGAAGAGCGACGATCTCACTTTGTCTAATCTGTTTCGCATTTACGTTTCAAGTTCATTAATTAAACGGTAAATCTGCTTAGCTTAAAAACACAATTTACCTCGAAATCGCGCAATCAAGGTGCATTAAATTTGTGTAATTTTCAATCTCTCATCCAACAAAGAAAAACCAAACGGAGCCCCGAACGCGTAGATTATTATCGCACTGTGCGCTCACTTTATAGCTCGCTGCTCGCTGGGCGCTGCACGCGCGCGCAATCTCGAGACCAGAAATTCAGAGCATATTTACTCGAGAGCGGAAAATAAAAATAAAGGACGGAGCCACAGCTGCGAAAAAGTCAGGGCAAAACCTTATTCCCCCGTAATTTCGACAGAGAAATTTCAAACTCGATGAAGGGTGCAGCGCAGCATCGGCATCATGAATATTCCTTTCACCACCGCGCGCGCGCGCAAGCGGAAGCAAGGCGAAACACCTTGCGCGAAGCCAGATGCTTTGATACCTCGATGAAGTTATGAGTTAAAAAAAACGTGAAAAAAATGCGAGGAAGAGTGAGTGAGAGAGAGATAGAGAATAGGGCATGCCCGGGAAAGAGAGAAAGGGAGAGCAGCTATAATGAAAGACTAGGAACTTTGAGGCGCTTGCGGGCAAAGTTACGCGCCTTCGGCTATTTGTGCACTCTTCCATCTTCGCGCCATCTCCGCTCAGCTCGTCTTCCTCTTCTTCCGCTTCTTTTTCTTTTTCTTTTTCTTTTCCCGCGCCTCCTGTTTCATCGTTTCTCGAATAATGCCTGTCGAAGCTTCTCTCTTCTCCCTCTCTCGCCTCTTATTTTGTTTCTTCCCTCTATATTTTTCATCTCGTTCGCGCGCGCGCGCGCGCGCACACCCTTAGAGGCATCAAAGGCGGCGAAAGCTTTCTTTCTCTGTTCTGCAAAAGCTAAACCTCGGCCGCCCTTCCCAGACAAAATAATAAACTTGCGCGAGTGACGCCCCTTCGTGTGCAGTGCGCGCGTTTACTTTTTAATTACTTAATTTTGCGAATGACTCCGGCTTTTTCGAGAGCGCTATCTCTCTTGAAGCGGCCGCCGCGCACAAACGAGCGCACGCCTGGTCGTACAATTATATGGTACTTGAAGCGGAGTGTCGAGAGACAGAGAGAGAGAGAGAGAGAGAGAGAGAGAAAGAGGGATAAAGAGAGGATGGGGGAAGAAGAGCTCGAGCGTTGAAATTAGCCGCAGATTAGAGAGAGACAGAGAGAGGGGGTGGGAGGAGTGTGGGTGGCCTACTGCGCGCAAATTAAAGCGAATAAATCCGCGTAGCGCAGCTGAACCTCGGGGTGAAGGCACGCTAGTGCAGATGCGACGCCGAGGCTAAAGTCGCGTATATGTTTCGCGACCTGTCAGCCGGATAAAGAGAGTCGAGGGAGGAATGTGCGCGTAGGTGTGCAGGCGATGAGCGTAGGTGGGAGGGTGGTAGGAGGTGAAAGAGACAGAGGGACAAGAGAATGAAAGAGAAATTGAACGACAGCTGATACTTTGTGGCGTGCCGGAGAGATTGGACTTATGCTGAAAGGGGTATATTAAATTTTGACTCGTGGAGTGTAGCGGACTATCGCTATTCGTTCATGCTTACTCTGCTTGAAAATGAGATGAAATTTAAAAAATAATGGTGTAATAATGTATAGTGTTTAACGTCAGAAGTTTTTGAAAACATTTGATGATTTACAATATTTTTATTCAATTGATACATTTTGAAAATTTTGAATTTAGTTATAATTTTGACGTATGAATGGAATTTAGTTATGATGTGAGATACAAATTATCAATTGAGAAATTTGATTTCAGCTGCATAAAATGCAGTCGAAACATTTTACTGACATGTTAAATTAGCTACTGTTTAATAATTCACATCGGTCTCACCGTTCACAGTGGTTATGTTTCGTAATCAATCTATGGCGATATTTTGTATAGTTTTCATTATTATGTTTTAATAATAGTTTATTATAGCAAGTGACACTAATCTCATATGAGGCGTTGGTTGAAAAAACAACCTGGGTTATTTTGTTTTTTATGAATCGTACATACTCGTATTCTATAACCCTTAATTTGTAAAAATAAGGCAGCATACAAGTTGTTTAGCAGGTTTACAGTAAACTATTTGAAAATTTTCCGCGCTTCTGCTCACATTTGAAGGAAGTAACCTGCTCTGTAACTGATCTCATCAGCTCGGCTACCATTAAAAAGTTTCGCTCGCGAGTGTATTGTTAC